>BSBM01000535.1:11372500-11837500 GCA_027924585.1 Larix kaempferi | reverse complement strand
TACTTTTAATTTTTTTCAACTGACAATTTACTATTAGTTAGTTAATTAATTAATATTATTAAGATAAATATTACTTTTACATTAATATTATTAATATTATTGATGAAAAATACTACACATTAATTTAAATTTACATTATACAACTTAACTAAAATTAATTAATTATACAATCACTTCCTGTAGTAATTAATGATAAATATTGCTTTGAAATAATTTTTTATAATTGAAATCTTTTTTACTTTATAAATAATGTGCATTTTTTTTTATCTTTTTATTTTTCCTTGGAAAAAGTCGTAATTTTATTTCAAAAAATGATCAAAATTACATTCTGCACATGTAATAGAATCACTGAGATCCCTACATTGTCACATATTTTCTGTCTCATATTAACATCAGATATAATGCCCCATACAAAAACATATACAATGGATACGACTGTCTTCAGCCCTCATATAACCAATTTCATCTACACATATACAAATATAGATTCAGTGGAAACGGCTGTCTTCAGCCCACATATTTCCGATATCATCAACACAAGTTATCAGAGATTAAGATGGTGACCATCACTGGTCTACGAAATCTGCTACATACAGCCCGCCAATAGCCGAATACATCTCAACATACTGTAACAGTAAACTAGTCCATCACCGGTCATTTAAATGCTGAGCTAATGCTCAATTCTGTGCCTCAATAACTTCATGAAATGGTCTGTGATAATAGCTGTAAGTGCCCCCCGTTGAGTGAATGGTAATCCGCCATGTTCCAATTGCCAATTGGTGCTGCGTCGCTTCTTTGGAGAGTTGATCGGCCATCCCATTCCTCTCCCTGTAAATATGTGTAAAAGTGATATGATTAAATGACATCTTTAACCGGATTACCTCCTCCAGGATAGGTAATAGTACCATCACATGACACTGTGTTATCTCCTTTCCCAATCGATAAATAACATGGAGTCGCCAAATATCTGAAGAGTAAGACATCCTTGTTCAAGAGCAAATAACATCAGCAGCTGAAGAGACATAAGTTCAGCATAGTTATTTGATCCCCTCCCCAAACCAGCCACGATATGATAGTAATGGGTCTCAGATTTGAAAAGTACTCCCCCCCCTCCACACACCATTTGATGATCAAGTGAAGCTCCATCAAAATATGTCCACGGCCTGGATTTATCTATCAATTCCATGCTCACAGGTCGAGTACTAATCGCTTTGACAGGTGTCTTGAAGTGTTTGATAACTGCCACCACTTGTGCCACTACATTCTCCATCGGAACCTTGCAATCCTGAAAAATGATCTTATTTCTGGTAATCCAAATGCCCCAGGCGAAAATACAAGGGGAAGCCCGGATGGAAGATGTCTTTTGTAATGACCACCACAATAGGAACGCTTCATGGGAACTCTCCCCCCGCCATCTCACATTGATATCCATATATTTGCAGATATCAGCCCAAACTGCCTGAGTAAACCGACAATGAACAAATAGATTAGAAATGGTCTCTTCTGCATCCCTACATAGTGGACAGAACCCCGGTCCCTGGATGAAACGTTTTTGCATAATGTCCCAGGTTGGAGCCTTATTTTCCAGAATAGTCCAGAAGAGCAATTTTGCTTTACCCGGACACTTTAACTTCCACAGATATTTCCACCACCACACCAATTCCCTGTTATGTACTTCCACATTCAGCTGTATATATCCATTCTTTGGGGAGTATATTCCAGAGGGATGGTGATCCCAGATAAGTTCATCAATCCTATTGGTCAGTCGTATATTCGATTGTCTTAAAATCCAGAGAAAATCCTCCCAAGCTCCTTGCATATCTTCAGGAATCTCTAGACGCTGTGCAGAGATCCACCCTTGTTGCCAAATAGTAGATGATCCCAAGTCCTCTAAGTCTGCCAGAAAATGACATCCTCTATCTGTCAAATATGTCCTCAAGTCCACAGGAAGGACATGACCACCCCTACAACCAACCCATGGGTCCAGTCCAATACGAATAAGATGCCCATTTCCAATCCTCCACACTAATCCAGAGCCAACCAAATGAAAATGCTGCACCACCGCTTTCCAGACCACAGAGCAATTTGCCCTCAACTTATTTCCCAGCCTAATCGATTCGAGTAGAGTTAGAGGTGCAATATATTTATGATATACCACTCTTGTCCAGAGACTATGTGTATGGATAAGTCGCCACGACACCTTGGCCCCCAAGGCTTTTGCAAACAAAAAAATATTCTTTAACCCCCATCCTCCCAGTGCTTTTGGAACCGCTATTTTTTCCCATCTGACCCACACCAAAGCTCGGTTATCACCCTTACCCTTCCAAAGAAAGGCAAAACACGGCCTTCAGATCTGCTCCAAGACTCCCTTGGGAATCCAAGCTAGAGACATCCAATGCACCGGAATTGCTTCCAAAACTGATTTAACCAGAACAAGCCTCCCTCCCCGAGAGAACCATTTATGACTCCATCCATGAAGGCACTGTTCTAATTTTGCTAATAACCAGTGCCAATCAGTCTTCATATAAGCATTTGGTTTCAAGTGAAAGCCAAGATACTTTAATCCATCATCAATATCCAAAATCCTGTAAGGTAGTCTGATAGCCATTCTAAGAATCTCCTGCTCGGTTAAATGCGAGCATGTGATTGTAGATTTGTCAGTATTTACTAACATACCCACTGCAGCTTGCACTAAATTGAGACCTTCAACCACCTTATCAATATCCTGTCGCGTGCCATCACAAAATATCAGAATGTCATCAACAAATAGGAGATGTGTAATAAACAATACCTGAGAAATGGAAATGCCTCGAAAGGAGCCATCAGCTTTTGCTTTCAGAATAAAACGACTGAGGCCTTCAACAACAAGGAGAAACAACAGCGGAGAGAGGGGGCATCCCTGTCGTAGACCCCTTCCAGCTTGGAAGAATGGACTAGCAGATCCATTGATCAGTACAACAAAGTTCACCGTAGTGATGCAGGCCATAATCCATCTAATAAATTCGTAGCAGAAACCCAGGTGAGTTAGAATCATCTGGATATAGAGCCAACTAACCCTATCAAATTATTTTGAGAGATCAATCTTAATCACGGCACCCTTCTGCTTCTGCACTTTCAGAGTGTGTAATCCTTCCTGGGCAACTCCGATGGCCTCATGAATTTGGCGACCCTCCAAGAAGCCAAATTGCTCACAAGAAATATGCTTAGACAATATATTCTTGAGTCTCCTCGCCATAACCTTAGCGATGATCTTATAGATACAATTGCAGAGAGAGATAGGTCTGAATTCATCAAAACTGTCAGGCTTGTCTGTTTTCGGTATAAGAGCTATAAAGGTCGAGTTGAAGGGTCCATGGATAAACCCAGCCTTTCGCGATTCTTCCACCACATTCAATAATTCCTCCCCGAAGAAATCATAGAATCCTAAGAAGAATTCTATAGGCCAGCCATCAGGCCCCGGGCTTTTATCTTTCTGAAAGGAGTTCATTACCAGCGAGAGCTCAATCGGCAACACCTCCTCCATCAACAGTCGATTATCATCCTCCCCCACAAAACGAGGGAAAATCTGAGCCACCCGAATAACCTCTGCAATAGAGGCCCCATGTTGAGCAGTGAATAAATCGCCAAAGTGAATAACTCCTAGATCTGCCAATCCATCAAAGCTGGAGACCGGTTCCCCATCAGATGAAGATAGTTCCCAAATAGAGTTTGTGAATTTTCTCCCCTTAGCATATGCTTGAAAATATTTTGTGTTCTCATCACCGCACTGAAGCCAAATCGCCCTGCTTTTCATTCTCCACATCTCTTCTCTCTCACACAGAATCACATTCCTACGGCGTTCCCACTCCATCATATCTGCTTTTTGCTGTTCATCCAGATAACCCATTCCCCGACCATGAAGAAGCCAGTCAATATTCAGCTCAGCAGCCCACAAATCCTGATCATCTATCACCCTTTTATCATGAGTCCAGTGAATAGTGGCCTCTTTAATACGCTTAAGATTATGATGAAAGTGTGCACCCGCATGCTCTTGAGAATCATGAGGGCGATGAACCCATAGATCCTGAACCAATTTAAGAAATTCCTCCTCCTTCAGCCAGCTAGGATTGAATTTGAAAGGACAGGGAGGTTTATTCCTTCTACCTCTTAACTCTAGAAAAATGGGGCAGTGGTCAGATACCCCTCCTGTCCCTACCCACTGCCTGAAAACATCAACCCCCAGTGCTAACACATCAGCCACCAGAAACCGATCCAGCCTCTTAGCCATCCTCTGATCCCCTGCTCTCTTATTCCTCCAAGTTGGAGTAAGTTTGGATGGTAGAATGTCTAGAAGTTCCTTCCTGGCGAAGGCTTGAATGAAAAAAATGGCTAATGTATACGGAGTAGCCCGAGGCCCCCACACTTCAGAAGACCCCAAAGAAAGGTTGAGATCCCCACCCAATATTACATCCCTTCCTTCAAATAAATCCATACTAAACAATGAGTCCCAGAATTCAACCCTGTTCATATAGGGCCCGTAGATATTGAGCACCGTGAGCATCCTACCTATCTCAGCATCCCAAACTTCCAAACCGATACCAGAAGGGATACCCCAAGAACTAGCATATCTACAGCTCTTCACCTTCCATCCCGAGGCCAGCCCGCCTGAGCGCCCCCGAGCATCCACTCCAACAAACTTCCAACCTGTAAGCAATGATTCTAAAGCTCGAACTACATCCCCACTACCACCCATAGTTTCTTGCAACAGTAAAACATCCGGCTGATTTAAGTCCACCAACCTCCTTAGCGACGATTTTTTAATGGGACTCGCCAACCCACGACAGTTGAAGGACAATAATTTCATAAGAAACCCCCTTCCAGGGCTTTCGCAGCTCTAAGTGCCCACTCGATAGAAGATTGTGTACCCATCACTAAATCAACTTTAGCCCTATCTTGTGCTTTGGACAGATGAGATTTACGGCCCCGTCCTTTCCCCCCAACACTATAAGCCAGTTCAGGAAGGCCCTTCCCCCCCGTCCCATCTACAGAAATCTCCCTATTTCTAAGAGCATAGCGAATATTGCGACCCTCAGAACCAGAAGAGTAATGGGTAGATACAATGGTTGGCGTGGAAACACTATCCACATCAGGAAACATACAAGGAACAGTGCATGGGAAGACAGTACAGGCTGGTGGAGGAGACCCAATACAATCTCCCCCCAAATCATTAGAGACTGCAATAAAATTAGGAGAAGAGAAATGAGACAAACCCAAGGGATTCGCAGATAAGCCTCGTCGATTACTGAACAGCTCCTGAATCTTACTGGAGGTGTCCCATGTCAATGGAGTCGCTGTACACATCGATGCCCCCACCGCAACTGGATCTACACTCCCAATAATCTTCGTTCCTTTGTTCACCAAAGGTGTCAAATTTGGCTCTGGTCCATGCATCCCACGGTTGTCGGATGGTACCACAGTATCGAAAATCACCCCTCTGTCAAAAGCAGGCCCACAACCATCAGCCACCACCGCCGGAGAGTTCACCGTCAACTTAACATTAGCACAATCTTCGGCATCTTCATCTACCAATGACTTACTAGCCCGAAACCGTAAAGGGCAACTGGCTACCAGATGTCCATGAGCGTGGCAGCGGTGACACCTAAACGGCACACCCACATAATCCAGAATTTGAACGAAGTCCCCATCCTTGGATTGAACAATAATCTCCGCAGAGAGCCCCAGCCTTAGGTCAATTTTAACCAAGATCTTTGCCACCGTGTATAAGCCAGTCGCATTATGGGAGTAATCAGAGCACACATATTCACCAAGATAATTCCCAATCTCAGCAAACCGTGTTTCATTCCACAAATGCATGGGGAACCCAGGGAGCTTCACCCACAGTGGTTCTTGTGCAATTTTCTCCGATTTTGAGTCAAAGAAGGGAGACCAGCATTTCAGAATGATAGGGACGCCCATCATCGACCAATGTCAACTTAACACAGCATCAACCTCCCCTTTGTGCATAAAATGAAGGAAAACCATCCTTTCATCAATACCCAGATCTCAGGGGCAGTTGACACTAAGTCCTTCCACTACTCAGCCGCCCAACGCTGAAGGAATCCGCGCCCAAATCTTTTGCCTCGAACATGTCCAACCACAGCTGTGAGAGAGAAATCCTCCGCCTCTTCCATCGTAACATCCACCCCCAGCACTAACTTGTCCCTTCGCTTCCGTTCTTTAACCTTCTTAGCAGTATTTTTATGTGAGTTGGCATTCTCAGAAACCCCTGTACGAGGGGCAAGCAGGGAGTCGACTTCAGGTAAAAAATATCCACTGCCTGGGGCAGCCGCATCAAGTCCACTGGAAGGAATAGCTCTGGGTATTACCGGCCCTCCACATCCCTGTCCCAGATCAGATCCATGAATATCCCTGTCAGAAGTGGGTGGCATAACCCCAGACCCAGTCAACGCAGCAGTGACTGCTCCATCAACAAATATTTCTCGATCAATTCCCCCGTCTAAGGTGTACTCCACGTCCTCCGCCATGCCACCCCGGACGTTTCAACAAGTCAGCCAGATCACCAAACCCAAGCACAAAACAG
Source organism: Larix kaempferi (assembly GCA_027924585.1). NCBI lineage: Eukaryota > Viridiplantae > Streptophyta > Pinopsida > Pinales > Pinaceae > Larix > Larix kaempferi. The sequence continues at coordinate 11,830,920 of BSBM01000535.1, read as the reverse complement.
GCAACAACAACACTGACAGGACAGAGACCCCAGAATAAAAAAACCCAAAAGAGAGGGACCGACCCTCAATCTGCAATTCCAAGATATCTGCTATCCACACCACGTTGTCCTCAGTTCCCCACACATCCCCGAAAATCCCAACACACATCCACGACAAGAAGACCATCCACCTGCAAATCCCCTCAATCACTCCACACATCTCCAAGAATCAATCCAAAAATCCTCTCGTCCAACCATCACCAGTGTACAGAAGCCCACGAACTATCTCCATAGCTCAGATACCCATCGTTCCCCAAGCCACCAACGCCCAAGGCATAGAAACCCACGATCTCCAGACAAATTCTGGCAGTTAGGAATTAGTACGCTGTAATTTTTGTATGATCCTGAACCATCTTTCCCGGATCCATAATCATAGTTAAATTCAGTTTGTACGCGATCCACCATCGCTCACCATTCCCAAATCAATAGAATCAATGCACAGAGCCCAGCGTGTTCCTGAATAAACCCTGCTGGATCGAAATCTCTCTGTGTGAAGGTCGCATTTCCTTCCTGCTAGGGGTTTAACGGTTTCTTGGAGCAATTCCTTATAAAAATTGTCATCAGACCCTCTTTGGTTAATTCCTTTCATAAATAATGTGTATTATTAATAGTTTAAATTTTTTTAACTAGTGGATGGAAAAAGCGATCAATATTAACATTATGAATGTGTTAATTTAATTTTTTAATAACAATATAAAATTTAGATTAATAACAATTTTGAGAAAAAAAAATTAAGCCATTAACATGTGTTATATTAATATTTTCACTAAAATGTAGTTAACAACAATTCTCATTAAATTTGAGTAAACACTGTAAAACAATTTAATATTTTACATGACATTGTAAGTTGTATTTATTTTATTAAATGGTCTATATATAATATTACAATGTGACTTTAATGAAATATTACAATTAACAAAAGTATAAGATTACAATTAATAATAAATATTTAAATCAAGTTTTCTCCATAATAATTATATTTATTAAGTAATAGTCTAATATAATAATAAATCTTTATAATAATAAACTAATTGATTAAAATTATGACTTTAGAGCATGTTAGTTATTAATAAATTAATATTAGAGTGGCAATAAAATAGAATTTAATAATAAATATTCCTAATAAATAGATAATTTAGTAATAAAATAGAATTTAATAATAAATATTCCTAATAAGTAGATAATTGAGTAAAAGTATGGTTATACAATCATTATTATCTACATAATTTATACTAATTTTATATATTTCTTGTTAAATTTTAATGATATAATTTTATTAATCTTTCTTATAATTTTATTAGTTTATCATTATTATTTTATTAATCTATATATATATAATTTAAATTTAAAATTTTTTATAACAAATATTATATATCTTTTTTATTAGATTGTTTGGTATAATTTTATTAATTTTTTCATTATTTCACTAATTTATCATTATCATATAAACACTGAAATATACAACAATTATACAAAATATAAAATATACAAAGATTACATAATATTTCATGGATTATATATTTTTTTTATTAAATTTCTTTAGTTTTAATATACTTTCAAAATGATTTTTAAATTAAAATTAAGAGAGAGCTTAAAGTACCATAATAACGCTCCGTAAGTATTTTAAATTAAAATGAAGAGAGGGAAAGTTTATTTTTATATTTTCAAATTCAAAGCAACGCATGGATTTTTTTGTTTAATGTAATTTGTTTTGTTTATTAAGTCTAATTAATATCCCTGCAACCGAGATGGGTGAATGCATTGATGTTATGTGTGTGACTGAGATGGGTGAATGCATTGATGTTATGTGTGTGTTTTTTTAAATGCAATGCAAAGGTGTGGCTGAATAAACACTTTACGATGAAAGATTTTTGATGATCTAAGATGTTATTGTGGAGAAAGAAGTGTTGCCTAATTATTGTAGGTTGAGATACAAAACATATTGGCCATGTGTAATGTACTTATTTTAATGTGTTTTCCAAGCATTTTAATTATCTGTTCATTATAATTATATGTTGTATGTATTTGAAAAATAGGGTTTTAAATTAGAGGAGTAATTATTTATAAATAATTGAGAAAAAATAATATGGTATTTGCATTTTTTTAATGTAAGTGATATATTTGTTTATGGATATCTATATATATTCTAAAACAACAATAAAAATGTAATAGAGTTTGTGAAGATCAACAATAAAAATGTATGAATTTGACATGTTGTATATATTTGAACAAGAGCTGCGTGCAGCTTAGTCCCTGCCTTTTAAGTTAAGAAATAAATAGATAAAACAAAACTCTCTTTATTGTTTAGCAATAGGAAGTAATTAGTTAAGGGCATATTCTCCAAATAGAGAACTCTCTACAAGGAATATAAGTTGAGAGCCTATCTATTGATATGTGTCTTATTAGCATGTTTCTATTGTTGCATATTTATACTTGAATGTAGAACAATGATTGATGATTCTCTAGATTAAGGAAAAACATGATAGACTCAATCATTCCAAAAAAATCCACCTAAAAAAAACTGGATTAAGGAAAACAAATACAAATCAATTTCACCACAAAAAAAATCTAGATTAAGGAAAAATATGCAAATCAAATTTGCCCAAAAACACAAATATATGCTCAATCAATGCAAAAAAAATAATCCACATAAAAAAATCAGATTTAGGAAAAAGATGCATGTCAAATTTAACCCAAAAAACAAATATAAATTCAATAAGTGCAAAAAAAAAAAAGCACAATAGGCTACTATGGCTACAAGCCATGTAAGTTGTAACTTAGTTGATATTAGTAGGTGCTCATCAATAATCATAAAGAAAAAAACATGAATTTGAGACGTAACTTATAATTTTATATTGTATCTCAGTAGGTGCAGATACATGTAAAATCTTAATGGAAGAACACATGAAATTGCACTTTTCTTTATCTGAGATTTGTTGTATATTAACATATTCATTGGTTTTGAATTTGCTTTTATAATTCTGGAAAATTAATGGCGCTATTAGAATCGGTCAATTCAAATATTATAAGATCTGATGCTTACCTGTTGGTGGAAGATGTTGTAATTGTCATGGGATATGCAACGGTACAATTTCCACATTTTAACCAGCGAAACACGGCATATAAAAGGCTGGCCTTAAGCAGAAATCTGAAATTGCATAAATGGTTATCATGAACTTTACCGTTGGGAATTGAGCTTTCATACTTATAAAAGTGTCTGTCTTGACCTATACTCTCATTTCCCCTGGTTCTTCCATTCTATTACGTATCCTACATACACGGAAATGTTAAGATGCCCTCGATTTGCATCACATTAAGTCCCAATTGGTTATCAATAAAAGAATCAATAATTGTTTACAATACATAAAGACGGCAAGGCTCATCCAAGCTCCTTCGGGACTTGAGATTTCATAGTTATTTTTTAAAGTGTCCTTATTTTGACCTGTGCTCTCATTTCCCCTCATTCTTCCATTCTATTATGTTTCCTACATGCATTGAAAGCTTAAGTTGTCCTGGAGTAGGTTCGGTTTGTAACATAATCAATTTGCAAGTTTTCCATGTAGGGATGTACTGTATATGTAACTCTGAAACAAATGAAGACTGGACTGTATTAATCATCATGAAGTTCAAATTACATAATTGATGGTTCTATCAAACAAGCTTTGGAATACCTCCCGATAGCTATGCTTCCAGAGCTACCAGTAAAGTCATGTTCATCTGATATAAAAATAATACAGTAGAACTGTCAGTAAAGTCATGTTCATCTGATATAAAAATAATACCGTAGAATATTTAAATTATAATTAGAAATACCCAGCATGAAACTAACTAGGTGACCAAAAAACACATGGAAATCATGGAATATTAGAAAAATATGTAAAGAGAAACACATTTAAATGTGGCAAAATGGCGCTTAATTTATCAATAAACTAGATGTAGTAAACACAAAATTCCAGCAAGAGCAAGATATGAACTGCAGCCCTCTAGCTTCATTTACAAGCTTGCCAACCTGTATTTACAGGTCCAACTCCATAATTTTGTCTGAATTTTGTATTCGCATGTAAAAATCTGCGTATAACCTGAGGTCGAGTTCGTAGGAGCTAATTTGATTCAGTTTCCTCTAAGAGCACAACCAGATACAAAGAGTAGACTCGGACTGGGAAGAAAGATTGGGTGAATGACGGGCAATGTGGAGTTGGAGGTCATCTAAGAACACACTCTACACTCTTTTAGAAATCTAATTATTGGTGGATAATTTGAAACATAAACATCTTATAGTTGATATTTAATGGTCAAGTCGCATAAAATCTATTACTGGAAAATAAACTTGTTAACAACTTTATATTCCCTTACTGAAGGTTAAATTTATTGTACTCTTCCAAAAATAAATGATAGTTAATCATTGATTTGTCTGAATATATATTTTTTTATAAAACAAAGAAAATTAAAAAAATTCTCATTAAAGGACTGAAATCTAAATATTCTCTCATGAGTCAATTCAAAATTAGCTCCTACGAACTCGACCTCAGGTTACTGCTGTTAAACTGAGATATTGAACCAACCATGGGGAACCATCTTCTCTTAATGTCAATGTCCTATTCAGAATGGCCAGCCCTCTTAATTGCTTCTTCTTGAAAAAATCTTGCGACTCATCCTGCATTGAGTCCAGGGTCTCAACAATTCTTCTAGTATCTCTCATGCTTGCATCAAGCCAGCATCTATAATTTTTGCAGGAAACTCGACTTCCACACGAATATGCAGAGGCTCATTAAAATGCTCATACCCTGGCTTATCCCTCATCATGTCCTCCTGCCATCACACAAAGATGCTTAGAGACTTAACTTTTTAAAAGCAACTCTAACACTGCAATAAAAAGGAGACGAGACAGAAAACAATATTGGGGATATTAAAGGGTCTTTAATTGAACCCCGTCCTCTTATTAGAACTCTACAATCAGTAGCAGCTTCAACTCTTTTTAGTGAGTTTCCTCTATTACCAAGGAGACGTCTAACAAAGTTAAACTACAATTGAAACAAACGATCACATTCAGAAATTCCTTCACAAACAACACATTCTACATAAATTTGTCATACATGATAGCATGGATCAATTTAGATCATCTCAAGGAGGTTTTTGTTACTTTAGGATATTTTTCAATTGGAACTTCAACTCTGATGGTATTTTTTACAACAATTCCACTAGAACCTCCACCTGGTGGTCTATGCCAACCATGAGGGGATGCTTGTAACATTCTCAGCCTTTGCATTACTGGAAACTTGGGTTAATACAAAATTTACAAGTTAATTTCTGGGTGCATGGTGAAAATTCTGCAACCATCCCGTGCTTCAATGGAAATGTTATGATTCATCACAATTTAACAAGATAGTAAAATAGCAATAATAGAGGAAACTGATGAATATACATACAAACTTGTCATCACTTTAGTTTAATTTAAATTGTAATGTCCACCGGTGGCCAAAGCTAACAATATTTTCAATCACGGTATTTACCTGGTGCAATGTAACCAACAGATCTAAATATAAGACTTGAGCTGTCTCCTGAGGATCAGATATATCGGTATATAGTCTTAAATTTCAACAGTGTCTTGTCCAACACTACCCTGCTTTCTATTGAACCTAATCAACAGATATCATTCAAGCTATGGTGGACTTCAACAAACTTAGAACTCTGTTATTTTACCTCCACCATCTAACAGGATGAATGAGAACTAAGTCTCATTTCTACATCCTCTCAATAGTAATAAATAAATGTATCATATTTTTAGAACAAATGTCGCTACATTCCACATAATTTTCTAAAAACTTGAAAGAAAAACCAGTTATGGTAGTATCCAAATAAAATAATGATTCTAAATAACTTACCATAACATACATTACATTAGGGTACATCCCAAGACAAATAACTGCTCATAACAAAATATTGATTATCACTCAGTTCACTATTGGTGGCAGTATCAATTGTTTATGAAGGGACTTTATGTTTTGCAAAGCATGTGCTGACAGAAAATTTCTACAGCAATATTCATAAGACAATCCTGTTCTTTTTTCATCTTTCCAGCCCTCGTATGCATGTACAAGAGCCAGATGGTCACCATAATCATTTATATAGAAATTAGCATTTGCTAAGTCTGTAAGCAATAAAAAATGCTTGAATAATCGGACTGGTTTTTCCAATATCTTTGATAGTATCTACAAATGAGCCTCCATGTCTACATGAGAAGAAACAAATTTAACTTTTACATCCAGACAAGGCAACCCTTGCAGATCGTCAAACTTTTGGAGAGGGACCAGTAATCAAATAATTGCTTCTATTTATCGGGCGAGCCACACAAAACAATCCTAACTCAATGGAAGCAATTATTTCAGAGATATGAAAAAATAAAACAGATTAGATAACTAGATTTACAAAGACAAGGAAGTAAAAGAACTACTAAATTATGATTACAGAGGATAACCAAAGAAATAAAAGTACTGGTAAGAAAAATGATGAGCCCGAGCATGAATAAAAATCAATAAATAAATTGCTTTCTTCTTCCATCCTTGAGTAGGAGGAAAGTCAATTACATGTAAGCAAATGAATAATAACATTAAATAGGACAGGGGCGTATGGTGTCTGAAGGCGTAGTGGGAAAGAATATCCAACAACAAAGCCAAAGAACAAAATAAATATATCTTATGCTACATTGTTCTACTTAAGTTTATCCCACCCCACCTGGCCTAAACTAGTTATTATCTTCTCCACCGACGCATATTCATCCTGCAATTCTTCCATATAAATAATTCCACAATGGCTTTGATAGAAACTCTTTTATGAGGGCACGAGTTTCTACTCTTTTCAATACAAGACAATATGCTGTAAAAACAAACACACTTGCTGCAAAAGGAATAGCAAGTGTGAAATCTATAACAAAACCCATGATCTTGGTCTTGTTGACATCGTGGCCACAAAGAATACCGCAACCACTTTCTACTGTTTATAGAGACTTTTCCTTTCTATTTTCATAGCTTGCTTGCCTACATCCAGTTCATACCTGGATTTTTATAAGAATCCAGATTCCATACCCCTTCCAGCAATTAGAAATGCTTCGCAATTCTTTACCACTCTGCCAAGCAGTTTCTAGTTTTTGCAAGTTTCTCAAGTTTATCCGGGACTCAAGAGTTGCATTTCTTTGGACTGGAATTCATGCACTACCTAAGACTAACATGAATGCATGCATTATATCATTCCTTGGGGCTTGCAGGAAGAGTAATCTCCTGAAAAACTCGGAGCCTCCTCTGAACTTTCTCCTCATGGCTAATGGGGTTGGAATCACATAGGGCAGCCAAAATGGCATCTTCAAACTCCTGGTTGTCAGGCCAGGGATCGGTGCAATGTAACCAACAGATCTAATTATAAGACTTGAGCTGTACACACCATTTAGTAACGACTTTCCAAAGCTGCATTATTGGGAAGTTGGCAATTCATGAGCATCCCTTGAATTTCGTTGGTCATGTATGGCATTTTTGCAAGCAACCTTCTTGGTTGGCACTGGGGGAAGCTGAGTGTATGCTGTTTCTGCTTTTGTGGGCAATAAAGGCTTTATCAGTGATGGAGATAGAGTTGAAGAGCTGAGTAAGGCTTGGTGTTCTCCGTAGAAACCCAATGTTTGGAGAAGTTAAACTGCTATACACATGTCCATAAATTGCCTGCAAACAAACCAAAAAAGGGTAAGACTATGCATACAAACTTCAGCTTGAAATCATTCATATATCCAAATTTAATCACGATGACCGTCATGCTCATGAAAAAATAAGTCAAATATGCCTGGAATTGGGTTCAGGCTAGTTGTCCAGTACCTTCAAGAGTTTGCAGCAGTAAGGTGTGACTTGATTATATAAAGTTCAACTTAAGGTACTGTAAATGTTGAGAATTAACTTTCACATTTTATGTTTATGTTTGTCCATCCTACTGCACTTGTTATGAATGGGACTAGGAAGCTATTCCATATGTATTTTATATTTTTTTATCTGTTAGTCATAAAGATTTAGTGAATTTTATAATTTTTTCAATCTCATTGTAAGCTATATTGAGCCACGATTTTAATATAGCCATGATTTTAATATAACAAAGTAAATAAGATCTTTTGTACACATTTATAAGACTAAATTTTAAAGTTCCACAACATTCAAATCACATATAATTTGATCATTACTCACAGTCTTGAAATTTGATACAACAGTACTGCCAGTGGCTCACATCGCTCATCAGCTACTCTTTCTGCAATAGAAATTGCCTTCATAATCCTTGAACCCCTGAACATGTCTTAAGATATTTATTGCAGTAAAAAAAAACAAATCCAACAACTGGAAGACCTTATTCGCAATTCCCCCTGGTTGTGAACCTATGATCTTACAAAAACCACTTTGCCCTGACAGAATCATGTCATCTGATATATATTGAGGAACCTGGGTTGTTTTCCCACATCCGGTCTCCCCATTGTTGGAATATGCCAACAGTTTTTTTTGTCTTATGGAATATAGGCTTAATTCGCTGGTTATGTTTAGGCATCTTTGATTAAACCAAATTTGCTAAGTGGATAGTTATGAATAACCAACTTTTTCCTGTAACTATCCAATGAATGAAATGCTATAAGCCCATTTAGGCATACCTGATGTAAGAGGAGGTCAGGGAGCTTATGAAGTTTGTAAAGTGTGTTAGAGTGACTTCGAGTTTTCTGGAAAGAGTCTGGTTTTTTCTAGTTATTTGTAATTTCCCCTTGAATAATAAGAAAATCGATTTGATTTCCCCGTGGATGTTTCCCTCAACCTGAGGGTTTTACCACATAAATTCGTGTGTTCAAATTCTCTGCCTGTGATTCAATTGCTATCAAATTGTATTTATTTACAGTTCCATATTAGTGATGTACATTTGTTTTCTGCAGGGTTTACATTACCTGTCTGTCTGCTGGGGTTGCATTCTCCAATTGTAGGGGTCGCTTTTGAAACCACGCATAGTACCCTTTATTACAGATTGAAGATGCATTGCACCCTTTAAAAGGTTAAAAGATGAAATCAGGGATTTGCATATCTGAGATAGCATCCCGAATCCTGCCACGAAGGTGGAGGGTTCGCCATTGGAGAAGTAACCCAAAACAAAAACAAAAAAACAATTTAGTAAACTGCTGAATTTAACCCAGAAATTATTTAATGAATATTTAATAATCAAAATAAAATCTTAGAGGTAAATATGGCAGCTTGTCGAAAAAAATTGAAATGGGGTTCAGTAACCAAATCGGTCCAAAAAACCGCAGGTCATCTTGGAAGGAGCGAAACAGAGAAACGCCATACCTGCAAAACCATGGCCATACCTGCAAAACCTGAGTTTCTTTTATATACAATAAAATATGTCTATGCATAATAATATATAATTTATTAAAATTCAAACTAATGTTTTTCAACATCTGAATATATGAAACAGATTTTAGTCATCCTAACACTGAACTTACTTAGCATCTGTTAGCAAACAATTCTAAGTTGAAAAAAAATCCATGCGCTTCAAATCGATTAAAAGTAATAAATCATTTTATTTAAAGAAAAGCAGAAAACACAGCAACGAAAGAGCCAACCACAACTGATACAAAGTGAGAGGTCTTTTAATAGCAGAACATGTCACAGACGAATAGCCAACCACAGTGATACAATACTGGAAATACATAACTCCATTTCAAGCAACATTTTGACACATTATATCACCGTATATACTTTCATGGTCGTTTCCATTGCTCGTTGAATCATTATGCCCAGCTGCAGATATCATCAAACATGAAATACTGAAATCTCCAGCATAGGTCGTAAGCATCTCAAGGTTTTAGATTGCAGTGAACTCTAACATGAGAATGAAGCTACAATTTATACATGCACACGGAGCTTTCTAAAGTTTAGACATCTGTACTCACAAAAGCTACGTGAAGTTTACACATTTGTACTCACAAAAGTTAAGTGTAGGATTTTATGAATATAATAATGGAAAATTAATATTTTCAAACTTTGCAAAGTGGTAACATTGCAAAACAAAATGCAAGTGAAGCCTTAGCAATGGTAAAAATAAAAATAAAAACTAAAATCTCTAAACAACAATAATCCCAAAATCAGAGGTCATAATGTGAAATTAAATACAGAATCTTCAACGTCATTGAGAACATTAGCAAGCAATGAAGGTTCCAGAACCCATTCTTTGAAGAGTGTGGCCGGATACCTGCCTACACTTAAATCTGGAAAATAATTTGCTTGCATGTAAACCTGGAAAATAATTTGTTGTATAAACAAACTTAATCACACCTAAAAATCAGATGTCACATTAATCAAATGTCAGATTGATTTTAAATGTTTGCTGCAAATGGCAAACCATGTCAAATCACTCAAATATTTATATGTAGTTGGTATGTAATAGAATGTATTGTACTTTTTTTTTTCAATTTTAACTAATGCTGAACAATGAGAAAAAATGTCCCATCGATAGTTATTATCCAATAGAAATTTAGAAAATAAGTAATAAAACAAATTGGAAAATCATATTATTTTTGTTCACTTTGATCAATATAATGTTTTTCAATGGATTGATGTCTAACTAATAAGAAAACACAAAACATATAATCTCCTGCATATGACAGGGACTAAAAATAGGGTTTTAAATTTGAAGAGTAATTATTTATAAATAATTGAGAAAAAATAATATAGCATTTGCATTTTTTAATGCATGTTATATACTTGTTTATGAATATATATAATTTCAAAAACAACAAAAGAGTTGGAATAACATGGAAGGACTGATTCTTTAATTTGGGTTGATGGTGCTCATTTAGGGGTGAGGGTGTTCATTAATTCTAATTTCAAAAACAACAAAACCATTGGAATAACATGGAAGAACTTATTCTTTAATTTAGGTTGAGGGTGCTCATTAATTCTGGATGTAGCAAACCATTTACCAAATTGTTTCATTAATTTAAATGAGATACAAAAACACAATGTTCATTTGTCTTTTTTTTAAATGAGATAAAAAAAAAAGTATGTTATATAAAAAAATGATTATATTTCATTAAAAAAATGTGTTTTTAATCATCTATTTAAAAACCTGAATCTACCTAACCTCAATGCAAAAGTAAAAACAACATTAACATTGTATTACAATTTAAAACTAAAATCTCAAACAATTTAAAACATAGACATAAAACTAAAACCAAAACCAAAACCAAAATGTGAATATATGTATTATTTAACCTGAACATAATCAACCTCAACGTAAAGGTAAAATTGGAAAATTGGAAAACTAAAACCTGAACTTAAACATGAAAATATTCAACCTCAACGTAAAAGTAAAATTAAAAGCTAAACCTATTCAACCTCAAAGCAAAAGTAAAACTGAAAAAGTAAAGAACCTCAGTGAAATTTTCATCTGTTTTTTTTCCAGTAAAATAGTTAATTTATACATGAGCGATATCTTCATTCTCTATAGGCCACAGCCCATTGTTAAAACTGGGTATCCAATTAAATAAAATGCATTAAAACAATGCCACCTTTAAATTATGTTAGGTGAAAACCATGTGATCAAATTAAAATGGGGTACCAAATTAAAACTTGCTATGAAGTTAAAAAGTGGTGTCAACATAAAATTTACAGGTTTAAAAAAGATACGATAGGATCCATAATATGATTAATATTAATAGTATTGAAAATTGCAACTATTTTCTTTTTATTTTTAACTTACGTTTAATAAATTACTGAAATTTAAAATATATATTTTTATAGGTTTCAAGATATGATATGATCCATAATTACATTTTGTTAAGAGGTTTGTTTATAAAATAACAGCGAGAGCCAAATGTTTAGGATTGTTTTGGCCAAACAACCATATGCTTGGAGTTGAACAACCTTGGTTGGTTTTTTATTGGATGTTGAGTCACTTTGGTCTTCTTTGGTTTTTTTTACTGTCACTACAAGAAAAAAGGCCTATAGTGATGGGCAAAAAATATCACCATAAACTCATTGGTTATGGTCAAAAAAGACTTCGCCACCAAAGGCGGTGCAACCAAAAGGGAAAGGATATATGGAGATGCACTAAGTCCATTACCAATTTCAAAGGACAACAGTGACATAGCTTTAATGACCGTCACCATAACCTCATATGTGACAGTAAAAATGCCCCCCGTCATAAAAAACCGAACGTCGCCAAAGGAAGCATAGCCAAAAGTGAGGAGATATGGAGACATGCCATGTCCATCACCAATAAACATCAATCGTGATGGTCAGATACTGTCACCAATTCCAAATGACAACAATGACATAGTTTTAATGACCGTCTCCATAACCTCATTGGTGATGGTTAAAATGACCCCCGTCATAAAAAAATGAATGCCGCCAAACGCAACACAACCAAAAGTAAGGAGATATAGAGATGTGCTATGTCCATCACCAATAAGAATCAATCGTGATGGTCAGAGACCGTCACCAATTCCAAAGGACAACAATGACATAGCTTTAATGATTGTCACCATAACCTTATTGGTAACGGTTAAAATGGCCCCTGTCACTAAAAACCGAACGTTGCCAAAGGCAGCATAGCCAAAGTAGAGGAGATTGGAGACACGCTATGTTTGTCACCAATCAATCATTATTACAACAATGATCATTATCATAACATCATTTGGCGATGCACGATAAAGCGATGTCACCATTTCTATTCAAATGAAAAAAAATCATTACAGACCTTCAAGGATAGTCACCGAAGTTTCATTAATGGTGATGATCAGAAATAAACATCACTATTAATTTCTGCAATGGCGACGTGTACATAATTAAATATCACCATTGAATTTTTCAATGGTGATAGTCACAAAATTAAACATCACCATTAATTTATGCAATGATGACGTGCAAAGAATTAAATGTCACCTCTAATTAAAAATTTAAAGTGAAATTTTGGGGTTCTAATTTTTTTGTCTATTTCAATGTGAGTTTAGAAGTGACTTTGTGGTGCAGCCCTATAGGTTTCTACAATAAAGCAAACACATTGCAAGACTGAAGCAACACAGAGCACACAACCTATTTCAAGAAACAATTTCAAACAATCTTCCAAACACAGAAAAGACCATTAAAATTTCTCATTCAACTATTAAAATTTCCTCAAAAAATGGTATATGACATGGCAATTATAGAGTTTGAGAGGAATTCTTGATTCAAATAAAACTTTAAAATGCCCTCCTGGTCTCAGTCTCAAGCAGTGTTTACAATTTATCAACCAAAATTCAAGTTCATAAAATTATTACAGATATATGGTCTCGGCTTCTCTACCTGCTCTTCCCTTTCTTGTTCTTCCTATTTTATCTTCTCTATGCTCTGTCTTCTCTTCTTGTGCCCTGAAATTTCTCGGCGGTATTTATACACAAGAGGTAGGTATACAATCTGCATTTTCCTTTCCCTGAACCCAAATTAATTTGGGAAAAAAAAATTAGAATCATTTGATTCACGGTGACATGAATACTGAAAAATACAAGTTATCCAATCTTGATTACATACTACAAATAAAATGATTATGAAAATACAAGTTATCCAATCTTAACTACATACTACAAAAAAAATTATTTGGTAATGGAAGATACAACTAATACCTTTTATGAGTTAGCTATGTATATGGTTGGTTGAATCCTGATAAGAAGATACCAATAATTTTCTCCTTTGTTAGTCATTTGATGTACTTTTGAGTCCTATAGACCTAATTTGGTAGTTTATGGACATTAATACCATCAAACTTCAATCAGGAAAATACCACATTAAAAATCTTGCATATGTGCAGGTTTCCATAAATTCAATATGGGTAGTTCGGCCAATAAAAATTTTCAAACTTCTAGTCGGAGAAGAGGTATCAAATTTCACGTCACAACATAGAAATAGATGATCAATTGTAGCCCATGACAATTTGATTTTGGCAATTTTTTAGCATGGACCTATAAGCTACTTGTTTATTGTAGTCCCGTGTTGTTGCATGACACAACTAAATCCAGTCTGAATGACAAGGGACATAGCAATCTTGATTGGTCATGAATGCATTATCCCAGGTTTAATTAGTCCTTGTATGTTTGATGAGACGTCAAGTTTGTAGAAATCCATACAACAACATAAGAAAGATAAGATCAATAAATTACCTGTGGAGAGGAAAGTAAAATTATATTTTTAAAATACTCGAATGTTTTTCCTCCTAAAACAAAGATACCATAACAAAGTTAGGCTAGCAAGGTTATCTATACAATCAAACAGTAAAAAAATCTAAAAAAACATATTTTACTTCCATATTTATAGACTAAACATTTAATTTGCTAATATTTTTAAAACAGTTAAAATGAGAAGCATGGATTGTGATGTAACACCTGGCTTAGCTTGAAAAGTTAGCAAGTCTGAATATATGTCTCGTCAGTAAATGTTAGTTGGTGCATACAAGGAGATCCTTTGAGTATTTTTAAAATCCATAGACCAAATTTGAATAGAGTATTTGAATTGTACAAATATCCTAAATGAGGTCCTGAAATGGACGTAAAGGTGTGCAGGTTTTCCATATAAGGCTTCATTGAAGCATCTGAAATGGCAAAGCGAGAGCCAACACCAAGCTCAAAAAGGAAAGTAGGTCAATGATATGCAATTATGACTTGACATAATCGAGAGTCCCTATGGGTGATAGCCAAAACATAAGATAAGAATAAACATGAGGCTTTGATGCAAAGTCATGGTAGGACTATACAAGACTCCTAGACCTAAGGAGGAACTGTAGCATGGGAAGCAAATGGAAAAGTAGGTTCTAACTAGGGTACCCATGGCTAGGAAGGCCCTACCGCTTAAATAACGACACTTCTAGAAGCGGCTGGAAGGTTCTGTGTCGATGAAAAGTGAGATCGCACCTAAGGTTTATGAATCGTGGCCATAGGCCAATGCAATACTGCACACGGATTGGAATCCTAACCTATATTACGGAAATGTTATATACCTACTGAAGGCACAAATCACGTTAAAAAAGGATGAAAACCATAATTGTTGGAAGAAATTGTGTCAAAAAGTACTTTATACCATAGAATTAGTCCATTAGGCCCATAAAATATTAAAAGAAAGGGTCAAAACTATAGAAAGTGGGTAAAAATTTCTACAAATAGTAAAAATAAGAGTTTTTACCAAGTCATTTGTTTTTTACCATAATAGTGAATTTGGAACCATTTTTCCCTCTTCCTTCAATCAGTGATTCCGGGAACTACGATAGACGAAATCACGAGCCGTTTGGACCAAGTAAGTTCCCTTACCATGCTTTTCCATTTCATTGGTTAAATTTTATATTTTAATGGTTGATTTTTTTAGTTTTTAAGCCCGAAAATTGTGAAGCCCGGTGTACACAGGCAGAAGATCATCTATCCATGTACGAGGGTGGGTCCACGCAAGCAAATTGAAGTATTCCCGTGTATATGTGCAACTGCGATAAGTGTTACTCACGTACAATGTCGTGAGGGTTGTTTTTTAACAAAAATAACTCAAATTTATTCGTTCCTTTTGTAGGATGGTGATAGAATGGAGGTAGATGGAGCATGATGCCATTGATCATCAAGTGCAAGGTGATTTGGATACCCAACAAGCTCTCCAAAGATGTGGGATTTACAAATTTTGGAACATTGGAAACCTAAGGGAAAAACCAAGGTTGCTTTAGATGCTTATAGACTATTGGGATCCAAACATCGATTCCTTCAACTTGGACGGGAAACCTCTAAAGATTGAGGTTGAATACATATACTTCATTACATGATTATCCCACCAAGGTGAGATGGTCAATCTGAAGGCTCATGGGATAGGAATGGGAATGTCTATAGAGGACTACATTGCTACATACAGCCTTCCTGACAGTCAAAAGGTGGGAAGTCAAGTCCCCATCACAACCATCAGGAG
Organism: Larix kaempferi; assembly: GCA_027924585.1. Taxonomy (NCBI): domain Eukaryota; kingdom Viridiplantae; phylum Streptophyta; class Pinopsida; order Pinales; family Pinaceae; genus Larix; species Larix kaempferi. Next base: position 11,814,910 of record BSBM01000535.1, on the reverse strand, counting down.
CCTCAGCTTGAAGATTATTATACTAGTTTTCGGTACGATATCGAGTTCGGCTACATTTCACTAGGATTAGAGACCCATTATGTTCTATGTGGTAGAGTGTTTGAGACTGTAGTGTTCCTTTTTTAAGAATTTTCAAAAACTAGGAAAAATTGCCAATTTTGATCAATTCGACCCTTAGACTAGTCTTGACTCAACTGCTTCCAAATGGCTCCAAATGATTCTGAATTGGGTCTAAATGAGTTTGGAAGGTATTCATACATGTAAATGAGGATGATATATTCTTGGACACTCTTAAAACACTTCTTCAACATTCATGTATAATCAGGGAAAAATGATGAACTTACTGGTCAAATCGAGGTTCACAATCGCCAAGGGTAGGAGACAAAGATGGCCACACCATCCATGTGTCTCCATGACCAAGTTCCATTTTATTTTATCATCATAAATATTTATTTAACCCCTCTTAATATATTTATGTCAAGATAAAGTCTATTTGGGTTTTATTAGTCTCCTTATTCCAAATTTAGTGTCTCCACCCAACCTAGGAAACTAGTAGATTGGTGGAATTTACTTCTTTTGGAATTTATTTGAATGGGGACATTACAGTCCTCCCCACCCAATATTGCTTTCCCTCAAGCAATTCTAAATTAGGATGCTGCAAAATTTGTTCTTCCTCCCATGTGGCATCCTCACTTGGAAAATATTTCCAGTGTACCAAATACTCCCTTATAATGGTCCTGCTCCTCAATTTTATTTCTCTTCAAAAAAATTTCTGGAATAAGTGTGAGTTGTCCTTCATCATCTAATGGAGGGAGGGTTTCTGAAACATATATTTTATGACCAATATCCTTTTTAAGGCATGAAACATGGAATACATTGTGAATATTTCTCCCTTCCAGAAGCTCCAACTCATAAGCAACCTTCCCAACTTTTCAAGCTATCTTGTAGGGACCATAGTATCTTGGTTTGAGATTTTCTAACCCTTTCACCTTCAAGGATGTTTGTTTATATGTATGTATCCTCAAATAGACAAAATCATTCACTTGAAAATTTATTTCCACTCTTTGTTGATCTACATACTGTTTCTGCTGATTTTGGGCAACCTGCAAATTGTCTTTTAGGAGTTTCAAAATCTCTTGACTTTACTCCACCCAATATTTATCCTTTGGGGATCTAATATCACCAAATATGTGCTCAAAAAATGTAAGTGCTTCATAACCATATAGTGCTTCATAACCATATAGTGCTTTAAAATGAGACATGCCAATGGACATGTGGAAAGTAGTGTTGTAGCAAAACTCACCCAAATGTAGCCATTTCACCCATGTTTTCTGTTGCTCACCAACATAGTTCCTCAAGTACCCTTCCAACCATTGATTCAATCTCTCTATTTAGACATCGGTTTGAGGATGATATCTTGTGCTTGGATTCAATTGAGTGCCAACAAACTTGAAAATTTATTTCTAAAAGGCACTCATAAATCTGTTGTCTCTATCACTCACAATGTTCTTGGGAAGTCCATGCAATTTGAAAATTTCTCTAAAGAATAAATCAACCACTTGTGCAGCAGTAAAATATGATGTAACAACAAATAAATGAGAAAATTTAGTGAGTCTATCCACCACAACATAAATTCAATCCTTACCCAAAGCCTTGGGCAAACCTGTGATAAAATCCATGGAGACAATTTCCCATTTTTGTTGTTGAATGGGAAATGGTTGCAATAGACCAGCAGGATGTGTATGTTCAGATTTGTTTTGCTGACATGACTTGCATTCATTCACATGTTTTAGAACATCCTCTTTCAGCCCTTTCCAAAAGAACCTTTCCCTTAGTTGCCTATATGTCTTGAAAAACCAGGATGGCCTGCTAAAAGAGAGTCATGAGCTTCCTTCAAGACATGGTGCTTGAGATTCGAACCATGAACCAAGTATATTATATCCTTGTAGTAGATGATACCATCCAAAACCTTGTACCTATCATCACCTTTGATCCCATCTAACACACCACAAACAAAACTATCTTTGGCATATTCAACTATTAGCATATTTTTTCAATCTTTTGAAATGTTCATAAGAGAAAGTGATGGTATTACAGAGAATGCATATTCTACAACATTATTCTTTCCCTTAACATATTCAATGTCAAAATCAAAATCTTGGACTTTGCTTACCCACTTTTTTTTCCTTTCATTGAGGTCCGTTTGTGTGAGAATGCTTCAAACTGTTATGGTCAGTTTTGACTACAAAATTGTTTTCCACTAAGTATTGTCTAAACTTGGCCAAGGCATGCCTGATGGCTAACATTTATTTGTCATAAATGGAATAGAGCTTCTCATGTGGCTGTAACTTTCTTCTCTCAAATGCTATGGGTGTTGATTTTGTTTTAGGACAACCCCTATCCCTTCTCCTGATGCATCACATTCCAAGACAAATGGTTTAGTAAAATCAGGTAATGCAAGTACTTGACAACTACTCATTACCTTTTTCATTTTTTGGAAATCCTTTTCAGCCTCTTCATCCCACTTGAATGCATCCTTCTTGGTCAAATCAGTAAGTGGAGCAGTTAATTTAGAGAACCCTTTCACAAATTTTCTGTAGTAAGTGCATATTCCAATGAAACCTCTCAATGCTGTGATGTTTTTTGGGTGATGGCCATTCAAGGATAGCTCTTATTTTTTCCAAGTGTACCTTCAATCCATATTTCCCAATGATGTTCCCAAGATATAAATCTTCTTTCGGCCCAAATTCACACTTAGACAACTTAGCAAACAAAGATTGTTCATGCAAAATTTTCAAGACAACTTCTAGATGGTGCAAGTGTTCCTCCCATGTTTTGCTATAAATTATAATGTCATCAAAGAAAACCAAAACAAACTTACGGAGATGTTTGTTGAATATTTGATTTATGCATGATTGAAATGTGGCTGGAGCATTGGTCAAACCAAAAGGCATGACAAGAAACTAAAAATGGCCATAGTGACATCTGAAAGTTGTTTTATGCACATCCTCTTCCTTCATTCGAATTTGATGGTAACCAGATCTAAAATCAATTTTTGAGAATAATTTTGCTGCTTGTAGCTCATCCATGAGCTCATCTATTCTTGGGATGGTATATCTATTTTTTATCATCTTTTTTATTGAGGGCTCTAAAATCAATGCACATTCTCAAGGTCCCATCCTTCTTCTTCACCAAAACCACTGAAGAAGCATAGGGACTAGAGCTTTGTCTAATGAGTCCCAACTCCAAGAGTTCTTCAATAGACTTTTCAATCTCCTCCCTGAAATTTTTGGGATGTCTATATGGTGGTATTTGTATAGGTGAATTTCCCACCTCCAAAACAATGGTGTGCTCAACTCCTCTATCAGGTGGCCTTCCAAGAGGGAGGTCTCCAAAAAACTTTTCATATTTTTGTAGTAGCTTCCTTATCTCCTTGGGATGTTCTGAAATCTTTATTTTTGGTTTGTGTGAAGTGATGTAACATTCAGCAGCCCACTCAATATATCCATGACTCAATATGCACCTCATACTGTGGGAAGTCACTACTTGATTCAGATAGGTGTGTTGCCCTCTCTAAACCCTTTGTTTTCCTTCCAAATCTTTGAATCTCATTTCAGGAATTTGATAGTTCAATGTATGCTCCCCTATAGAGTACATCCATTTCACTCCCAAGAACAAATTAGTATCAGCAACATCAACCACATAAAATCTATCAAAAAAAGTGTATTTACCTATGGTGATTTCTAGCTCTGGAATCCATGTTTTGCACTCCATAGTGTTGTGATCTGGAATGATGAATGTGAAGCCATCAAAAGGTTCAGTAGGTAGATTCCTCCTCTCCACCATGTATGCATCAATGACTTTATGTGATGTATCCTCCATCTACCAATACCGATACCATTTTTCCTTGTAACACTCCCTTGCATCGAATAATGTGAAAACGAGGCACTACTGAAAGTACTGCCATCCTTCCTTTGTCAGGTGAAGGATGATTTTATTCTTGTTTACCTTATGCTGCTGTATCATATCCCTCTTATTGGTATGAAATATGTCCTTATTCCTCCATACCCCCTTCATACTCATCATTATCAGAAAATACTTCAATATATTGTGCTTTCCCCTTAGCACATTTATGCCCTGGTACCCATGGTTGGAAGCATGTGCAACACAATTTATTTCTTTTGAGTTCTTCCCAGTTTAGTCCCTCTTTATTATCCTTTCCAAATGCATCTCTTTTCCATGGCTTCTTTTCAAATCTAAATTTGGAAGGGAAGTTAGGCTTGGGAGGAAACCTTGTCCTAGGTAGCACATTTTGTAGATCTCTTGTCAGGTTCATGGCATCCTTCAATGAGTTTGGTTTGTGGGCCTTAACTAAACCTTTTAAGGGTTCAACCAATCCTTCAGTAAATAGAAATACTAACCTTTCCATAGATATATCATCCACCTTAACTGATAATTTTTGGAATTCCAACATATACTCAACAGGGGTTCCAACTTGCTTCAATTGGGCTAGTTCTTTGAAAGGCAATTATGGGTCTTTTTTCTCAAATATTTCTAATACCCTGTCAAAAAATTCTCCATATGTGGTAACCTGATCATGTCCCAAGGTTTTCAGACCATGGAACCACCAATCATTGGCTTCTCCTTCGAGATGCAAAATAGCCATTTTTAAAGTGTCTTCTTCCACCATTAGATTCAGCTGAAAATGCACATCTAGTTTTTGTACCCAAGTATTTGCAGAACTTTGAGATGAGCCATCAAAAGTGGGAAGGGGAATTTTTCTAATTGCATAATTCAATTTTTTATTCTGAAATTGAGTCCTATTACCTTCCCTCATTTTGATTTTTCTTGCAACATTAAAGTATTGCTCAAAGGGTAGAGTCCTTCTACAATCTTCACTCACTTTTTCCCATTCTTTTATAATCTCCTGCATATCAAATTGGGTGTTAGGTTATTCTTTGTACTCAAGAAATTTAGGTGTAGTATGTCTTAATGAACTCTGAAATTCATTAGTTCTATTATGAGGTCCTGTCCTTGAGAAAATGTTTTCACCCATTTTCTTCTTTTCCTCGAAGGAAGAGCTACTGTTGCCTCCTATTACTCCTTTGCTTCCAAGTTGACTAGCCAATAATTTGAACCCTTTCATGATCTGTTTTCTCATTTCTTCAAAGAATGGTTTCATGAATTTAGTAAATTCCTCTTTATCCTCTGAGGTCCCTTCTCATCCTTATCCATAGTTTCACTAGAATACACATCTTCTCCTTCTTCTTCCTCTTCACCAAAAGCACTTTCAGTTTTAGTTTGTAAGGGTGGGGGATGATTTCTTTGGCTTCATGTCTTCATAAATGGTCATCCACATAAGTTGCAAGGACCATGCTCTGATACCACTTGTAGTGTCCCTTTTTTAATATTTTGCAAAAACTAGGAAAAAAATGCCAATTTTGATCAGTTCGACCCTTAGACTAGTCTTGACTCAACTACTTCCAAATGGTTCCGAATTGGGTCTAATGGCTCCAAATGGTTCCGAATTGGGTTCTCAGTGAAAATGCAGGGATGAGTGTCTCTCATCAATCGATGAATACTATATATGTTCTTTGTTATATAGTCGATAGAGGGAGATGAGGTAGTCCAAAGAACATTAAATCTTGGGAAACATGGCATTAAAAGCGTTTGAATTTCCCCTCCACTTTCCAGTACCATGGGTTTCCAAAACAAAATGTATATGGATTTCAAAAGAGGAGAGTGGAGTGTTAGAAGAGGAGAGTGGAGGGCCACAATAGAATGGAGTTTAATTTTTTCAATTCTTGATAAAAAAAATATTAAATGTAATTGGTAAAAAGCTGTATATGAGTTAATTTGTGGAATTTAAACCCTTGATTTCTGTGTACGACAAAGAATATTCCATGATCAATCAAATCCAGCCTCTTAAAAAATAAAAATTCATCCACCTGACCACCACCCCCAATGTTGAAATAAAACACCTATTGACTAATTAAAGAAATTGTGAGATGAAAAATAAGTTAAAAACAGTGGTGTCAACATAAAATTTATAGGTTTAAAAAAGATACGATATGATCCATAATATAATTAATATTAATAGTATTGAAAATCACAACTATTTTCTTTTTACTTTTAACTTATGTTTTATAAATTACTTAAATTTAAAATATATATTTTTATAGGTTTCAAGATATGATATGATCCATAATTCCATAAATTACATTTTGTTAAGAGGTTTGTTTATAAAATAATAGCGAGAGCCAAATGTTTAGGATTGTTTTGGCCAATTAACCATGGATACCAACAACCATGCTTGGAGCTGAACAACCTTGGCTGGTTTTTTATTGGATGTTGAGCCACTTTGGCCTCCTTTCGTTTTTTAACTACCACTACAAGAAAAAAGGCATACAGTGATGGGCGAAAAACGTCACCATAAACCCATTGGTGATGGTCAAAAAAGACTTTGTCACCAAAGGCAGTGTAACCAAAGGGGAAAGGAGATATGGAGATGCACTAATTCTGTTACCAATTTCAAAGGACAACAGTGACATAGCTTTAATGACCGTCACCATAACCTCATTGGTGACAGTAATAATGCCCCCTGTCATAAAAAACTGAACGTCGCCAAAGGAAGCATAGCCAAAAGTGAGGAGGTATGGAGACATGCTATGTCTGTCACCGATAAACATCAATCATGATGGTCATATATTGTCACCAATTCCAAATGACAACAGTGAAATAGTTTTAATGACCGTCTCCATAACCTCATTGGTGATGGTTAAAATGCCCCCCGGTCATAAAAAGCCAAATGTTGCCAAACGCAACACAACCAAAAGTGAGGAGATATATAGATGTGCTATGTCCATCAACAATAAGAATCAATCGTGATGGTTAGAGACCGTCACCAATTCCAAAGGACAACAATGACATAGCTTTAATGATTGTCACCATAACCTTATTGGTGACGGTTAAAATGGCCCCTGTCACTAAAAACCGAACGTCGCCAAAGGCAACATATCCAAAGTAGAGGAGATATGGAGACACACAATGTTTGTCACCAATCAATCATTATTACAACAATGATCGTCATCATAACCTAATTTGCCGATGCACGATAAAGGACTGTCAGCATTTCTATTCAAATGAAAAAAAAATTGTTACAGACCTTCAAGGATAGTCACCGAAGTTTCATTAATGGTGATGATCACAAATAAACATCACTGTTAATTTCTGCAATGGCAATGTGCACATAATTAAATATCACCATTGAATTTTTCAAATGGTGATAGTCACAAAATTAAACATCACCGTTAATTTATGCAATGATGACGTGCAGAAGAATTAAATGTCACCTCTAATTAAAAATTTAAAGTGAAATTGTGGGGTTCTAATTTTTTTGTATATTTCAGTGTGAGTTTAGAAGTGACTTTGTGGTGCAGCCCTGTAGGGTTCTACAATAAATCAAACACATTGCAAGACTGCAACAACACAAAGCACACAACCTCTTTCAAGAAAAAATTTCAAACAATCTTCCAAACACAGAAAAGACCATTAAAATTTCTTATTCAGCTATTAAAATTTCCTCAAAAATTGGTATATTACATGGCAATTATATAGTTTGAGAGGAATTCTTGATTCAAATAAAACTTTAAAATGCCCCCTGGTCTCAGTCTCAGGCAGTGTTTACAATTTATCAACCAAAATTCAAATTCATAAAATTATTACAAATATTTGGTCTCGGCTTCTCTACCTGCTCGTCCCTTTCTTGTTCTTGCTATTTTATCTTCTCTATGCTCTATCTTCTCTTCGTGTGCCCTAAAATTTCTCGACGGTATTTATACACAAGAGGTACGTATACAATCTGCATTTTCCTTTCCCTGAACCCAAATTAATTTGGGAAAAAAAAATTAGAATCATTTGATTCACGGTGACATGAATACTGAAAAATACAAGTTATCCAATCTTGATTACATACTACAAATAAAATGATTATGAAAATACAAGTTATCCAATCTTGATTACATACTACAAATAAAATTATTTGGTAATGGAAGATACAACTAATACCTTTTATTGGTTAGCTATGTATATGGTTGGTCGAATCCTGATAAGAAGATACCAATAATTTTCTCCTTTGTTAGTCATTTGATGTACTTTTGAGTCCCATAGACCTAATTTGGTAGTTTATGGACATTAATACCATCAAACTTCAATAAGGAAAATACCACATTAAAAATCTTGCATATGTGAAGGTTTCCATAAATTCAATATGGGTAGTTCGGCCAATAAAATTGTTCAAACTTCTAGCCGGAGAAGAGGTAGCAAATTTCACGTCACAACATAGAAATAGATGATCAATTGTAGCCCATGACAATTTGATTTTGGCAATTTTTTAGGATGGCCCTATAAGCTACTTGTTTATTGTAGTCCCGTGTTGTTGCATGGCACAACTAAATCATTCTTAATGACAAGGGACATAGCAATCTTGATTGGTCATGAATGCATTATCCCAGGTTTAATTAGTCCTTGTATGTTTGATGAGACGTCAAGTTTGTAGAAATCCATACAACAACATAAGAAAGATAAGATCAATAAATTACCCGTGGAGAGGAAAGTAAAATTATATTTTTTAAAATACTTGAATGTTTCCTCCTAAAACAAAGATACCATAACAAAATTAGGCTTGCAAGGTTCTCTATACAATCAAACAGTAAAACAATCTAAAAAAACATATTTTACTTCCATATTTATAGACTAAACATTTAATTTGCTAATATTTCTAAAACAATTAAAATGAGAAGCATGGATTGTGATGTAACACCTGGCTTAGCTTGAAAAGGTAGCAAGTCTGAATATATTCTTATCAGTAAATGTTAGTTGGTGCATACAAGGAGATCCTTTGAGTATTTTTAAAATCCATAGACCAGAGTTGAATAGAGTATTTGAATTGTACAAATATCCTAAATGAGGTCCTGAAATGGACATAAAGGTTGTGCAGGTTTTCCATATAAGGATTCATTGAAGTATTTGAAATGGCGAAGTGGGAGCCGGACACCAAGCTCAAAAAGGAAAGTAGGTCAATGATATGCAATTACGACTTGCATAATCGAGAGTTCCTATGGGTGATAGCTAGAACATAAGATAAGAATAAACATGAGGCTTCAATGCAAAGTCATGGCGGGACTATACAAGACTCCTAGACCTAAGGAGGAACTATAGCATGGGAATCAAATGGAAAAGTAGGTTCTAACTAGGGTACCCATGGTCGGGAAGGCCCTACCGTTTAAATAACGACACTTCTAGAAGCAGTTGGACGGTTCTATGTCAATAAAAAGTGGGATTGCACCGAAGTTTTATGAATCGTGGCCATAGGCCAATGCAATAATGCACACATATTGGAATCCTAACCTATACTACGGAAATGATATATACCTACCGAAGGCACAAATCACATTAAAAAAGGTTGAAAACCATAATTGTTAGAAGAAATTGTTTCAAAAAGTACTTTACACCATAGAATTAGTCCATTAGGCCCATAAAATATTAAAAGAAAGGGTCAAAAACTATAGAAAGTGGGTAAAAATTTCTACAAATAGTAAAAATAAGAGTTTTTACCAAGTCATTTGTTTTTTTACCATAATAGTGCATTTGGAACCATTTTTCCCTCTTCCTTGAATTAGTGATTCCGGGAGCTACGGGAGACGAAATGACGAGCCGTTTGGACCAAGTAAGTTCCCTTACCATGCTCTTCAATTTCATTGGTTAAATTTTATATTTTAATGGTTGTTTTTTAGTTTTTAAGCCAGGAAATTGTGAAACCCGGTGTACGCAGGAAGAAGATTATCTATCCATGTATGAGGGTGGGTCCATGCAAGCAAACCAAAGTATTCCTGCGTATATGTGCAACTGTGATAAGTGTTGCTCATGTACAACGTCGTGAGGGTTTTTTTTTTAACAAAAATAACTGAAATTTCTTCGTTCCTTTTGCAGGGATGGTGATAGAATGGAGGGAGAGGGAGCATGATGTCATTGATCATCAAGTGCAAGGTGATTTGGATACCCAACAAGCTCTCCAAAGATGTGGGATTTACAAATTTTGGAACATTGGAAACCTAAGGGCACAGCTAAGGTTGCTTTAGATGCCTATATACTATTGGGATCCCAAACACTGATTCCTTCAACTTGGACGGGAAACCTCTAAAGATTGAGGTTGAATACATATACTTCATTACATGATTATCCCACCAAGGTGAGATGGTCAATCTGAAGGCTTTTGGGATAGGAATGGGAATTTCTATACAGGACTACATTGCTACATATAGCCTTCTTGACAGTCAAAAGGTGGGAAGTCAAGTCCCCATCACAACCATCAGGAGCCTCAGCTTGAAGATTATTATACTAGTTTTCGGTACGATATCGAGTTCGGCTACACTCCACCAGAATTAGAGACCCATTATGTTCTATGTGGTAGAGTGTCTGAGATTGTAGTGTCCCTTTTTTAAGAGTATGCAAAAAACTAGGAAAAATTGCCAATTTTGATCAATTCGACCCTTAGACTAGTCTTGACTCAACTGCTTCCAAATGGCTCCAAATGGTTCCGAATTGGGTCTGAATGAGTTTTTAAGGCATTCATACATGTAAATGAGACTGATATATTTTTGGACACTCTTAAAACACTTCTTCAACACTCATGTATAATCAGGGAAAAATGATGAACTTTACTAGTCAAATGGAGGTTCACAATCCCCAAGGGTAGGAGACAAAGATGGCCACACCATCCATCTGTCTCCATGACCAAGTGCCATCTTATTTTATCATCATAAATATTTATTTAACCCCTATTAATATATTTATGTCAAGCTAAAGTCTATTTGGGTTATATTAGTCTCCTTATTCCAAATTTAATGTCGCCACCCAACCTAGGAAACTAGTAGATTGGTGGAATTTTCTTCTTTTGGAATTTATTTGAATGGGGACATTACAGTCCTCCCCACCCAATATTGCTTTCCCTCAAGAAATTCTAAATTAGGATGCTGCAAAATTTGTTCTTCCTCCCGTGTGGCATCCTCACTTGGAAAATCTTTCCATTGTACCAAATACTCCCTTATCATGGTCCTGCTCCTCAATTTTCTTTCTCTTGTCTTCAAAATTTTTTTCGGGAATAAGTGTGAGTTTTCCTTCATCATCTAATGGGGGGAGAGTTTTTGAAACATATATTTTTGACCAATAGCCTTATTAAGGCATGAAACATGGAATACATTGTGAATTTTTCTCCCTTCCAGAAGCTCCAACTCATAAGCAACCTCCCTACTTTTCGAGCTATCTTGTAGGGACCATAGTATCTTGGTTTGAGATTTTCTGACCCTTTCACCTTCAAGGATGTTTTTTTATATGTATGTAGCCTCAAATAGACCAAATCATTCACTTGAAAATTTATTTCCACTCTATGCTGATCTACATACTGTTTCTGCTTATTTTTGGCAACCTGCAAATTGTCTTTTAGGAGTTTCAAAATCTCTTGACTTTCCTCCACCCAATATTTAGCCTTTGGGGATCTACTATCACCAAATACGTGCTCAAAAAATGTAAGTGCTTCATAACCATATAGTGCTTTAAAAGGAGACATGCTAATGGACATATGGAAAGTAGTGTTGTAGCAAAACTCACCCAAATGTAGCCATTTCACCCATGTTTTCTGCTGCTCACCAACATAGTTCCTCAAGTACCCTTCCAACCATTGATTCACTCTCTCTATTTGGAAATCGGTTTTGTTGATGTATATGTAACTTCAGAATGTATTTCACCTATGTATATTTTACTCCTATAGATATGGCATTATTCCTCTATACAGAATTGTCGTCATTTGTATTGACAAGTGTCGCAAGTGTCATAACTTGCCGTGATGGGTTATTAGACCACCTAGTGAGAGGTCGGCCCGGATTAATGTAACCATGGGTTATTAGACTGAGTTAGACAAGTTGGCCTTGTTAGTTTATTGGGTAGGATAGGACAAGTATAAATAGAGAGCGGGAGCTCTCTATTTGATATCTCATTATTCACTTCTACACCACTCGGAAAGTGGCGCACTAGTTGAGGAGGAGGAGTAGCTTCTAGTAGAAGACTATCTCTTGTACTTTGGTTGTATCATTTCTCTTTCTATCTCTGAGGAAGTTGTGGGGTTTTTCACCTTTATGGTTTTCCCCAATGAAACTCTGTGTGTCCATTGTCTTATGTGATTTATTGATATGTTTGATACATGCTTGATATGATTGTTGTACATGTTATTCTCTCAGTAAAGATCCTAGAGTATGTTGAATTAATGCTCAAAATCTAACATGGTATCAGAGCTTACCTAAGAAGAAGACATTGTGCAGTGGCAGAAACTAGGGTTTCTTGTTTATTGGGTTTCTCTCCACATATTTTGTAAAGGAAGCAAGGTAGATTGACTCTACTCATCAAGGATAATCTTTCTGTCCAATCAGAATTCAATTCTGGGCATTTTTATTTTTGGCCCTAAAAATTAGGGTTTCCAAAAAAATAGGAATTTCTGAAATCTGAGGACATAGCTAGAAGCTCCTTGGAAAACGTGAGGTTTAGAGCTTTGGATCGAGATTTTTAGTTGGGTGAAGCTCCGGGAAACTCAAACCCTAATTCAGGGTCATCTCTAGTGAATCTGGGAGATTGAAAAGCATTTATGAAGGGTGAAACTTTGCAGATTTCAAATTCTGAATATACCAGATTGATCAGCTCATCAAGGTGCATCTTTCTATCCTTTCAGAAAGTTGAAATTCACATTTTGAATTTTTAGGGTTTCTCTAACAAACCCTAATCCGACACTAGATCCAGAATTCTGCAAAGCAAGTGGTAAGACCTAAATCTTTTCTATTTCCATTTGAAGTACTCTTTAAGATGTCTCACCACACCAAGCTTGAGGATAATCTTGAAGGGCCTGATAACTTCCGAGCATGGAAGTATAGGATTGGGTTAATCCTGGAAAAAAATGAGTTGGACACTTATATAAGTGAAGTGGTCCATGTCCCAGAGGAAGAAGAGGCTAAGGCTCTTCACAAGAAGAACTTGGTCAAGGCAAAGAGGATCATTGCTGATTCTATCAAATATCATCTCATACCCCATGTGTCATCCCTAAAGACACCAAAGGATATGTTTGATTCCCTCACCAAGTTATTTGAAGGGAAGAACATAAATTGGAAGATGACCTTGAGGAATCAATTGAAGAATGTCAAGATCCAGAATGCAGAGACTATGCAGTCTTATTTCTCAAGGGTGTCCCAGATAAAAGAACAACTTGAAGCTGTGGGAGAATACATAGAAAATGGAGAAGTGGTAATGACCACTCTTAATGGCCTTCCTAGGTCATGGGATTCCTTCATCCAAGGGATTTGTGTTAGGAAGAAACTCATCACTTTCAGTAGACTGTGGGAAGAATGCTCACAGGAAGAAGCTTGAATTATAGCTTGAGAAGAGAAGATGGGGAATCAAGACCAAGCTCTCACAGCACACTCCAAAATTCATGGTGACAAAAAGACTCACCATCATGGCAAGAAAGAAAGACATCACCATCAGAATCAGAGGGGTAGTCCCAGAATTCGTAGAAATATGTCCCATGTGCGTTGCTATACATGTGATGAAAAGGGACACTATTCCAAAGATTGTCCCAGAAATAAGAAAGATGGTTCTCACAAGAAGAAGAACTTCAAAAGAAGACATCATGCTCATGCTGCAGAGGATGATGAACCTCCCAGGAAGAGGGCCAGAGAAGATAGTGAAGATTCTTCAAGTGATGAAGAATATGTTATGATTTCTGCTCTCACTAGAACCATTACTCATGGAAGTAATGATTGGATTATAGATAGTGGGGCTTCTAAATACATGACAGGATTCAAGGAATCTTTTATGAACCTATCTAAACATGAATTACCCCACAAGGTGAAACTTGGGGATGACTACCAGTATCCAATAAAAGGGAGTGGTGAAGCCTCCTATAAAATAGACTCTGGAAAGTCTATGAAGATGAAAGATGTACTATATGTTCCAGGTCTCAAGAAGAATATACTCTCCATATTTGCATTGGATGCAAAAGGCATGAGGGTTGCATTTGTAGATGGCCAAGTCCTAATGTGGCCAAAGGGTAAGACTATAAATGATGCAGTGGTGATTAGAGAGCAAGAGAGAGGATTATACAAATTGAAGGGCCAACCAGAACAAGCCATGGTCCATGATTCAGTAGAGCCAAGTGAACTTTGGGATAGAAGGTTTGTACACATGCACTATAGAGCATTACCAATTGCAAGCAAAGCAGTAGAAGTTCTTCTTGAAATTCAGTCAAGGTATGAAGATGTTTGCAAAGGATTTGAAAAAGGAAAGAACACAAAGAAGGCATTTACAAGCAAGGAAAAAGGAATTATCCACTCCGATGTATGCAGTTTGATGTCATCCAGTTCTCTGAGTGGGTATGTATACTATGGTTATTTCATTGATGATTTCTCTAGGAAGACATGGATTTATTTCTTGAAGAACAAAGATGAAGTATTCAGCAAATTCAAGGAATTCAAGCCTTGATAGAAAACCACACTGAAAAGAAGATCAATGGTGGAGAATTCACTTCAGCAAACTTCAAGAAAGCTATGTAGTGATTCAGGGATTAAGAGGGAGTTTACCACTCCTTACATTTTAATAGAAAGGAGTAGAAGAAGCTACTTCAGAATAGGACTCCAACAGCTCCTGCAAGGAAGCAAAGATTCAGAGGGAGTCCACACAACAAACAAACAAAGATAAGTATTTGAATTGTCATTTCTTGTATATCTGATTATTTAAAAATATTGTTCAATGATGTATATACTTATGTTTCTAGACTTAGGTTGTATATTATGCATATTAGAAGAATTGCATTAATGAACAGTATACTATTAATATGCATATGATGGGTAAGTGGCCTATGGCACTGTACAACATTCCATTGCTACTTATCTAGAATGAAACCTCTTTGCTGACATGTTGGGAGTTGTGCACACTCTTAACAATGTTTTGGTAGAGATTGGAAGGCATCTAGAAAGTTACGGGATATGGATAAATGTTGTATTGAATCATTGGCTAAAATAATTGCATGACTGTATGACATATTTCTTTATGTGTAAGAATTTGTTCTGAAAAATATGAGATGTCTCTAATCATGCAATTAAACTTGTTTTGTAGGAAAGATTGTTTACCATCACCTACAAAAGAAGGACTACAACATTTGTTCCAGCAACAAAGCTATCTATTGAAGATATTGAATTTCCCAGGATTCGGGATGAAGTAATGGAAGAATGCCATGATCAAGGAATACCAGTCGATCATGAAGAATGATGTTTGGGATGTGGTCCCAAGACCAGATGGGAAGTTTGTGATGACTTCTAAGTGGATCTATAAGATCAAGCATGCTACAGATGGAAGCATAGAAAAATATAAGGAAAGGTTTGTAGCTCGTGGCTTCTCCCAGAAAGAAGGGATTGATTATGAAGAGACCTTTGCTCCTGTGGCTAGATACACTTCCATTAGATCAGTACTTGCTCTGGCTGTAGTGATGAAATGGAAGGTACACCAGATGGATGTCAAGACAGCCTTCTTGAATGGTGTAGTTGAAGAGGAAGTGTATGTGGAGAAGCCACTCGGGTTTGAGACACATGACCGAGAGTCACATGTGTGCAAACTGAAGAAAGCCCTGTATGGTTTGAAACATGCACCTAGGACCTGGTATGGCAGGATAGATGGCTTCCTATCTAGTTTGGGATTTACCAAGAGTAAAGCGGATTCCAACCTTTACTACAAGGTTGAGGAAGGAAATATAGTGATACTACTATTGTATGTGGATGACCTGTTTGTAACAGGTGAGGATAGATTGATTTCCGACACGAAGAGGAAGCTTGCTGCCGAGTTCAAGATGAAGGACTTGGGTATGATGCACTACTTTCCTGGTATGGAGGTGTGGCAGAGTGCAAATGGAATCTTCCTTGGACAAGGGAAGTATGCAGTAGAGATCCTGAAGAGGTTCGGGATGATGGACTGTAAGGCCATGGCCACACCTATGGCATCGAACCTGAAGCTTCTGTGTGATGCTTCATCTGAGACAGTTGATGCTACGATGTATCATCAGATGATTGGGTCCTTGATGTACCTGATGAATGCAAGACCAGATATCAACTTTGCGGTGAATGCCTTGAGCCAGTACTTGATAGATCTGAGACATGTTCACCTGATAGCTGCAAAGTATATTCTGAGGTACCTGAAGGGTACAGTTGACTATGGGCTCAAGTATGAGGCGAATAAAAAATTTAACAGTGCCATTGATCGGAAGAGCACTTCAGGGTGCTGCTTCAGCATGGGATCTGGTATGATCTCTTGGTTTAGCAGGAAGTAGTCTTGTGTGGCACTGAGTACAGCTGAAGCAGAGTATGTCGTAGCTTGTTCGGCTAGTTGTGAGGCAGTATGGATTAGGAAGCTACTGTCTGATTTGTTTGATCTCCAGCTGAGTGCTACTTGTATATATTGTGACAACTAGAGTTGTGTGAAGTTGTAGGAGAACCCAGTGTTCCATGACAAGTTGAAGCACATTGAGATCAAGTATCACTATATCAGGGATATGGTGCAGAGAGAAGTAGTGAAGCTCCTGTATGTTGCAACGGATGAGCAGATAGCCGATGTGTTGACCAAGCCGCTTGCCAAAGTGAAGTTTGAATACTTCAGAGGGATACTTGGTGTACTTCAGATCGAGATACTTTCCAAGAGGAAGTGATGAGTCCGGAGACACAGATGCACACGAGCCATTCTCACATAGTGGTAGGTTGGTCCTCCTATGGTGTAGATGTAAGGGCTAGAGCCATTCTCACATAGTGGTAGGTTGGTCCTCCTATGGTGTAGATGTAAGGGATGGAGCCATTCTTACATGGTGGTAGGTTGGTCCTCCCATGGTAAGATGTAAGTGCTATGCCATTCCGACATGGTGGTAGGTTGGTACTCGCATGGTCATTGATGTAAATGCTGTGAGCCTTTCACGGATGGTGGTAGGTTGGTCCTCCCATGCCGGTGAGTGTAAGTGTTGTGTGTGTGCATCTGGGTTGTGTTCCGTGGACGATGATGATGATCTGAAGATGATGATGTGATAGTATGGCATAGAGGTTTTGCAGAGGCATATGATCAGTCTTGAGATGCTCTTACAAGTTTTGCAGAGGCAGTGTAATCAGTCCTGGGAGATCTTGCAGGTTTTGCAGAGGCAGTGTAATCAGTCTTGAGGTATACCTACTTGATGGCTTGCTCCAAGAGATGTTGATGATGTTCATCCAGCATGAAAAAGGGCTGGCTCTGTAGATGATGAAGACCTGCAAGTGGCGGGCCTACATCCAGTATGAAAAAGGAATGGCTTTGTAGAACTTCCTATGACGAGTAGATTGAAGATTGATTGAGATAGCAGCAGCAATGACGACAACGATGATGATGATTCGATGACGATGATTCAGTGATGATGATCCAGAGAAGAAGACTTGTGCTAGCAGATCTGTGTCGAGAAATACCTTCCTAGTTAAGAGGGAGTGTTGATGTATATGTAACTTCGGAATGTATTTCACCTATGTATATTGTACTCCTATAGAGATGGTATTATTCCTCTATACAGAAGTGTCGTAATTTGTATTGACAAGTGTCGCAAGTGTCGTAACTTGCCGTGATGGGTTATTAGACCACCTAGTGAGGGGTCGGCCCGGATTAATGAAACCATGGGTTATTAGACTGAGTTAGACAAGTCATCCCTGTTAGTTTATTGGGCAGGACGGGACAAGTATAAATAGAGAGCTCCCGCTCTCTATTTGATATCTCATTATTCACTTCTACACCACTCGGAAAGTGGTGCACTAGTTGAGGAGGAGGAGTAGCTGCTAGTAGAAGACTATCTCTTGTACTTTGGTTGTATCATTGCTCTTTCTATCTCTGAGGAAGTTGTGGGGTTTTTCACCTTTATGGTTGTCCCCAGTGAAACTCTGTGTGTCCATTGTCTTATGTGATTGCTTGATATGATTGATATGTTGTACATGTTATTCTCTCAGTAAAGATCCTAGAGTATGTTGAATTAATGCTCAAAATCTAATAGGTTTGAGGATGATATCTTGTGCTTGGAGTCAATTGAGTGCCAACAAACTTAAAAAGTTATTTCCAGAAGGCACTCATAGATCTGTTATCTCTATCACTCATAATGCTCTTGGGAAGTCCATGCAATCTGAAAATTTCTCTAAAGAATAAATCAGCCACTTGTGCAGCAGTAAAATATGATGTAAAAACAAAGAAATGAGAAAATTTAGTGAGTCTATCCATCACAACATAAATTCAATCCTTACCCAAAGCCTTGGGAAAACCTGTGATAAAATCCATGGAGACACTTTCCCATTTTTGTTGTTGAATGGGCAATTGTTATAGGTCAAATCTGCACTTCTCTGTCCATGATCACCTTGAGTTGTTGATCACACAAAAGGACAACTTGGATTGAAGAGCAGGATGACCTCAAATGAGACTTTGACCTGATTCACCTTCCTGCAAGCTGACAAAACCCTAGAAATATCATATTTTGGCATGGGCGCTACTCTTCTTAAGCAAACCATCGGATGGTCCCTACTCTGTAAGCTATATAGTAGCACACACCTCCTGGTATGCACCACTCTACTTCAGTAAACTAGCGCACAGAATCCAAAAATGGAAAACACTAGTTATTTAATGTTGTAGTCACCCATTGTGCGCTACTCCACTGTGAAATAGTCGCGCACATCTTAAAATATGATCAAAAAAATATTAATTTGACGAATAGGGATTAGTTGCAGTTGGTTTCCCAACTTCCCCAACTTCCCCTTCAACCACCTCTCGACCTGAACTGCCAACCTTGTCCTATAAATACAAGGAGGATTGAAGAGAGGGGTTAGACATGAGACATTAGAGATAAGAGATCCATAGAGAGACTCTTCTTATATGAGAAGCTTGTATTGAAGGTGGTTATGCTGGAGAAACTTTGAAGTCAGAGAGGAGCAGGAGCCTAGGATCAGGTTGCATGAGCATGCTGCAAAGTCAAGTATACTTTGTATCATTCATATGTTTTTGACAATAAAAGGTTGAAACATCTTTCTCGTCCCAAATCAAATGCTTAATGGACTATGTGTTTGTTTGGATCAATGTTGTTTAATGCTTGATGCTTGAATTACTTTTCAATTCCATCATTATTATATTGGCCAAGATACATTGAGAAAGGTCTTTGTATTGCAGGTTTATTAGACGGGATATCGAGTGGAGGATCGAGCGCAAGGTTGGACAAAAGATAGGATCAAACTTCGTTCATAAGGTATGTCCTCAACGTCTCTGATCTATTTCCCTTTATAAATGCTTCTATAATTCAATCAGTATCTTTACCTGTCACCCCCTTAAGTTGATAGTGTCTATTTCCTCACTATAGGGTAGTATTTCCCGCCAACAGACTGGCGACTCCGCTGGGGATGTTGTTTTTTCTGCTCTAGGAAACCCTTCTTGTTGTCTTTCCAATACCTCTTAACCCTTTTAATCTTCCGAGATGTGTATGTTCAGATTTGTTTTGCTGACATGACTTGAATTCATTCACATGTTTTAGAACATCCTCTTTCATCCCTTTCCAAAAGAACCTTTCCCTTAGTTGCCTATATGTCTTGAAAAAACCAGGATGGCTTGCTAAAGGAGAGTCATGAGCTTCCTTAAAGATATGGTGCTTGAGATTCGAACCATGAACCAAGTATATTATATCCTTGTAGTAGATGATACCATCCAAAACCTTGTACCTATGATCACCTTTGATCCAATCTAACACACCACAAACAAAACTATCTTTTGCATATTCAACTATTAGCATATTTTTCCAATCTTTTGAAATGTTCATAAGAGAAAGTGGTGGTATTCTAGAGAATGCATCTTCTACAACATTATTCTTTCCCTTAACATATTCAATGTCAAAATCAAAATCTTGTACTTTGCTTATCCACTTTTGTTTCCTTTCATTGAGGTCCTTTTGTGTGAGAAAATGCTTCAAACTGTTATGGTCAATTTTGACTACAAACTTGTTTTCCACCAAGTATTGTCTAAACTTGGCCAAGGCATGCATGATGGCTAACATTTATTTGTCATAAATGGAATAGATCTTCTAATGTGGCTGCAAATTTCTTCTCTCAAATGCTATGGGGTGTTGATTTTGTTTTAGGACAGCCCCTATCCCTTCTCCTGATGCATCACATTCCAAGACAAATGGTTTAGTAAAATTAGGTAATGCAAGTACTAGACAACTACTCATTACCTCTTTATTTTTTTGGAAATCCTTTTCAGCCTCTAATTCCCACTCGAATGCATCCTTCTTGGTCAAATCAGTAAGTGGAGCAGTTAATTTAGAGAACCCTTTCACAAATTTTATGTAGTAAGTGCATATTCCAATGAAACCAATCAATGTTTTGATGTTTTTGGGTGATTTCCATTCAAGGATAGCTGTTATTTTTTCCAAGTGTACCTTCACTCCATATTTCCCAATGATGTGCCCAAGATATAAAACTTCTTTCAGCCCAAATTCACACTTAGACAACTTAGCAAACAAAGATTGTTCATGCAAAATTTTCAAGACAACTTCTAGATGATGCAACTGTTCCTCCCATGTTTTGCTATAAATTAGAATTTCATCAAAGAAAACCAAAACAAAATTATGGATATGTTTGTTGAATATTTGATTTATGCATGATTGAAATGTGGCTGGAGCATTTATCAAACCAAAAGGCATGACAAGAAACTCAAAATGGCCATAGTGACATCTGAAAGTTGTTTTATGCACTTCCTCTTCCTTCATTCGAATTTGATGGTAACCAGATCTAAGATCAATTTTTGAGAAGAATTTTGCTCCATGTAGCTCATCCATGAGCTCATCTATTCTTGGGATGGTATATCTATTTTTTTATTGTCTTTTTATTGAGGTCTTTAAAATCAATGCACATTCTCAAGGTCCCATCCTTATTCTTCACCAAAACCACTGAAGAAGCATAGGGACTAGAGCTTTGTCTAATGAGTCCCAACTCCAAGAGTTCTTCAATAGACTTTACAATCTCCTCCCTGAAATTTTTGGGATGTCTATATGGTGGTATTTGTATAGGTGAAGTTCCCACCTCCAAAACAATGTTGTGCTCAACTCCTCTATCAGGTGGCCTTCCAAGAGGGAGGTCTCCAAAAACCTTTTCATATTTGTGTAGTAGCTTCCTTATCTCCTTGGGATGTTCTGAAATATTTTTTTTGGTTTGGGTGAAGTGATGTAACATTCAGCAGCCCACTCAATATATCCATGCCTCAATATGGAGCTCATACTGTGGGAAGTCACTACTTGATTCAGATAGGTGTGCTTCCCTCTCACAACCCTTTGTTTTCCTTCTGAATCTTTGAATCTCATTTCAGGAATTTGATAGTTCATTGGATGATCCCCTATAGAGTAGATCCATTTCAGTCCCAAGAACACATTAGTATCAGCAACATCAACCACATAAAATCTATCAAAAAAAGTGTAATTACCTATGGTGATTTCTAGCTTTGGAATCCATGTTTTGCACTCCATAGTGTTGTGACCTGGAATGATGATTGTGAAGTCATCAAAAGGTTCATTAGGTAGCTTCCTCCTCTCCACCATGTCTGCATCAATGAATTTATGTGTGGATCCTCCATCTAACAATACCAATACCCTTTTTCCTTGTAACACTCCCTTGCATCAAATAATGTGAAAACAAGGCACTGTT
Organism: Larix kaempferi; assembly: GCA_027924585.1. Taxonomy (NCBI): domain Eukaryota; kingdom Viridiplantae; phylum Streptophyta; class Pinopsida; order Pinales; family Pinaceae; genus Larix; species Larix kaempferi. The sequence continues at coordinate 11,793,095 of BSBM01000535.1, read as the reverse complement.
GAAAGTACTTCCATCCTTCCTTTGTGAGGTGAAGGATGATTTTATTCTTGTTTACCTTATGCTGATGTATCATATCCCTCTTATTGGTATGAAATATGTCCTTCTTCCTCCATACCCACTTCATACTCATCATTATCAGAAGATACTTCAATATATTGTGCTTTCCCCTTAGCACATTTATGCCCTGGCACCCATGGTTGGAAGCATGTGTAACACAATTTATTTCTTCTGAGTTCTTCCCTGTTTAGTTCCTCTTTCTTATCCTTTCCAAATGCATCTCTTTTCAATGGCTTCTTTTCAAATCTAAATTTGGAAGGGAGGTTAGGATTGGGAGGAAACCTTGTCCTAGGTAGCACATTTTGTAGATCTCTTGTCAAGTTCATGGCATCCTTCAATGAGTTTGGCTTGTGGGCCTTAACTAAACCTTTTAAGGGTTCAGACAATCTTTCAGTAAATAGAAATACTAACCTTAACATAGATATATCATCCACCTTAATTGATATTTTTTGGAATTCCAACATATACTCAGCAAGGGTTCCAACTTGCTTCAATTGGGCTAGTTCTTTGAAAGGCAATTCTGGGTCTTTTTTCTCAAATCTTTCTAATACCCTGTCAACAAATTCTCCATATGTAGTAACCTGATCATGTCCCAAGGTTTTAAAACCATGGAACCACCAATCATTGGCTTCTCCTTCGAGATGCAAAATATCCATTTTTAAAGCATCCTCTTCCACCATTGGATTCAGCTGAAAATGCACATCTAGTTTTTGTAGCCAAGTATTTGCAGATCTTTGAGATGAGCCATCAAAAGTGGGAAGGGGAATTTTTCCAATGGCATAATTAAATTCTTTATTCTGAAATTGAGTCCTATTACCTTCCCTCATTCTGAGTTTTCTTGCAACATTAAAGTATTGCTCAAAGGGTAGAGTCCTTCTACAATCTTCACCCACTTTTTCCCATTCTTTTACAATCTCCTGCATATCAAATTAGGTGTTAGGTTATTCTTTGGACTCAATAAATTTAGGTGTATTATGTCTTAATGAAATCTGAAACTCATTAGTTCTACTATGAGGTCCTGTCCTTGAGAAAAAAAAAATCACCCATTTCCTTCTTTTCCTCGAAGGAAGAACTACTGCTGCCTCCTATTACTCCTTTGCTTCCAAGTTGACTAGCCAACAATTCAAACCCTTTCATGATATGTTTTGTCATGTCTTTAAAGAATGGTTTCATGAATTTAGTAAATTCCTCTTTATCCTCTGAGGTCCCTTCTCATCCTTAGCTATAGTTTCACTAGAATACACATCTTCTCCTTCTTCTTCCTCTTCACCAAAAACACTTTCAGCTTTAGTTTGTAAGGGTGGGGGATGATTTCTTTGGCTTCTTGTCTTCATAAATGGTCATCCACATAAGGTGCAAGGACCATGATCTGATACCACTTGTAGTGTCCATTTTTTAATAATTTGCAAAAACTAGGAAAAATTGCCAATTTTGATCAATTTGACCCTTAGACTATTCTTGACTCAACTGCTTCCAAATGGCTCCAAATGGTTCTGAATTGGGTGTAAATGATTTTGGAAGGTATTCAGACATGTAAATGAGGCTGATGTATTCTTGGACACTCTTAAAACACTTCTTCAACATTCATTTATAATCAGGGGAAAATGATGAACTTTACTAGTCAAATCGAGGTTCACAATCCCCAAAGGTAGGAGACAAAGATGGCTTCCCAAACACTGTAAAAAATTCCCAAATTTCAGAACAAAGACATGGTACTGATCAAGGACTTCAATGGGCTCCCCAATTCATCATTAATAAGTTTATATAATCTTCTGCAACTCCCATAAATCATATGTTTGTACACTAGATTTGACATAGGGGGAAATGATAGTAAATCTTCACAAATTGTTATGAAACTTAAGAATGTTGCTCCAAATGCTTGTATAGTGAATATGAAACTTATTCATCATATTAATGGAACTCCATACACCATAAATATATCAGATATTGACTGAACCATTTGAATTTGATACCACTTCAAGTGCAAATAACAAGGTATTGGGGAAATGACACCATTTATTCATAGTTTAGCATTTTTACATCAAATATATTGGAGTTTCAACCTAAAAGTATTATGAGCAATAAATACAGAGTATATGTATCAGATGAAAAATATATGGGGCCTTAAGAGCTATCCCAAAGAGTTCATCACCTCATCAAGTGCGCCTCTCCTCAAGGAGCAAGAATATGCCAATAAATGGAAGAATGGTTGTAGAAGCAAGCTGAAAGAAATGTGACCAAGATCTTCCTTGTAGATTCAACCTATAACAAAAGGCTCCATTTTAGATCCAAATTAAAGGTCTTAATGGCCTCTCCAATGTTGGAATATTCTCACCATCATTTTTTATATTTGCATGTCTGCATGCATCCAGTCATCTGCATGCATTTGCATTCAAATGCAAGGATCCAGTCATCATCTTGGTGGTCCTCCCAGCACCTAGAGAATATTTTTAGCTCCCTAGAGCCTGTATTCATCCCTCAGCAGCTCTCCTACCTACCTGATGCACCCTATTTGACTCTTCTGCATGACATGTGCACCTTTGCTCACCTACCACCAGCTATCATTCAGTTAGAGGGCCTTATCTCACCTACCAGGTGTCTAACATTTAGTTAGTTCATTGATTAAGCAGTTCTTCCATTGATTTCTCATGCCAACTTCCTGTAGATCCTAGTTATCTAGTTATGGAGTGCCACCTGATCTTCTGACATCCTCATGCGCCCTCCTTGGAGTCTCCATCCCCTGATTTATGCCTAGATGGTTCTGCTAAACTCAATTAGACTCACTTGAATGACTATTACCATTTATGATTGATACTACTGACTTGATGATGTCTCCAATGTTATCCAAGCTATACTTTGAGCATGATTCGAATGACCTCCTTGGTTAATTTGAATTCTCTACACAATTATTGTATTATTGTATTTAATTTTCACAGTGCCAGCTCACAGTTGATGTATGATACTGCTATTCTCCATTTTATGTGTTCATGAGTGATTATTGAGTGCATTCTTCTCTTCTTATTTGCAACTTATTGATAGTTTGTGTGAGGCTTGTTACATATGTTAGATCCTACTACAGATTATCACATCCAATTGCCAATTAGGATGGGAATCTTTCACCCTCAAAATTGGTGCTAAGGCAAGTAGAATAGCACTCTACTAGCTCTCCTCTCCAAATGCAAAATCTCAAATGATGAAAATATGGTATTCTTATTTGTTCCTAACTTTTGTAAACTTTATTAAGCTTCCTTAACTCGAATTCCATCCATGAGCTTCATGCCAACTCAATTTGGGAAGAGATTCCCGAGTATGCCACTTGTCCCTCCAAATCTAGCCTCCTCCACTCAATTCAAGTAGGTGTCTCTTTGGCTGCCCTAACTCCCTTGTGCGCCCTCTTGGAGGATATTTTTATCCCCAAAATTTTATGTATGTCAGATGTCAGCCATCAGCTTTGATTATGTCATAAGTGTCATAGGCATCTTCATCATTGGTGTCATAGAAGCTACGGAATCTAGCCCAAGTGTCCCACTAGCTCCAAAATGCCTCTTCCTCTTCCATGGGAGTTACTCTTCCTCTACATTTAGACCTCATTGAGTCATGCCAAGTATTATTCCCTTCCAAATCCCCCAAGTATAGTGGACTCCACCTTGGATTCGAATGGGTGAGAGTGGAATGCCATGTGGCATGGGAAATCTAGCTTTGTGTGGGTCCCACACCATCCATGTGTTTCCATGACCAAGTGCCATTTTATTTTCTCATCATAAATATTTATTTATCCCCTCTTAATATATTTTTGTCAAGCTAAAGTCCATTTGGGGTTTATTAGTCTCCTTATTCCAAATTTAATGTCTCCACCCAACCTAGGAAACTAGTAGATTGGTGGAATTTTTTTGAATGGGGACATTATAGAGACCTATTGTGTATGACTGGTGTACCTCATTGTTGGAAAGTATTAAGCACCAACTTACTGAATGTAAGCTTGGAAGGGCCAAAAAATTTGGGTTTGCAAGAATGATTATTATTATAATTACTGATAACACTTACAACTTATCATTCACAATACAAGTTGTGCACAATCTCATTTATAATTCACAATATACGATCTCAGTGACAATTACAATTTGCAATTAGAGTTACAATTTACAAATTACAATTTCACAATTACAAATTAATTTAAGAATTACTAATTAGATCTACAAATTACATTTACAATTTTTGAAATTACTATTTACAATTTACAATTAACATTACTAGGTATCATTCATATTACAAGTTGTGTTGATGTTTGGGGCAACTTTAGGAATACATCCTACTCAACATAGCCATGGTTCTTGGCTTGATGGGTCATGGTGATTTGACCTATGGAGGATGATGATGGTTCACTCACTGGTGTATGTGAGGCCCTTGTATGTATCCTTTCTTGGTCATGGTGCTTGGCCAAGTGGTATAAGGCTTAGATGCTTGCAGATCTACTCCTTAGTTCTGGGAGGCCCTGGCATAATCCTTCTTGATCATGGTACTTCATCAAGTGGTGTTGGCGTCCATTTTTGTCACCATTTTGATCAGTAAACATGCTCTGATTGGCGTTATTTTCGCTATTTTGATATGATAAATCATTCTCTTTGCCAATCAGACCCAGGTATGCATTTATTTGAATATCATACGAATCTTGAATAATTATCATCATTTTTATGGTTTATTCACAATCATCTCATATTTCTAGACATGCTTGGCATTTAGTTTTTGTTCTACAGGTTGTGGTCATCATTCAAACCCTCATTCAGTCGCGCGTTCACGCTGAAGTCACCCAGCTGCTTCCAAATCGTCGTTCAGCCCTCCATTCAAACCCGCGGAATCACTGGTTGAGATATTTCGGGACAGTAAAGACAAAAACGAGGATGTGGGTTCTATTGGGGACGTGTCCTGCATGGTTCGTGAGCCTTCATTCCAGAAGATCCATCCTCCTGCTCGCTCCAACTGACAACACATTCTCTACCCACGTCAACGTTCCAGAAGATCCTTGTCCTTCCACGCCCAGTTGTTCACGTCGAGGAGAATCAATGCCGTGGACTTAGGCAGACGGCCTATGCGTTGTTGTAAACCACCCTGCAGCCATTTGTAGCCATTAAAGACCTCTATTTTTAGAGAGGTTGACTACGTCGACCTTCTCTCTTGTTGTAAAACCTATATAAAGACGTTTCCTGTGAAGAAACACAACATACATATACAGACCAATTGTAATACATAGGTGATAGCAGTAATTTTTATATACACGCTGTGTAATTTTTATCAGTCAATGGAAGTTCCAGTTTCTTAGCTGTTGATGTCCCGTTGTTGGTGAATAACTTGAGTTAGCTTCAATCCTTGATTGCTGATAAGGGCCCCTCAACAACCAGAGGTTTTACTGTATATATTCTTCATTTCTTTTCTACAAATTAATGGTTTTCATTTCCAGTATTTAACTTGTTTCCTGTACATGACAGTTCTTTATTTCCTGTAACTCATATCTTGTTGTTAGTTTAATTTACAAGTCAAAATGGTTGGTCCTGTCTAAGCCTTCTTAGTTTACTTTCAATATTTTCATTTGCAATTAGATAGAGTTAATTAGTTGTTGTTTCAGAGTTTAATTCATAGTTAGAATTAGTTCTGCTAGTTTTTCCTCTAGCTGTAGGTTTCTTTTGTTTACATCCTAGCCTTGTTTCGTCATGCCATAGAAATAGCTCCTTTCCTTATATAATGATTAGTATAGGTTGCTTCTTGCCATTTCAACATTAAATAGTATATTTACTACTTTCCTTGCACTGTAGGTTCATATGCATCAACCAGCTAGCATTAAGATCATACATTCTACTTCTTTCCTTATTTTAAATCGTTTTCTTCCCTTCGGACTGTCATTCGGACCAGCTTTTAGACCGCCATCCAGATCGTCATATGGACTTCAATATTTTCTGCATTGTTTTTATGCTTATTTAGAATCAATTTCTTAGGTTTTTGAATTGTAATATTTCTTGCAGTTGATTAGCATTCATATACGTAATTATGACCTTGTTTTGCACTACATAGAGTTTTAATTAAGTTCCACATCCATCCTTAGTTTTCATTTCACTTTCTTAATCTTGCTTTAATTGCTTTTCGAATTATGTCTTTCATGTCTAATTTATTAATATTTTACTGTTCTAGGACTTATCAGTTCCATTCTTAGTTTGGTTATTTCATGTTTCTTACAGATTGATTTCGGATTGAACTTAGTAATTTCATTCTCCCACGCACATTTGTTTTGATAGTTTCTTAGTTCAAGCATAGGATTAGTTTTCCCATTTACCTAGTTAATGAAGATGTTCATAGAATAGGATTTGGTTCAGAATAAAATATATTTATCAAGATTTCTACTTGCTTCTAGATTATGTTCATTCTCAAAGTAAATATCTTTATCAAGTTTTCTACTTGCTTCTAGATTGAATCCATCTCAAAGTAAATATCTTTATTAAGTTTTCTACTTGCTTCTAGATTACATCTGTTCCATGTCATTTGCTTATGGATAGAAAATAGATTATAATGTTTAAAGTTAATTGTAATTGGTCACTCTTTAGTTTGCATTTATTTGTAGAAGTTAAACTAGATTTGCTTCCATTTTGTTTCCTTGTTACGTTTGAAAGTCATTTTGATACCTTCTCTCCCGTTCCTATTACATTTTATACATTTCCTCAGAATCCTCAAGGAGAATGGAATTAGGTAGTTTTGAGTTGAATGCATGAATAGTTTTTGGATTCATTAAGTAGTTTGTAGTTTTTCTTTAAGTTAATATAGTTTCTTGTTCCAGAGCTAGTTGTCAGTTAAATAATTTCATAGATAGGTTTCTGAACTCATTTACAGTTGTTTTCTAATTCTTAGATTAGAGCTTTATCAGTAGTTTTCAATCTCATCAAAGTAGTCCTGTTGATTAAGTTTTGCTTCCTAGAATAATATTGTTGTGTTTATCTTTTCAGTTATTTTCCATGGTGTAGAGTAGTATAGCTTGATACTATTCTAATCTATTGATTTAGTTAGGTTTAATCAGTTCAGTAGTTGTGTTTTTTAAGTTTGACTCGGTTTTTCATTTTGAAAGATCTTTCGATCTTTCCATTATTAAACATTTCCAAGGTTTTCTGAGCCAAATCCTTAGGTGCCATTCTACCTCAGCATATACTGTGCCATAACTTTAAAATTACCAACCCTGGTCGATAATTAAATATTTGGTGATTCCTTAAGACAATAAATACACCCAACATTTTGGCGTCGTTGCCGGGGAGTTGTAGATAGGTAGAATTCAGTTGTAGATAAGTAGAACTCAGTTGTATATAGGCTGGTGGTGGGTGAGCGGTAAGACGAGAGGTAAGAACCTGCGCATCTGTTATAACAGGAATCCCCAAAACCCAGCATTATTAGTAATGAACTTCGAATTTGTTTCAGTTGTAGTTTTGTTTTCATGAATAGGTCTAGAGACTCAAAATGTAGATTTATTAAAACTAGCCTTCCTATTAAAATCCCTACTAAAATTCCTACTAACCTATACGGGGGACGTGCCACCTCGACTACTAACTTAGCAGAAAGGTATCAGAAGACACCTAAAGGGGATAGTCCTACTTAGAAAGCTAAGGAAATCCTTTCTGGAAACCATTTAGGGGAAATCATAGGGATATCAGAAAAGTCTGTTCATAAAGAAATTCCACTAGAAGAACCTCAAGCTCATATTGATACCGAACTTAGACAAGAGGAAACTCAAAAGGATAAAACTTCAGAACCTCTCAACCCTCCATTAGTTCAAAAACCCAAAGACACTACCTTTTCAATAGTAGGTGGTCCAAACTTAGTAGACTTTATTGATCCCGCACAAGTAGACACTCTTTTTGAAAATTTTGTAAACATAGTTATTTCACAGATTGAAACAACGACGATAGGACCTTCAAAATTGGACTCCCACGTAGCTGGTAATTCTCCTAAAAAGAAGAATACTCTTCCTGAAACAAAACGTTGGGATATCCCATATTCCCCAAGAAAGGAACCACCTAAGTATTCTCTCTTTGGAAATCAAGTCTTCATGGAGGATGAAAATGAAGATCATGTTTGACAATATGAAGAAGAGGGAGATGTTAGAACTGAAGGTACTTTTGGATTCCCTATTCTAGACACTGCACAAGATGTAACCATGAAAAACATCCCTCCCTCCTCACTACCAGCCTTTTATGGGAAGAGCAGTGAGGATCTGGATACATTATTATTCGAATTTGACATTTTGTGTAGGAGTTATAACTACCCTACAAGATGGCCAAAAGCTAAAACTCTTTCCTGCCACATTAAAAGATTATGCTCTTCGATGGTTTATGGGGTTAGGAGAATCTAGTATTAGAACTTGGAAAGACATGAAGAATGCATTTCTATGGAAATATTAGGATTACTGTAAACCTAAGGACTCTCGCAATGATATTTTCAAAATACAACAACTTGAAGATGGGAGCCTAGAAGACTATCTCGAAAGATTTAACTATGTGTTACATAAATCCAAATATAGTGATCTTCGGGAAGATGCAGTAAGAACACTCTTCCTTAAGGGAATCTCAGAAGAATTCTTATAAAACCTTAATCTCATGGCAGCAGGAGACATCTCTCATAAGTCTTTTTCACAGATTTGTGAACTATGTAGGAATTACTCTAGGAGGAGAGGGAAAAGTGGAAGACACTTTCGAGAATCTTATGCTAGGAACCTAAAAGGAAACACATCCGGTCCTGGTGGAGTTACAAGGGTAGAGTTGGGAAACTTATTGGAAAATTTCAAAACAGATATCTTAGGAGCCATGGGTTCTCAATTAGATGCATTACAAGCTAAAAAGAGACAAGATGAAGAGCGTGCGGAAATGAGTGTTTTATGTCCTAGGTGTAGAACTAAACATCCCCAATGGGAATGTCCATTGAATAATGTTTTGGTTTGTCACCTTTGTGCAGAAGAACATCCAACTGATAATTGTCCATCATTGCCTGGGTTGCAAGCTGTATATAAGAGTGGAAACTTTGGTGAAACATCTAGGAGGCCTTGGAAACCTAAAGATCAATCATCATATTAGGATCCATCATCACAATTTCCACCCTATTACTATCCTTATCAACCTCCTCAGCAATGGAACACTTCAGGTTGGCAAAATTGGCCACCCCAGTACCCTCCTCAGAATGCTCAACAATAGCAATGGCCACATGGATGGAGAGGACAAGCTTATGCTCAACCACCTCCTTCTATGCCTAACTATCCTTACCCACCTATTATCCAGCAACTCTTTCCCAGATTTGTAACTCCTTCACTACCCCTATCACAAATAAACCTCACCATTTCCAGAATATGAATCCTCCAAGACCCACAATATTACCTACACAACTGATACCAAATCCTAACAACAAGCCAACTCAAGCCCTTAATAGCATTGGGTTGCTACCTATTCCATCATATGCCATTTCGACCGCACCAATACATGAGATTCAACTGCGGTCTGGAAGAGTTCTGCAAGATCATCCCAAGTCATCAGTTGTTATCCGAGAAGAGAATGAAGAAGAAAATATACCTAATGAAGTTTTGAGCGATGCCATTCTTGAAGATATGGTTATTCCTAAATCTTCGACACACAACCTTCCTTATAAAGAAGTAATTACAGGAGAAAAATCACCCCCATATCCGGAGCATCTAGTAATAGAAAAACCTGTAACTTGTCCAAAGTATGATATCATTAACGAATTGAAAAATATTTGTATTAAGATCCCTTTGTTACAAGCCATTAAGGTTATACCAATATATAGTAAAGTAATAAGGGAACTCTGTATTAAAGATCAGGTAGAAAACAAAAAGACCCTCCGACAATTCACGTTGTAGGTGAAATGTCATATTACATAGCAAACCAATCTAGAATCCCAAAGTATTCAAATCCAGGAAACCTTGTGGTGACTGTTATCATCAATAACACTGCCATAGGAAATACACTTATTGATCTAGAAGCTGCTATTAACCTAATGACTACCACAGTTTTAGAAACTCTCCGTTTAGGACAGTTCCTCCACCGTACCCCAACAATGCTAGAATTAGCAGATTGCACTATGGTGCAGTCTTCTAGGATCCTATATGATATCATTGTATCTATGGCTTCATGTGAATATCCCGTGGACTTTATGGTCATAGAATCAAAGGACCCTTCCAAAGGTCACCCCATTATTCTGGGAATACCTTGGTTGGCTATTGCTAATGCATTCATAGGATGTAGGGATGGGGAGATGATTATCTTTGATGGATTATCTACAATAAAACTAGCTTTATACCCACCAGCACAACCAGTAATTGAAAACCTGTTTTGGTTAGATTGTCCTTTTGGGGATGAGAACTTGGAAGAACTTTTCCTTGTTAGTGATTTCTCCTAGGCACTTCAAGAATAGAATACCGAGAATGTGTTGAACCAATTTATCTCTTCCACAACATGTATAGACTTTCCTCAGTCTTTTTCCCAGCTTGACCAGATCTTTGGATATGAATTCCAAGAAAACATGAGCCTCTCAACATTTACAAGTACACCCTGTGTCTTCACAATCGAAGAACATATAGGATCCTATACCATACCTTGCGAGGTTAGTTCCAAAAAATTTCTACATATAAATGCAGGTTTAGATGAGAGTCAGCAAAAACAATTGCTAAATGTTCTCAAGAGTCAAACTGGAGCATTTGCATGGGAATACGTCGATATGAAGGGTATACACCCAGATACCTGTATTCACCACATTTACACATATTCAAACATACCTCCTGTCAGGCAGCCCCAGAGAAGAATGAATCCAACCCTAAAAGATATAGTAAAAGATCAATTACAAAAACTCCTTAATGTCGGTTTCATCTACCCAATTTCTAATAGTAAATGGGTGTCTCCTCTGGTGGTAGTTCCGAAGAAAGTTACAGGGAAATGGCGTATTTGTGTTGACTTTCGAGAATTGAACAAGGCCACCCTTAAAGACTACTTCCCTTTTCCTTTCATTGATCAGGTGTTAGATACCTTATCAGGGAAACAATACTTTTCTTTCCTTGATGGGTATAGTGGATACAATAAAATATTAATAGCACTTGAGGATCAAGACAAGACAACCTTTACTTGTTCTTGGGGGACATATGCCTATCGAGTGTTGCCATTTGGCCTATGTAATGCACCTGCCACCTTCCAGCGTGCAGTTTTAGGAATCTTTGCTAACCTTATACATGACCATGTAGAAGTTTATATGGATGATTTTACAGTTTATGGCAATACCTTCCAAGAATCCCTTGATAACCTTGAAATAGTTCTTATTTGGTGCCAAGAAACGAACTTAGCCCTTAGTCCTGAAAAATGTAAGATCTTACTAACCGAGGGCATAGTTCTGGGACATCATGTCTCTCTTCAAGGTATCAAGGTGGATCCTGCCAAGATAGAAATAATTTTTAATCTTCATCCTCCAAAAACTCCGAAGGAAGTAAGAAGCTTTCTTGGCCATGCAGGCTATTATAGACGTTTTATTGAAAATTTCACTAAGATAGCCACACCTATGTTCAAACTACTCATGAAAGATACATAATTCCAATGGATTGAACCTTGTCAACATGCCTTCGAAACTTTGAAGGAAAAACTATCAATGGCACCAATACTTAAGGGCAGGGTATTTTTTAAGGATTCTAATATTACAATTAAGTATAGTATTCTAGGCGATTATTTTGGATTGGAAAAAACATAGGTATAGATAGGTAGACGAATATTAAATATGAAACCTACAATTTACTACTGAAAAGTGTAAATTTTGGCGAATATTATGATAAAAAAACATATTTTATGTAAATATAGGCGATAATAGAGACTAAAAATGACCAAATAGCGAATTTATTTTTTGAAAAAAAGCCCAAAAAATAGCGAATTGGTGAAATTTCGCCCCTAAAAACTACCCTGCTTAAGGGTCCCAATCCTTTCCATATATCCACTGATGCTTCTGACATAGCTATAGGAGCAGTCTTAGTTCAAAAAAAGGGACAAACATCACATGCCATTTATTTTGCTAGTAAAAATTTGACTCCTACAGAATCGAAATACACTGTTACTGAAAAAGCGTTTCTAGCAGTAGTCTATGCCATCAATAAGTTTCATCATTATATCACAGGATATGAAGTTTTCGTACACACCAATCACTCTGCCATTAGATTTTTAATGAATAAACCAATTACCAATGGCAGGATGACTCGGTGGCTTCTTTTGTTACAAGAATTTAACATTACTGTTGTTGATCGTCCCGGTTGAGAGAATGTGGTAGCAGATTTTCTCTCTCAAATTCATATTGATGATAATGCCAGTCCTATCGATGATAGCTTTCCAAATGAACATTTGTTCGTTGTGTTTGTTCAAACCCCTTGGTTTGCAGACATAGCCAATTATTTAGCAATCGAAAAGCTACCAAACCATCTCTCCCCCCCGAGAAACGTAGGATCATAGTTCAAAGTTCTAATTATTCTTGGGTGGACAATGATATTTTTCATACTGGTCCTGATATTATCATTAGACGATGTGTATGAGAGGATGAGATGGCAGAGATGCTTCATGCATGTCATGGTGGACCTTGCGGTGGGAATTTTTCTAACAAGAGAACAACATACAAAGTGTTGCACTCTAGATATTACTGGCCAAGCATTTTCAAAGATGCTGCCAAGTATGTCAAGGGATGTGATAGTTGCCAAAGAATGGGTATACCTACGCTATCCGATGGGATTCCCTTACAACCCCAAGTTATGATTGAGCCTTTTGAGAAATGGGCTCTAGATTTTGTTGGGCCAATTTCCCCTATGTCTCGTAAGAAGAAGTACATCCTAGTCTGCATAGACTATGTCACAAAGTGGGTAGAAGCTAAATCCTTATTCTGAGCCACTGAGAAATATGTGGTAGAGTTTATATATGAAGAAATATTTACCCGATTCAGTGTACCTAGGGAAATTGTAACTGATCAAGGATCTCAGTTTACCTCCAAATTGATGAAAGAACTTACTGACAAATATGGTATTAGACATTGTAAATATTCACCATATCACCCGCAAGCCAATGGTAAGGTAGAGTCCACCAGCAAAGTATTAGAAGCCATCCTGACTACGACTATCCAGTTACAACACAAAGATTGGGCAGATAGGCTTCTAGAAGCCTTATGGGATTATAGAATAAATTGGAGGAATACCACTGGCCACACACATTATGAACTTGTTTATGGTAAACAAGTTCTTCTACCTATTGAATTTCAAGTCAAAACCTTTCGTATGGCTGCACAATTAGGGATGGATCTAGAAGAAGCATAGAGACAACGAATCTTGCAAATAAATGAATTAGACGAGATTAGAAAAGATGTTATTCAACGCACAACTTTAATACAAAACCAACGCAAAAAGTGGCATGATAAATGCATTAAACAAAAACAATTCAAAATTGGAGACTGGGCATTACTTTTTTATTCAAGGTACAAAAAATTTAAAGATAAATTAACTACTCGTTGGATGGGTCCATATGAAATCGTTACAGCTTTTGATAATGGATCTGTTAAAATTAAGACAATTGATGATTCTCAAATTTCCTTTGTTGTAAGTGGACATAGACTTAGACTTTATCATCAACCAATATCTAAACAAGATTTTGCGTAGAATGCCTTACAATAGGAGGAGATGGAGCCGGTAGAAGAGGAAGTCATTCCTCCTTCTCCTAGTTCTTGAATTATTTTGGGTTATTTTCATTTGTATATATGTAAATATATTTTTGTTTTTAAATGAGATTAATTTCTAACAGTTAATTGCATATATATAGGAAATTCACTCTTATGATCAGCTTATGGAATTTTGTCAATTAAAACAGGAAGACTCTTTTCTCTTTCCCTAATTTTAATAAAATTCCATATGAATTTTCTTTGTACATATGTTTCTGTTTAGAATAAATTTGAATCATCTAACAAGTTGTTTTGCAGTTTGATTACAAGAACCTTATCTCTATAACCAGCTTATGCAATATTATTTGAAAAGGGAAGTGCTACGAAAAAAACCTCATAATGCATCCTAACTCATTCTCTTTCGTTTATTGCTGAAAATTGAAAATTTATAGTGAAAAGTTAAAGTGTCCTTTATATCATTTCTAACCACTTTCTTCTATGATTCTGTATATGGTATTTGATTCAGACATGCACATTTCTGATTTATCATTATAACAGTTTCTTAAGACCTACTTTAATCATCATGATTTTCAAAAGTTTTATCTTACACCTATGAACTACTAGTTCATCCTAGACTCATTATCAAAACTTGTCTCTTAAGAATTCTTTTAAAAGGTAGCCCAAAAGTGAGTGATACTTCTATTTTGTGGGGAACATTACTGATATTTTATGAAGAAGATGGACTGAGAGGTCAAAGAACAGCTTTAGGTTATTATCTTTTGACATGATCTATTATTTAGGTTATTATAAATAAAGTTACTCATAAGGTTCGCTCTAAAAATTTGAATTATGTGTTTAGCAGGCTTAGCACACTCTAGTGCCAACCGGCTTCCTTACTAAAAATCATTATAGGAAGCAAAGCCGCTGAGGTACTGAACAGGATCGCTGGCAGTGGGTCCATGCTAAGTAAAATCTTAAACAAGGAAGCTCGGTAAATGCAAGTAAACCTGTCGGGGTACTGAACAGGCTCTGTGGCAGCGGGGCTATGCTTGCATGGTACCAATATAAACCCGCCGGGGTACTGAACAGGCCTGCTGGCAACGGGACAATATCGGGTAAAAGAGGTTTGGTTAATGCATCACTATGCACATGGCTCATCTAAAAAAAAAAACCTAAGTATACAAACACATGTTTAGGCCAATTATTTATACTGTCATTAGAGAATGATTGTAAGATGGACTTGGACCCTGTCATCTAATTCAAACAATACCTAGGGTATGGCTATCCTAGAATGGGACCCATAACTATAAAAATCTCACAAACTCTAGGGTGAACTTTATCTATATTCTTTGGATGCCAAGAGATCTTTAAAATGAGTCATGGATGACTAGTTTTCCTATGGCATTTTTCACATCCATTGCAATATCATTATTCATATGGTCTTCTTAAGTACTGTTGTATTCTTTTTGATGAATGTACATATCTGAATCATCTACATCTGTTAGTTAATATTTCATTTTCTTACGAAAATTATCACAACATTTTAGAGCTATCAGCTAAATTATTAATTGAAAATATTTGAATATTAATCTGTTTTTCTTTGATGGCTTGAGGACACGCCATATTTTTGGTTTGGGGGAGGTTCGGAACTATTTTTACTTTCTGAATATTTATAAAAAAATCCATTTATCTCTGAAAAATGATAGGTGTTTTCAGGACAATGCAAATAGCAGAAGGAAGATTGTTCTGATCAATGACAAATAAAGAAGAACATGACTAAAGTTCTAGAAAAGGAGATTACAACATCCCTTGTGTGCTGGCAGCCTTAGAAATTCCCTGCAAAAACAACATCAGTTAGGACCAACAAACATATCTTGTACAGATCAAAGGTTTGTATGAAGGGTTGAATGAAGGGTCTGATGATCTGAATGAAATGACGAATGAGGCAAATGAACGATGATCTGAATGAAGTACCAAATGAAATCATAGCTTATAACATCATGATTAAGTCTGTTAGGTATCTAATTTTCGAATTCTGCTGGTAAAATCCAATTGACTAACCATACCAGGAATCAATCAAACGT
Source organism: Larix kaempferi (assembly GCA_027924585.1). NCBI lineage: Eukaryota > Viridiplantae > Streptophyta > Pinopsida > Pinales > Pinaceae > Larix > Larix kaempferi. The sequence continues at coordinate 11,777,259 of BSBM01000535.1, read as the reverse complement.
TATCCTTGCACTCAATCTCACTCCTTTGCTCATTTCAGCTTCATCAAATGAATCGGTTAATCATGCATTATTATGATTTCCAAGATCATTTTATGGCTATCATATGGTTTTAATTTCTCATTAAGTTATATGCGTGCGATCTATCATTTATTAATTCAAAGTCATCATGTTCTTTTATGCTATTTATGCTTAATATCTCATGATGAACATTACATTCAACTTGTCCAAAGTTTACTTTGGACATGGTTTAATATATCATCACCATACAAATTCACCAATGCACATATTTTCATGATGGCACATGATTCAAAAATTCTCGGCATAATGACATGATTGCTCGAGCATGCTAAATCCCTAATCACGATCATTTAACCATTCGAACGGATCACCATTTAAACCAACCACTGCGTGAATTCTGCTTCATTCTGCTTGTCCATGTCTTTCCAGAGCCCATCAAGCCACGTCCCTTGTAATTTATTGTATCACTTGTATCCACTTGCATCCCTCGTCCTCTTTTCAACAATGCCAATCCGTTACAAGCCTCGCAGTTACTAGGACTTGCTTCGCATTCCTGAATTTAAGGCATGTCGTGAAGTGTTCTTGCGAGCGGGTTGGGGTCCATTCCTTCACCTTCTTGACGGCCATGATGACAAGGTTTCACTCCTTTTTGCTAAGGGGTTAGATGGTAAAACAATTAAGGTTGGCCATCTCACCTTTCCTATAACAGAAGAGTCCATTGCGTTGACCACGAAACTTCCCAGGAAGGGTTCCCGTTGGCACAAACACCTTTTCCTTCCACGGATGGATCACGAATTCGCTCTCAAAGTTGAATACCAACACGTTGCAGGCTGTTGGAGGGGCCTAGGTCGGCTTGTCGACTAGGCCCTCCACTCGACCAATCTGAAGTATCTGTTGACAGGTCGTGTCGACTAAGTATAGGTCGGGTCGGTCAGTTAGACCAACAGACGGTTATGTAACTGTACTAAAAGATATATATATAGGATGTTGAGCCGATGTACTTGTTAGATTGGTTCTATGATCGTATTATGCTCTTGCTGGTTAATATAAAGGCTTGTGTTCTCTCAATCTGTCTCGTCTCTTGTATTTGTATCATTGTGTATGCTTGCTTATAATATGTAATGGATCTATGGTAACCACATGAACCTTGGGACTACAACATCTGGTTGTGTTGTCGGTTGATGCATTGAAAAAATAGCAGCATGACCTATGATTTCAAAACAGGAGATTAGAGATTGGTGGGAGAAGAAAATTGTGAATTACCTGCATAGCTATGCGTGATGGAACAAGCTAACGATTAGCCAAGCAAGATATCGATTCTTCACCGAGACCCATGAGAAATTTGTAGAGTCCGTGCAGACCACCTTGAAGAAGCTTATGGATGAAAAAACCAGTTAATGAAGCAGAGAGGAAGCTATTGTCGAATTTGATCAACAGAGGAAGCACGAATCTGTCGGAGTGGTGCGAAAAGATTGAAAATGATTTCTGTGAAGAGGAGGCGATTGAAGACCGTGTCTCCGTTGACAAAGTTAGAAGAAAGTTCTTCATTGAATTAGCTGATCAATTTCTGTGTTCTCTGCCGAATTTATTGTTCAAATTTTTTATCGACAAAGGCGTTGCGCATATTGTCGAGACACGGCCATTGCTGCTCCCACCCCTTCCGAACTCTAATTGGAAGGAGAAATAACGTAAGTGGGAAATATTTGTAAAGGAGCGCAAGTAGGAATTCTTCTTGAACAAATGATGGTCTGTACTTCCCCAGTGATCTAGAAAACTTAGGGCCGGCATTGGGGGGGTGACGAAGCATGTTCTGATGTACCTAGTTTAATGAAAAACGACATATGAAAAGATAGCATGTCCAGCAGTGGAAGAAAATCCGACAAAGACAGACTTTTGAGTCATAAAATCACCCCAGATATTTAGAAAATCAAAAGAGAAAAGAGGAGACAACGACATGAAGAGATGCGGGAGCAAGAAATTGTGCTCCGGAGGACATGAGGATCAAATGTCACGACAAATGCAGAAGAAAATCTGCCAGAGTGAAGCCGAGCCTGTGATGATCGGGGCATCGAAGAAGACCTGTCGCTGATGGATGAAGACTTGTAGATAGAGTGTGGTAGAGATATCCAAGTTCAGATACCTGAAACTGTAACACCTCCTTATCCATTTCATTTAACACAAAGTATTCGGGTGCAAGAAATTATCAAGGAAAACCTTGGTCTCCATGCTGGTCAGTCGGGAATCTGGAGTCGTCAAAGCATAGAAGGAAATGATATTAATAGACTATTAATTCATCGGTCGGAGGAAGGAAATTGGGTGTCTTTTCTACCCGAATTTTCAAATAGAAGCTTCCATCTTGTGTACTCAGAGCATGAAGAAGCACCCCCCCTGCCAATACCAAATTTGTGTGACTCGTTGAGCATATCGGAAAGTCCGCGATTCACTGAAATCCCATTCGAGCATAACTTTAATTGGATTTCGACAGAAGTGGTAGAAGAAGTCAGACCCAACAAAACAAAAGAAGTTCTAGTTACTGGGTCTGAAGACAGAGAACCCAGCCCAGATAGACAGTTAATTCAATCTAACGAAGCACCTAGTTCTCGTTGTGGAAATAATCCTCCTACACCACCATCATATTCTCAAAACAATACACCAGTAGACATGTCGCACTCAGCAGCACACCTTCCATTCTATGAAGGTTATGAAGACCCGACAAGACACTAGTTTGTGTGCAAAGCGATATGGACAACCAATCAAATCACCAGCGAAGAAAGACAGGTTGCCCAATTTTTTGGTTCGCTAAGAAAAAGAGCACTGACATGGTATATGGGGTACATAACAAAATCACCAAATGCAACCAAGGAACAAATTAAACAAAGCCTTTTGGCCTTTTTTATGATCAAAGATGCGACATACCTGGCGGTCGAACGACTGAAGACAACAGTCGAGAAGCCAATAGAAACTGTCAAGGAGTATGACAAGTGGTTCAAAGACCTCCTGAGAAAGCTAGAATATGAGATTGAAGAAAAGTTATTAATCAAATGGTTTATTATCGGTTTCATTAGTAAAATCAGAATACATGTCCGTCGACAAAGTGTTAATACTTATGCAGAGGCGTTAAAAGTAGCACTAGAGATCGAAATGGATGATGAATACCCTCTAGTCTCTGTGGATAGACATGTCGACGAACGACTTGAAATTATGGAGCAGGTTATCCAAAATATGACTCTGAAAGGGCCAGAATTATGGTGTAAAACATGTCGAACTTCAGGACATACGAAAGATTCTTGTTGAATTGAGGATTAGTGACAAGAAGTTAAACTCATTCAATCCAGATGCTTTTGCGATCTGTGCAAAGAGTACAACTCGCATACTACAAATGATTGCCCATACAATCTGGAAAACAAGAAGGCAAAATGGTGTCAAATTTGTGAAGTCAATACACATGCAATTGAAGAATGTCATCTAAATCTAAAAAATCGGCAAAATTTCCATGCAGTGTACCAGACAAACTCTGTCGAGCAACATCATGATAGAAATATAGGAAATGACAGATTTGAGAGAAATGATGGAAGAAATAACTAGTACATTTAGAACAAGAACGTCAGATACCCAAGGTATAATGACCATCGATATGATCGGCGATATGATGGCTACAATAGGTGCGGAGGATACCAGAGTCATGGTCGTGGTAGTGGTGGTCGCGGTGTTCGACCTAATAGACCTCGCTTGTGTATCAAATGTCTCAGCGAGGATCATCGGCATGCAGAATTCCCTTATAAGGAAAGAACTGATCTTAAATTTTGTACAAAGTGTGGGGTAGGCGATCACTATTTAGAGGATTTCCCTACCATGATTGAGAAAATAAATAATAATAAAAAATGTTCATGTCTTATCTTGTGTATCCAAAAATTATGTGCTTTGTACAAAAAACTTGCAAATTATAAATAGGAAAGGTACTCATATTGGTCAAGATAAGCCGCAGAAAAGTAAAATTTAGATAAAGAGGATTACCCAAATCCTATGAAACAAAAATATGTGTACAAAATGCATCCGACATATTTTGTGACTTAGCAGCACATGAAGATATTGAAGAAAACCGACAGGAAGTTCTCAATGAATTGTTCAAACTAATTTCAAATGATGAAGCTGTAGGAAAAATGATTGACCTGTTGCATAAATTGAAATATAACTTACGTCGAGCAAAGATAAACTAAAAACATTTTTCGACTAAATCAAAAAGAGAAAAATGATGCTGGCGCATTGGTCAACCTCGACATAAACGGATATCATGTACGACAAGTTGTACTAGATTTTGGCTCCCAAGTGAATATCATGACTCGTGATACCTGGGACCAACTCAGTCGACCACAATTGCAGGAATTGGACATTTATCTAAAGCTTGCAGATCAAGGATTAATTGAGCCGATTGGAGTATGGAAAGGAGTTGAAACTTCCATTAAAGGCATCACGACAAAAGTAGATTTTGAGATCATCAATCCCAAGGATGATGCGAGTTCTTTCCCAGCCTTGGTCGGTCGACCTTGAGGGCGAAAGATGAAGGCTTCAATTTCTTTAGACAAAATTCGCATCAAGTTGAAAGGAAACGGGAGAAGGTTATCATACCAATCTTCCCATCTCAGGGAGAACCATGGTCGGAACCTACAGAAATAGATAATGATATTCGACAGCTTTATCAAATAGACAATAATGAAGATCGCATTGAACCAAATTCCCAAGGAGAAATTCACCTTGGAGTTCCTGTTTCACTCGGATATAACTCCGATGCAAAACTCTATGACTGGCAGATAGAGAACTATGAATTACATGCGAAAGAATGCTGGACAATGGAAGCCATCTCAAAGAAGCAAATAAAGAAGTGTCTCTCAATATCATATACACCAAAGATATTTGAATGGAAAATGCGAGCATATCCAACACTTGTTCCAGACAGAATTTCGCAAACAAGTAATCCGACATTAAGGTACAAATAACGTGATTCACCTAATGTACATGTTGAACATGTATCAAAACATGTCGGAGAGCAAGGTCGACTACAAAGTCTGGTAGAGACATTTACTGGTCAAGTTGCGATATGGTGGGACACTCATTAGTCAAAAATCCAAAGTTGGAATACCGCATCGACATATTTTATAGAAAGGTTTGGAGGAAGGAAACTGACGACTCGGGTCGACATCCCTCTGTTTACACAGGGACAAAATCTTGAATCCCACATTGAATGTTGCGAAAAAGAATGGAGAAAATTGGGTTATAAAGATGAAAGAGCATGGCCTCACCTCTTCCCCAGAACACTTGATGATCTACCCAATAAATGGTATAAGATGGAAGAAGCGAGAGGAGAAAATTTCATCTTGAAGGACTTGAAGGAAAAATTTATTAAGGATTTCCAGTTTTCTCCATAGGAGGAGAAGTTGGTCGAAGCAAGTAAAACTATCAAAGAATTTCTGCAACTGACAGAAAATTCAGTACTTACAGGGAAACAACAGATTACTGCCGACCTTCTACCTGTTATAACAAAAATTCGAGAGAAAGCCAGCATTCAACAAGACTAAGCCTAGAAACGGAGAAATCAGTTGGGAGGAGTTTTCAATGGAAACAGAATCACCCCAACAAGTTGAATCCCATAAGAACAATCTTTAGAACAGAGATTGCTGAAAAAGACGAACCCGAAAGATTGTCGGAAAAAGACTTTCCACCAGCATTCACACAAATCAAAGAAGGTGAAAGACCCATAAGTGACAGTCGTGCACCAGAATGGATGGAGGTGAAGATTAAAACAAAGGAAGTAGATATTTCAAAAGACGACCAACCAAAAATGGCAAAACTTGGCGATTACTGGAATGAGGAACAAACAGCTCAAATCACCAGTATCCTCAAAGAATTTCAAGATGTATTTGCTCGAGATTATAAAGACTTGAAAGGACTTGTGCGGGAGATGGGAGAGATGAAAATTGATATTAAACCAAATGCCAGGCCAGTAAAGAAAAGACCCTACAAACTTGCTCACAAATATAAGGATATTGTAAAGAAGGAAATTGATAGTATGCTTGCAGCAGGAATCATTTATCCTATCGACCAATCAGAGTGGGCAAGCCCAATGGTTGTTCAGCCAAAGAAACAAGATCCGACACGACTGAGAATCTGTGTTGACTTTTGGGAGCTGAACAAGATAACACTCACAGACCCCTTTCCAACTCCTTTTGCAGATGAAATCATTAATGAAGTTGCAGGGCATGAGTGCTACTCTTTCACGGAGGGATTCTCGAGGTACAACCAAGTACCGATTGCAAAGGAAGATCATAAAAAGACAACATCCGTGTATGAATTCGGGTCATTCGCGTACAAAGTTATGCCCTTCGGTCTGAAGAACACACCAGCGGTCTTTTCAAGAATTGTCGTCAAAGCATTTCAAGAATATATCTACAAAACCATGCATGTCTACTTCGATGATTGGACAATCTATACATTGCTAAAGGATCATTGTAAATGGCTTCGACTGATGTTGTAACGGTGTTGGCAGATATAGTTGTCACTGAACATTAAAAAGTGCATTTTCGCGACACCTATCGGCATATTACTAGGCCATGTAGTTTGTAAGGAAGGAATCAAGGTCGACTATGCAAAGATCAAAATTATTCTCGACCTAAAACCTCCAGTCAATCCAAAACAAGTACAGATCCTGTTGGGTCATACTGGATATTACAGGAAGTTCATCAGACATTACTCCGATATGACTTACCCCCTCGAAGAGTTGTTAAAAGATGATCAATATTACAGGTGGATGGAGGAGTGCGACAGCTCATTTAACACATTGAAGAGAAAAATGGTCGAAGCACCCATCCTCCGATTTTCGGATTGGTCGAAAAAATTTCTTGTGCATATTGATGCATCAGGAATAGCAGTCGGCGCCATTCTAACACAACCTTGAGAAGACGGAATGGGTTACCCTAATGCTTTCAACAATCGAAAGTTTAATAAAGCTGAAAGAAATTACTCCACGCCTGAAAGAGAAGCATTAGGTATGGTATTTGCACTGCAGAAATTGGCTAACCCCTTTGTATTTTATACAGATCACCAAGCTTTAAAATACTTAGTCAATAAACCATTGCATCATGGGAGGTTGTGTCGATGGCTTTTACTGTTTCAAGAATTTGAGTTCGAAGTAATTATTTGACCCGGAAAGGATAATGTTGGGCCAGACCACCTGTTGAGAGTCGACACAGGGAGGAGTCAACAGGAATTGAAGATGATTTTCCGAACGCACACTTGTTTCGTATTGAAGCAGTCCCTTCAGAACTTGCGGAAATTGCAGAATTTCTTGAGAATAGGCAAGCCCCTGAAGGAATGACTGAGAAAAAGAGGAAGATCCGGGCTATGAAAGCAGCTCCCTACACTCTGATCAATGGATTCCTCTACAAAATTGGCTTGGACGACATATTACGTTGATGTGCACTTGAGCATGAATGACATATTATACTTGCAGAAGCTCATTCTAGACTGGCTGGAGGACATTATCATGCGTACATAACAACTAGAAAAATTATGCAAGCTAGATTGTGGTGGCCGACAGTTCATAAAGACTGTCGAGAATTTGTATATAAGTGTGATAGATGTCAGCGTATGGGTCGACTGCTCCCAAGAACAGAAATGCCATTGCTTCTAATTAACCCTAGCCAAACATTTGAAATTTGGGCTATCGATTTCATTGGACCATTCCCAGTAGTTGGGAGGCTGCAGGTGCTCGATATCTTATCACTGCAGTGGAATATGTCACCAAGTGGGCAGAAGCAGAGCCGGTTGAAACATGTTCAAGCGAAGTTGCCACCAAGTTTATTTATGAAAATATCATAACAAGTTTTGGATGCCCCATAACATTGATAAGTGACCAAGGTATGCATTTTGTATGCAAAACCATTGAAGCACTGACTAAGGAATTTGCAATTGATCATAGAATAAGCACAGCGTACCACCCTCAATCGAATGGCGCCGTAGAATCGTTTAATAAAACACTCATAAGAGGACTGACAAAAATATGCAACACAAAAAAAGACAACTGGGATGACAAAGTACCTGTTGTTCTCTGGGCATATAGAACAACATACAAAAGAACGACAAGTCAGACACCTTTCTCACTTGTCTATGGACAAGAATCAGTCATCCCTTTGCATTTTTGACAACAGATACTGACTATTGCAACAGTATTGCACATCAATGTCGAAGATGCTCTGCAAGAACGGCTATTACAACTATCGAAGCTGGATGAAAGTCGACAGATGGCGATAGAACATCAACAAGTCCAAAAACAGTAGCAAAAAGTGTGGCACGACAAAAATATCACACAATTTTTTTTTTTTCAGTTGGAGACTTGACACTCCTCTATAATAGCCGTGTAAAAGGGAAACCGAAGAAGTTGCATACAGAATGGATGGGTCCCTATTTTATAGAAACGCTAAATCCCAACGGATCAGTTTGACTAAAAATGCTACAAGGTAGTGTTTTCAAGAAAGCGATAAATGGCTCCCAACTTAAACGGTACAAGTCATGAATATTAAAAAAAACGGTTAGAAGTAACTGAATGAGAGAAATTACTATAAGAAATCAAGTACACAACAAAGCATGACAAATCCAAAATGAAGAGATATTGGAAGAATAAGGATGGAAAGAACAAAGAGAAAATTCCAGCGCATAACCGTCGATATTAAAGACATTGACAAGAACGTCGATGAGTTGCAGAGGAAAATCAGGCACGATAGAAACAATGGAGCTCGGACCGACAAAAATCATCTAGAGAAGGCCATCAACATGACATATCAAATGAGGTATCGCGACGTCATGATGACAAAGAAATAAAGGCTAAAGATACCTGCGACGCCAAAAGTAATGCACCTGACAGGGCGTCGATATCCTGTCAGCCCAATTTAATACCTCCGTCAAATCAACCATCAATACAGGCCTCTACATCCCATTCACTCGTGCAGAGAAATTCCACCATAAATCCAGAGCTCGAGGATTCTTGGACACTCTTTTTTCGAGAACTTGAACTCCAAGGCACAGAGCTCCCTGACCCCGTTCAAGTAGCTTTCGCATTCTTGAATTCTGAATCCACCATGGCCCCAAGGAAAACCTTAATAGCTACCAGGGTTGCCGCGATGACGATTAGAGAGCTGGAAAAAGAACAATCACCGTTGGAAACAAGGCTACAGATGATACATAACGCAAAAGCGCTAGAACCCACATGGAAGAGAGTGTGGAAAGACATTGAAGATTGGGGGAAGGAATCAGACGACCGCTGGAGGGAGGAAGCACAGTGGTTACAGACAACCACAATTCTATAGTATATGAAGGCACCTTTGTTGGATAGCTTCGGGGGACTTAAAGAAATCATTGCGCAATTTATTGTTAGTAGGTATCACAATGGCAAGCTTTATTTCGATGTTCCAGTCGACATCGATGGAGCACTTATCCACAAGATAACCAGTTTATCACATAAGGGAGATGTCGTACCAACAAGTTCAGGAGCAGACTTGGTCGACGAATTTGTCAATACTCCTGCTGGGAAAAACTCAAGAGGCATAGCCATAAGTCAAATTGTTTATGGTAACTATAAAACTACTACCAAAATTGTATCGCATGCACTGTCACGAACAGGTAGAGGATCATATTTGAAGACCGACATGTTGGAAGTTGTCAAGAATATGGCTACGCACGGAAAAGTATACAAGTGGGAAGACTTCTTGGCCGACATACTCAAGTAAAAATGCCATAAGTGCCAAGAGGAAGGAGCCAACATCCGTTACCCATCTATGCTCATATGGATTTCTATGACCCACCTTTGGCCGAAAGGAAACAAGGATTTTTCGCAAGAACGAATTGTCCTTATGGAGAATTTACATTGCTTCGCACTGTTGATGTATATGTAACTTTGGAATGTATTTCATATATGTATATTGTACTCATATAGAGATGGTATTATTCCTCTATACGGAAGTGTCACGTGAACAGGTCAAGTGTCCAATAAACAGGTCACGTTGTGACACTTGGCATAACTCTCTATCAGAGAATCCATTTGAGGTCAGAACTATGGGGTTGGAAATATAACAGGTCGAGATATCATAGGAAAATTTTTCAGACCCTGTGGATCAAAAAGTTTGGAGTTACACCAGAAACAATCAAGTACATATTTCTGTCAAAACAGAATTATTTTTAAGCACCTTCATTCATGGCTTCCGGAATTTAGGGTTTCGAAGAAAGTTGGAATTTTTGTAATCGGATACTACAGATGAATGCTACTCATCAAAACCGAAATTTAGAGACCAAGATCAGAATTTTTGGTTGGGCAGAAGGCCGGGCTTGATCAGACCCTAGTTCGGGACTTTGATTGGAAAAGTGGAAAATTAGGGCTTCTGCAAAAAAATGGAAAATTTTGAAATCTGTGACCACGGCTAGAAGCGCCTCAGAAAAATAGAAGATTAAAGCTTTGGATCGAACCTTTTGATTGGGCAGAAGGGTGGGCTTTATTAAACCCTAGTTCGGGGTCATGTCTAGTGAATCCATAAGTTTCAAAGGAAAATTTGAGGGGTGAAACTTTGTAGTTTTCAAATTATGAGTATACCAGCTTGATCAACTCATCAAGGCACATATTTCTATGCTTTCGAAAGTTTGAAATTCAAAGTTTGAATTTTTAGGGTTTCTTTGACAAACCCTAATCCAGCTCCATATCCAGTTCCTGCAAATCAAATGGATTGGGTTGGTCACCTGCATAAGTGAAGAAGTTCTTGTTTCAGAGCGAGATGAGGCTAAGGCCTTACATAAGAAGATTACAAGCAATTTCGACAGGTATGACTCATCCAGGTATGTTTCGAGATTTGTTCATGATTAAGTTTATGGTATGTTTGTCTTCATGCTATTACGGTTAGTACAATCTTGATTAAATTTAGACTTGTCATATCACCTTAATAAAATTATGAATGCATGATAGAAGATATTCATTGATTAGGATGTTGACACTTATGATTGTACTAATGCATTATGGTGTTGTATGAGGTTTATGTTGTCCGCTAACATGAAAGGTACACCAAGAAAGACAAATTATGTTCTAGTTCAAGAACATATGATCATGAGGACATGACGACAAAGATTCATCCGTTGTCATGAATCACTTAGAAGATCTATTTGTGAGGTATGTATAACTTGGTTCTATAATGGTTAACCTATGAGATATGCAGGTTACTAGCACAAGTCATTGAAGAGAACAAGAAGACATCATGTGGGTATGTTTTTCCTATATCAAGTTAGAATCCTACCTTGTGTTAGGATCCCTTATATAAGTATACTTGGTATGATTGGTTATGTTTATTCATAAAGTTAGAAATGTAAGTAATCAAGGGTTTATGCATATTATGTCTCTTATCTTGATTGATGATTTAACTAACCAGAAGAAGTCCTATGATCAAATAAGAATATGCATGAGTAAAAGAAGACTTCTCTGAAACCTTGAATACTAATGTTTATTATCTATGTTTGAAATGATCATGACTATACATGTTTAAGATTATTGTGTTTTGATAGTTTTAAGATTATACTAATGAATGTGTGATTATGTATGACACCTCGTTGATAACACAATGATGATACTAATAAGCATGCATAGTGATGGATATAAGTTCAAGGACAGGTAATCTAGGAAGCAAAGATCAAGAGGGAGCACACTCCAATTGTTCCTGCAAGGAAGCAAATATCAAGAGGGAGCACACTCCAGTTGTTCCTGCAAGGAAGCAAAGATCAAGAGGGAGCACACTTCAGTAGTTTCTGCAAGGATGCAGATATTTAGAGGGATTTGACCACTTCTCACAATCCACATCAAAATGGAGTTGCAAAAAAGAAGCAAAGACTGAGAGGGAGTTAACCCAACAAACAAACAAAGTTAAGTATTTACATTATCATTCCTTGCATATTTTATTGTTTAAATAATATTGTTCAATAATGTATATACTCATGTTCCTAGAATTAGGTTTTGTATTATGCATATTAGAATAGTTGCATTGATGAACAGTATACTACTAATATACATGGGTAAGTGGCCTATGGAACTGTACAACATTCCATTGCTACTTATCTAGAATGAAACCTCTGTGTTGACATCTTGGGAGTTGTGCACACTCTTAACAATGTTCTAGTAGAGATTGGAAGGAATCTAGAAAGTTATGGGATATGGATAAATATTGTATTGAAGCATTGGCTAAGATAATTGCATGACTGTATGACATATTTCTTTATGTGTAAGAATTTGTTCTGAAAACTATGAGATGTTTTCTAATCATGCAATTTAACTTGTTGTGTAGGAAAGATTGTATACCATCACCTACAAAAGAAGGACTACAACATTTGTTCAACAACAAAGTTATCTATTGAAAATATTGAAGATATTGAAGTTCCCAGGATCTGGGAAGAATGCCATGATTGAGAAGTACCAGTCGATCATGAAGATGTTTCGAAAGCAGTCCCAAGAACTGAAGGGGAGTTTGTTGTGATTTCTAAATGGATCTACAAGATCAAGCATGCTACAGGTGGTAGCATAGAGACTTTTTCTCCTGTAGCCAGATACACTTCCATTAGATCCGTACTTGCTCTGGCTGCAGTGATGAAATGGAAGATACACCAGATGGATTTCAAGACAGCTTTCTTGAATGGTGTAGTTGAAGAAGAAGTGTATGTAGAGCAGCCACTTGGTTCTGAGACACATGACAAGGAGTCATATACGTGCATAACTTGGTATGGTAGGATAGACAGCTTTCTATCCAATTTGGGATTTACTAAGAGTAAAGCGGATTCCAACCTTTACTACAAGGTTGAGAAAGGCAATCCAGTGATACTACTTTTGTATATGGATGACCTGTTTATTACAGGTGAAGATAGATTGATTTCCGACATGTAGTGGAAGCTTGTTGTCGATTTCGTGATGAAGAACTTGTGGATGATGCACTATTTTCTAGGTATGGAAGTGTGTCAGATTCTAGATGGAATCTTCCTTGGACAAGGGAAGTATGCAGTAGAGATCTTGAAGAGGTTCGGGATGATGGACTACAAGGTCATGGCCACACCTATGGCATCAAACCTGAAGCTTCTGTGTGATGCCTCATCTGATCTGGTTGATATCACTATGTATCGTCAGATGATTGGGTCCTTGATGCACCTGATGAATAAGAGACCAGATATTTGCTTTGCGGTGAACACATTGAGCCAGTTTCTGACGGATCCAAGGAGTGTTCACCTGGTTGCTGTAAAGCATATTCTGAGGTACCTGAAGGGTACAGTTGATTATGGGCTCAAGTATGATGTGAATCAAAAGGTTTAACCTGCAAGGTCATGTTGATTCAGATTGGGCAGGTAGTGTTGTAGATAGGAAGAGCACATCTAGGTGTTGCTTCAGTATGGGATCAGGTGTGATCTCTTGGTTTAGTAGGAAGCAGTCCTGCGTAGCATTGAGTACAACCAAAGCAGAGTATGTTGTGATGGATGAGTAGGTTGCAAATGTATTGACCAAGCCATTGGCCAGAGTGCAGTTTGAGTACTTTAGAGAGAGGCTTGGTGCACTTCAGATCGAGGTTCCTTCCAAAGGGAAGTGATGAGTCCGGAAGATGCAGATGCACATGAGCTTTTCTGACATGGTTGATGTGTTCTCCCATGGTCGTGATGTAATTTCTGAGCCATTCTCACATGGTGGTAGATGTGTTCTCCCATGGTGTAGATGTAAGGGCTGAAGCCATTTTTCACATGGTGGTAGAGGTGTTCTCCCATGGTGAAAAAGTAAGGGCTGGAGCCTTCCCTGAATGGTGGTAGATGTGTTCTCCCATGTCGGTGGTGTAAGTGTTGGATGATGTGCATCTGGGCTGTGCTTTGTGGACGATGAGATGATATGAAGAGGACGATGCTATGATGATTAGGAGGATCATGGATGATGAGCATCAGGATGATGCTCCAGTTACTGCTCTGTATATGTATATGCATCATGTTGGATGCTTGTTATGATCAGTTGGATCATTTATGTATGTATGCATCATGTTGGATGCTTGTTATGATCAGTTGGATCATTTATGTATGTATGCATCATGTTGGATGTTGGATATGATAAGTTGGATCATGTATGTATGTACGCATCATGTTGGATGCTTGGACCATGTATCTTTATATGTATCAAGTGGATACATTGTATGATCAGGTATATCATGTATGTTGATATGTACCAAGTAGATACATTGTGTGATCAGGTGGATCATGTATCTATGTATGTATCAGGTGGATACATTGTATGATTAGGTGGATCATGTATGATGATATGTATCAGGTAGATACTTGGTATGCATCAGGTAGATGCATTGTATGATCAGGATGATCATGGATGACGAGCTTCGGGATGTTGCTCCAGATGATATGCATTAGGATGATGCAGTGATGATAATGTGAACATCAGGATGATGTATGGTGAGTATCAGGTTGATACTCTGTGGCTATGGAACAGGTTGTGCAGATGAGCATGTCTGGGAGATCATATAGGTCAGAGTTGTGTACTCGTAACAGCCTAGGATGCTCTTTCGAGACATTACTCTGGGAGGACATATAATAGCGCCCTGGGAGATCCTTGAGGTCAAAGTTGTGTACCCGTAACATCCTGGGATGCTCTTTCGAGGTTTTTTCCTATGGCATATAATAGCGCCCTGGGAGATCCTTCAGGTCGGAGTTGTGTACCCGTAACATCCTGGGATGCTCTTTCGAGGTTTTGCCATGACCACATGTAATTTGTGCCCTGGGAGATTCTACAGGTCGGAGTTGTGTACCCGTAACATCCTGGGATGCTCTTGTGAGGTTTTGTGGTGACCACATGTAATTTGTGCCCTGGGAGATCCTACAGGTCGAAGTTGTGTACCCATAACATCCTGGGCTGCTCTTTCAGGTTTTGTGGTGGGGTCACATGTAATAGTGCCCTGGGAGATCCTACAAGTCGAAGTTGTGTACCCGTAACATCCTGGGATTCTCTTTCGAGGTTTTGTGACGCACATAATAAGCCTTGAGGATTCCACAGTATGGCTAGTGATGATGAAGACCTCCATGTGGTGGTCCTACATCCAGTATGAAAAAGGACTGGCTCTGTAGAACTTCTTATGACGAGTAGATTTAGAGATTGATTGAGATAGCAGCAGCAGTGATGATGATGATGACTCGATGACAATTATCCAGTGACGATGATCCAGAGAAGAAGACTTGTGCTAGAAGACATGTGTCAAGAAATACCTTCCTAGTTAAGAGGGAGTGTTGATGTATATGTAACTTCGAAATGTATTTCATATATGTATATTGTACTCCTATAGAGATGGTATTATTCCTCTATACGGAAGTGTTTGTATTCCTATAGAGATGTTATTATTCCTCTATATGGAAGTGTTGTCATTTATATTGTAAGTGTCGTAACTTATACTTGATGGGTTATTAGACCACCTTGTTGGGGTCAGCCTTGTATAAGTCATGTGTGTCAAAGGGTTATTAAACCACCCTATTGGGGGTCGGCCATGTGGGTCAAAGGGTTATTAGACCACCCTATTGGGGGTCATCCATGTGGGTCAAAGGGTTATTAGACCACCCTATTGGGTGTCGGCCCAGTTAGCATTATGTTATGTGGTTAAGTTAAGGCCAACCTAGTAAAGGTTATTAGGCAAGTCAAGTCAAGTATAAATAGAGTGCGGGAGGCACTCTATTTGATCATTCTATTCTCTCTCACACTCTCGGGAGAGTGGCGCACTTGTGGAGGAGGAGAAGATGCTGCTAGGAGATTTCTATCTATTATGCTTGGGTTGTATCATTGCTCTATCTATCTCTGAGGGAGTTATTGGGGTTTTTCACCTTTATGGTTTTCCCCAAGTAAACTCTGTGTCTCTTGTGTGCTTGCATTATTGTGTTCATGATTGATATGCTATAGATATGTTGTACATGTTGTTCTCTCAATTAAGATCCTAGATCAGATTGAAGTAAAGTCTGAAAAATTAACACGCACCAGGAGCAAGCTGACATGGCCCTCTGACGGTTAAACTTTGGTTGGAAGCCTGGTTTATAGACCTCAAAACAAAAGAGATAAGGTGTAGGGTTCCACAGAACATTCGAAGAAGTATACCCTCAACAGCACACATCCAACTTTCCTTGGATGATATAGCGGTTTGGTACAGGGAGGGGGTAGCAGGACAAGTAAAACGCCTCGACTTCTACCCATTAGTAAACGAAATCTTCATGGAGCTCAATTGACAGTCTAATGAATTATCGGCGATTCTGCCCCAAGCAAGAAAATCCGACTTCTCTTATGTCAAGCCATTGATAGATGCAGACCAAGAAGAAGCGTATGAAATTCGGTTATACATGAACACCTTCACCAGACTGAACCGGTACCTAACCCCAAGGTACTAGCACTTACACAGTCTTCTCACAAAGAATCAACAGAATACGTGGAGCAGTCGAACAGCAGTACAGATTTCGACAACCCAGAGCATATTTTGACATACGACAACATACAAAAGGTAGCAGGAGAACTACTTACAACCCAAGAGAACAAGGTGGTACCGACTCAAGGAAAATGAAAAAGAAAGGTAACCTTTCAAGACCCTACGGAAGAAGATGAGATCGAGCTGTATGACACTACCACTCAGATTCTTGAAGATGCAACCAAGAATAAAGCACCTGTCGAAGACCAGTTCATAAAATTTTTGGAAACGGATAAGTATCCAACAGCCAGAATTGTTATCAAGAAACCGAAAATTCCGATCGAACCCCATGTTGACCTGACCGATCTTACCCATCCTTCTTCCCCGACTTCAATAGAGGAAGAAAGTACACCTTTATCATTACCTGATCCCATTAATCCATCAGACGCTATTTTGAATCAGTTCATTGCAAACCTCCCAGTGCTATGTCCTAATTGGCGTGAGATGGTCATTCAGCAACTAGTCCTTGCATCCACGAACGATGCCCCACATACTTTGGCTCCGCCTGACACTATTCAAATCAACAATTTACCTTTACCATCGATAGTTCCAGAAGTTGTCAGTCACAAAAATATTCATCATATGAGAAACCCCGTCCCCTTAGGTCTAATTTATTCCCAACAAACAACTGTTTATACCCCTCTCCCAATCACATCATTACGACAACACGTGAGTCCACCCCGACCTGCAGTCGATCATAGTGAAAAGTCCCCCCAAGTCATCAATCCCCATGTCGAGTCTGCAGTTCAAGAAGTTGAGTCAAGTCTAGTCGGTCTGGGTCCATTCGACAGTACCAATTCATTGAGTCCACTTTTGACATTAGTCGAACCGCCATCATTCTCGACAAGTCAGTCGAGTCTTCTTATCGACGGATCCATGTCTAGTCCGGTGACACGGCAGCAAAGTAAAGAAGCAATAATGACAGAAGAAGTTGAAGCCGCCTCATCTTAAGCCAAAGAACCAGCTGCAACTCAAAATTTTGCAGCTGACACGATAGAACCACCAGAGCAAACCAATGTTCCAGACATTAGTACAAGCAATATGGATACATCAAGCGTACCAGTGAATATTCTACCAAGTACTGGAACTGTTGAAAATGAAATTCCAACTATTACCGAAGTAGTGCCAAGGATACAAGTCCAAGCAGGCCAAGCTGTTGCTAGCATGCAAGTAGTCATCAACATTCATCCCACAATAGTAGACAAAGAAAAGGAACTAGAACAACAAATCCTAAGTAAAGAAAAAGAAAAAGAAAAAGAGAAGAGAAGCCAAAAGAAACACAAAGTAAAGAAGCGCAAAGAAAGAGAACTTCAGTAGAAATTACAAAGCCAACAAATGCAACAAACTCAAGAAGAAAACACTCTCTCAATTTATTTGGACCAGTTCAGAGCCACTGCTACTTATCAGCCATAGTTGGCATCGCAAGAAGAGCTTGATGTACTCGAAGATGCAATCTTCAAAGCACAAAGATATCACCGATAGGAAGCCAAAGACCAATTAGTCTAGCTACATGAAGAAAGGACTACATTTCTCACTAAGTGTGAAGAGTTAGCTCAGCAAGTCATCACACTTCCATCAAGTACCGACACGACATCACCTCTTAACAGGGTGTATCAGTTATTCGAATCTGTCGTGTCGAAGATACAATCCGAGCTCCTCAAGAAACAACAGGACCAGGCTGTCGAGGTAGCTTCCCTCATGACAAATCAGTTTACAGCCTTCACAGTAGCTCTCACTTTACTCAAGTAGTATGATAGTCAAGCAGAAAAACTTGTTGAAGTCTTGAACAACTGGTATGCATATTATGGTGAAGTCTACAAAGAACTACAAAAGACAAGGAAATTGTTAGGCACACTTCACCGACAACGTTTGACTGCAAAAGAGGCACTTATTGAAAGACTGGATAATCAAATCATCATGGAAAATAAAAAAATTGGGCAAATTAGAAAAACAGGAAACACAGTGGATATCTCAAGCACGCTATGGCCTCAATAAGCTTGAAGAAATTCATCCCCGACTTCGACATTTACTTGCTGCTGCCTAAGAAACAATCACCATATTTGGTCCCGACATGATCCATTTACAAGATATATCCACCCACGACAAGATGGAAAACTTGTCGAAGCTCACTACAATGACTGTCGACATTCAAAATTTACTACGCACCTGGGAAGAGTTCCAGCACCATCTCTCTGTTTCTGCCGAAGTTATTCTTGAAGTCTTCCTGCATACATCTGATGTTGCCAGCTCCAGCTTGCCTTCATCATAACCGTCTCAGTAATCATTTTTGTATTTTTTATCTCTCCATTTCTTCAGGATGAAGAAAGATTTTGAGGTGGGGGAGATGTTGGAGGGGCCTAGGTCGACCTGTCGACTAGGCCCTCCACCCAACCAATATGAAGTATCTGTCAACTAAGTATAGATCGGGTCGGTCAGTTAGACAAACAGACAGTTATGTAACTGTACTGAAAGATATATATATAGGCTGTTGAGCCGATATACTGGTTAGATTGGTTCTATGATTGTCTTCTGCTCTTGCTGGTTAATATAAAGGCTTGTGTTCTCTCAATCTGTCTTGTCTCTTGTATCTATATCATTGTGTATCCTTGATTATAATATGTAATGTATCTATGGTAACCACATGAACCTTGGGACTACAACACAGGCACAAAAGGATTCCACAGGGAATGGATCAAGGCTTAATATCTTGAGCCCTTGACTGTTATCATCCAGTTAATCACTTATGAGGGTAAGTACACCATTTTTAAAGCCAATCACCTTAGATTATTGGCACATTTCGTTAATAATCAAGCCCTAAATTTTTCATTCTATTTTCTAAAGAGCCTAGAAAAGATGTCTAGCCAGGTTAGGAAAAATGTAGTTAACCCTGCTGGCAGTTTGTACCATCACTGTCTCATAAAAATCCTAGTCATCCACCAGTTGAAGGAAAATGGGAAAACGTGGGATAGATTTGTGTTTGAAACACTAAACCCCCATCTGGCCAAGAATCCACTTGTTAAGGCCTCTTCCTATCGCAAGCGTCACCAATTCCAAACCCGTGCAGATGAGCTCGTCCAAACCCTTGCCCAAGCAAAAAGGGATACCAAGTCCATATGATTTAGTGAGGGTGCCTCGGGAGAAATACACCCTGTTCATTCATCCTCTCTTGAGCCTGTCCACGAGGAAACAACCAAGGATACCCCATTATTTTCACCAATACCCACGAATTCAAGAAAGGCTAATCGTGACCAATATGTCGACCAGATCGTCATCCAGTCTATCGATCAGTCCATCATTCAACCAATGCATTCAGACAGTCTTGATGACCAGACAAACGATCATGTCTTTGAATCACCTCTCCTCGCTTTAGCAAATATATCTGCCAGTTTGCTTGAAGACCCTGTCTTGGAACCTATCCCTGCACATACTGAAGATAAGACCCCTGAGGAACACATTACATCTACTGATCCCAAACCATCTCTAAGGGGATCGAGACCTCAAAAAGACCTTGAGTCCTTTGCAGAAGCATCTACTCCACTCCATCAAACTATGGACAGATTAACCCAAGACATAGCACAGTTAAAAATCCAAAATGAGAAGTATGTTGAGATCATATTTGGGCTTCATCAAGAGAATAAGGACTTACGTTTCCAGGTGAAATGTGTTGAAGATTTAAATGAAGCCAAAACAACTTCCAACATTTTTCTCTGGTTGAAGCATGATGCCTTGAAGGACTAGTTCCATAAGCTTAGAGCTAAATCCACTT
Source organism: Larix kaempferi (assembly GCA_027924585.1). NCBI lineage: Eukaryota > Viridiplantae > Streptophyta > Pinopsida > Pinales > Pinaceae > Larix > Larix kaempferi. The sequence goes on along the minus strand of BSBM01000535.1, from coordinate 11,756,931 downwards.
CCTCTTCCAAGTCGAAGGAAGCTGCTACCACAGCTCAACCTTCTTCCTGAATCTCGTTTCTTTTGCTCAGTGGGACCTGGCATATCTCTGGTTTGGGGGAATGTTGGCGTCTATTTTTGTCACCATTTTGATCAGTAAACATGCTCTAATTGGCGTTATTTTCACTATTTTGATATGATAAATCATTATCTTTTCCAATCAGACCCAAATATGCATTTATTTGAATATCATACAAATCTTGAATAATTATCATCATTTTTATGGTTTATTGACAATCATCTCATATTTCTAGACATGCTTGGCATTTGGTTTTTGTTATACAAGTTGCGGTCGCCATTCAAACCCTCATTCAACGGCGCGTTCACACTGAAGTTGCCCAGCTGCATCCGAACCATCGTTCATCCCTCCATTCATACCCGCAGAATCGTTGGTTGAGATATTTCGAGACAGTAAAGACAAAAACGAGGATGTGGGTTTTGTTGGGGACGTGTCCTGCATGGCTCGTGATCCTTCATTCTAGAAGATATGTCCTCCTACTCGCTCCAACTGACAACTCATTCTCTACCCACATCAATGTTCCAAAAGTTCCTCGTCCTTCCATGCCCATCTTTCCAACACATCCTTTGCCCACGATTGAAGGAAACCAACACCCAGCTATTCATGTCTAGGAGAATCAATGCCATGGACTTAGGCAGATGGCCTGTATGTTGTCGTAAACCACCCTGCAGTCGTTTGTATCCGTTAAAGACCTCTATTTTTAGAGAGGTCGACTATGTCGGCCTTCTCTCTTGCTGTAAAACCTATATAAAGACGTTTTCTGTGAAGAAACGCAACATACATATACAGAGCAGTTGTAATACATAGACGATAGCAGTAATTTTTATATAGACACTGTGTAATTTTTATCAATCAATGGAAGTTCTAGTTTCTTAGTTGTTGATGTCCTGTTGTTGGTGAATAACTTGAGTTAGCTTCAATCCCTGATTGCTAAGAAGGGCCCCTCAACAACCAGAGGTTTAATTGTATATATTCTGCATTTCTTTTCTGCAAATTAATAGTTTTCATTTCCAGTATTTAACTTGTTTCCTGTACATGATAGTTCTTTATTTCCTGTAACTCATATCTTGTTGTTAGTTTAATTTTCTAGTTTAATTTACAAGTCAAAATGGTAAGTCATGTCTAAGCCTTCTTAGTTTACTTTCAGTCTTTTCATTTGCAATTAGATAGAATTAATTAGTTGTTGTTTCAGAGTTTAATTCATAGTTAGAATTAGTTCTGCTAGTTTTTCCTGTAGCTGTAGGTTCCTTTTGTTTACATCTCAGCCTTGTTTTGTCATGCCATATAAATAGCTCCTTTCCTTAGATAATGATTAGTATAGGTTCCTTCTTGCCATTTCAACATTAAATAGTCTATTTACTGCTTTCCTTGCACTGTAGGTTCATATGCATCAACCAGCTGGCGTTAAGATCATTCAGTTTTCTTCTTTCATTATTTTAAATCATTTTCTTCCATCTGGACTGTCATTCGGACCGGCTTTCAGACCGCCATCCGGATCGTCATACGGGCTTTAATATTTTCTGCATTGTTTTTATGCTTATTTAGAGTTCAGTTTCTTAGGTTTTTGAAATGTAATATTTCTTGCAATTGATTATGATTCATATACATATTTAGGACCTTGTTTCGCACTACATAGAGTTTTAATTAAGTTCCACATCCATCCTTAATTTTCATTTCACTTTCTTAATCTTGCTTTAATTGCTTTTCAAATTATGTCTTTCATGTCTAATTTATTAATATTTTACTGTTCTAGGACTTATTAGTTCCATTCTTAGTTTGGTTATTTCATGTTTCTTAAAGATTGATTTCGGATTGAACTTAGTAATTTCATTCTACCACGCACATTCGTTTTGATAGTTTCTTAGTTCAAGCATAGGATTAGTTTTCCCATTTACCTAGATAATGAAGATGTTCATAGAATAGGATTTGGTTCAGAAATAAAATATCTTTATCAAGTTTTCTACTTGCTTCTAGATTAGGTTCATTCTCAAAGTAAATATCTTTATCAAATTTTCTACTTGCTTCTAGATTGAATCCATCTCAAAGTAAATATCTTTATTAAGTTTTCTACTTGCTTCTAGATTACATTTGTTCCATGCCATTTTCTTATGGATAGAAAATAGATTATAATGTTTAAAGTTAGTTGTAATTGGACACTCTTTAGTTTGCATTTATTTGTAGAAGTTAAACTAGATTTGCTTCCATTTTGTTTCCTTGTTATGTTTGAAAGTCATTTTGATACCTTCTCTCCCATCCCTATTACATTTGATACATTTCCTCAGAATCCTCAAGGAGAATGGAATTAGGTATTTTTGAGTTGAATGCATGAATAGTTTTTGGATTCATTGAGTAGTTTGTAGTTTTGCTTTAAGTTAATATAGTTTCTTGTTCCATAGCTAGTTGTCAGTTAAATCATTTCATAGATAGGTTTCTGAACTCATTTACAGTTGTTTTCTAATTCTTAGATTAGAGCTTTATCAGTAGTTTTCAATCTCATCAAAGTAGTTATGTTTTGATTAAGTTTTGCTTCCTAGAATAATATTGTTTTGTTTATCTTTTCAGTTATTGTCCATGGAATAGAGTAGTATAGCTTGATACTATTATGATCTATTGATTTAGTTAGGTTTAATCAGTTTGGTAGTTGTGTTTTTAAAGTTTGACTCGGTTTTCCATTTTGAAATATATTTCTATCTTTTCATTATTAAACATTTCCAAGGTCTGCCGAGCTGAAGCCTTAGGTGCCATTCTACCTCAGCATATACTGTGCCACAACTCTAAGATTACCAACCCTGGTTGATAATTAAATATTTGGTGATTCCTTAAGACAACAAATACACCCAATAAGTGATATAGGACTTGGGTTTCCCATCACATGCCTACTTGGATCTAGTATTCCTTGCCATAATAGACTTGATTTGACTTGGGCATTCTTAGGGATTAACTACCCCTGTTGGAATGGTCATGTCTACTCTAGTGTGGGTGCACACACACTAGATCTCTTCTGATGGATGGATGTGCATGTGAAGCAAGCTCATAGAAATCCTTATTCGGATATGAAGACTAAGTTTCTAGATCTTGTTACGTACATAAATGATAATTAAAGAATAGTTGAGGGTGTGTGTAAATAAATAAATATAACTAAGAGAAAATAATGAGTTAAACATTAAAATAAAAAAAGATAAAGAAATATAATACCATGGGCCAATACCAAGGGAAAATACAATGGTTTTATGAAACCATGGAGAGGCGATGATATAATAATAAATTAAATATTAAAAATAAAAGATAAATAAATAAAATACCATGGGACAATACCATGGTTTTATGAAACCATGGGAGAAGCGATGATATAATAATAAATTAATTAAGCATATAAATAAAGAGTAAAAGGAAGTGCCTTTTACATTTGAAAAGGCATGAGGAGACCTATTTAAATGGTCCATGTATTGTATTGTATTCATTCATTTTTTATCAATCATTCATCTTGTATATAAAACATTTAAGGTGTAACATATAGTTGAATCTTTCAGTGTATAATTATTTTATGAAGAATCTATTGCATAAAATTCACAAGGGAAATAATTATCAGATTTGAAAGTGGTAAAATCAACATGGTATCAAAGCAAGGCTTTAGATCTCAGTTTTGAAGATATATCAGGCTGACACAATCCTTAACAGTGTACCAGAACATCTTTATCTACAGCTATTAAGAATCCATGGTTGGGCGCTAGGATCAAGATGGTGACCACGCTCAGGGTTGAAGACAGACTTGACGGTGCTATGAACTTCAAATCCTGGAAAACCAAAATAAAATTCATCTTAGAAGAAAATGAGGTTAATGATTATGTAAGCAAAGTTATTCTTGAACCTACTGTTGGGCATGGCCCAAGTGGACCCTTTTCTGGTAAGACAATTTTTGTGGAACGAGGCTCCAGCATAGAAGTTTTTTTGGCAATAAGTACAAGTGAAGTGAGGTCCAACATCGGCCTATTTTGGGTAAATGACTCCGCAAATCCTAGGAGCAAGGTAAGGAGCGGCACGGATTTGAGGGAAAGGGACTTGTCACCTTAGTACAGAATAAGTACTAAGACATCCAGGGTAGCGGAGACCGTTAGAAAGAGAGCGGCGGACCGACAGTGACATAAGAAGTAGAGCGGCGGAAAGGGATGTGCCAGTATGCAATCAGAGCCGCGCAGTCAGAGTTGCGGTTGTCAGAAGAGCATTAGAGATAGAGGCGGTGCATAAAGGAGACAGAAGTCAAGTGAAGTAGCTGTCGAGTATGACAAGCTTGGTTAGTGGGGTAACCGTGCCATTTTGGGGGGTTTTGGGGTACTATGGGGATTTTTGGTCCACAATGATTGTGAAGACGTGACCTTCGGGCGTGATCTATAAAAAGGGTAATTTTGTAAGGGAAGGTGGGGTCTTTTGGGGGTTTTGATGAAAGACTAAGTATTGTACGACCAAGAAGAGAGAAAGAGGCTCTGCAACTATGTGCAAAGAGACCCTTCCCATTGATATAAACAACAGTTCCCATGGACACAGCTCCCATCCCGGGGGTGAACCACGTAAACACTTGTGTTGTGTGATTGAATCTGTGAGATTGCTTATGTTTATGTATGTTCATGCTTTTATATGTATTTTCACATGCATGGTTGATGAGAATAATATGTTAAGTATTGAACATGTATAAATGAAGGTGCAAGTAATCCTGATTATGTTGAATGCGTAGCTGCATGGATAAACAGTAAGACAACGAATTCTGTAATGTGTGTAACCGCTTATAAGCGCAGTCTTGGAGTTGCGTTGTTATATTGCATTGTGGTAGTTACGGAGTGTGCAGTCCCATGTGTGTGTAGTAAAATCAAAGTATATGCTACAGGGTATTTTTTAAGGATTCTAATAGTATACTTAAGTATAGTATTCTAGGCGATTATTTTGGATTGGAAGAAACATATATTTAGATAGGTAGGCGAATATTAAATATGAAACATACAATTTACTCCTAAAACTTGTAAATTTTGGCGAATATTATGATTAAAAAACATATTTTATGTAAATATAGGCGATATTAGAGACTAAAAATGACCAAATAGCGAATTTTTTTTGAAAAAAACCCCCAAAAATAGCCAATTGGTGAAATTTTGCCCCTTAAAATTTTTCCTGATATGCTATCTTGAGAGAACTTTTCCAGAGCCAGTCCCATAACTACACATCACCTGATTACAGAAACTTGCTTCTGTAATCTCCCATAACTTTTCCTCGGGTGAGACCTCATCCTGTTCATAGGTTGTTGCCAAAAGGGCTGATGAAAAGGGATTTTTGTTTGTTCCCTCCAAACCTGAGTCAGTTAAATAAAGTTAAGGAATAGAGAGAGTAGCCAACAAATGGTTTTGTTGCCGCACTTGAACTGGTGATATTCTATGAGTATTGGCATTCGAGAAGACAAAGATAGAAAACTGGGTGATCAAGACATACATAGAGTTTGCGAAGAAATAAAACAGACATCCGCGCTTATCTACGAAATATTGGTTACATAAATACCTATTTTCTGACATACACGAGGTTTTCTTCGCATGTTTAATTTATGAGCTACATGAGTGGATATCAAGACTTGCAAAATGAAAAAACTATTTTCAGGGTGGCGAACCTACAGAGTGGACTCCAGATTTGATTCAAAGGCTTAAAGATGTTGATAGCCCAATTTCAAGAGAAGTATACTTTTGGATGGATAGCATGCTAGAAGACTATGTTACATAATTTTTTGTGGACACTCTAAAGTCCTACAACGAAAAAGAAAGACATTTCTTCAAAGGGTTCAGAGGTAAGTACCTGAAAAATCTTAGTTTATACATTAAAATAATGTTAGCAGAAAAATGTGTCTTAAGAATGCAATTAAAAAAACTAGGAATTTGAATCTGTAATGTTCAGTAATACAGATAGTGACACTGAGGAAAATATTTATACATTACGAACTAGTAAAAGATACAAGTTTAGCACTGAGAAGAGGTATCATGAACCTGGACCTCGCATCTCTCTAGAAACTGAGTTAGGAAGTAACAGAGACTCATATCAGGTTGAGACTGATAGTGTTAGACCAATTGGCTATCAGCCCATTACTCCGCAGAAACCTCCAGCTGACGACAGAAATACTACTAACCCATGGAACACCAGTAGTAGTAACACTACCGAGCTAGTACTTAGAACGTTCCAAGTAGTAGTATACCTAAGTCATCACAGAACACTATACCTCCTAGAAGAAGAATGACAGACAACATTAAGCTGCCTATATTTAAAGGAACTGGTCTTGAAGACCTAGAGCAACATTGGTTTCTTTGTGAAGCCGTATGGAATGTTAAACAAGTACACGATGATGCTATTAGAAAAGCACATCTAGTTACGACATTCAGGGACAGAGCCTTAACATGGTTTATGAAGTACTATGTTGGACAGAATAGGACACTAGTGGAGATCAGAACTGCTCTCATTAGAGAGTTTAAAAAACCTAAGTCAGAATCGCAGTGTATCACAGAGCTGAAAGAAATTAAGCAAAAACCTAGTGAGTCAGTATGGGAATTTGATCAAAATTTCAAAGTGTTGTTAGATCAAGTCATCTTTGACATAGCACCAAAACAACACCAAGAATTGTTCATAGTTGTGCTTCTTCCCCCCCATATCAGATTACCACTGATGCAACAGAAAGTTGCTTCGTAGACAGAGGCCCTAGAAATTGCGATGAAACTAGAGGCTTCGCCTATAGGAGAGACTAGCGCGGGGATGGTTCAGATACAGACCCAACTAGAAAATTTGACATTAGAACTTTAAGATATTAATAAAGGAAAAGAAACCCGAGAATAGGTTTGGTGTACAAAGTGTAAGGGAGAAGGACACTCTAAATAACATTGTACGGTATTTAGGGATTACATCGCTAGTGGAGCACCATACCCATTAAATCAATGGCAAGGACCATGGTGTGATATTTTCCAATGTAGAGGACATCGGCCAGAAGACTGTTATCTAATTCAGAAGTATGTGCAAACACCAAAGAACCTATACTGCACATTCTACAAGTCGGTTGGCCATGATGATAGCAACTACAGAGCATATGACCTCATGATAGAAATAAAACATGATGTCTATAGAGTTCAAGGGGAAACACAAAATAACAATGAAAATGTGCAGTATGATCAAGGCACGTACATAGGACGTGGTGGATTCAGAGGAAGAGGACGAAACACTGGACAAGGACGAGGAAGAGGTTAGATTTTATGTTATAATTGTGCTCAACCAGGACATCTAGCTAGAGACTGTACGAATCCTTGTACTACTTGTAAATACTATAAATCATTTGAACATGTCATTGAGGCATGCCCTGTTTTGCAAGGAAAAATGCAAGAGAGAAGACCAGAAGTGCAGAACTAGAACATATAGATGATCGCAGCTGAAAAACGAAATACAGATTGCAACATTCATGTTGTGACACGAAGTGGAGCCACGACAGGTGGAGATCAAAGAGCTGAAGCTTCGACTTCTGAGCATCATCAAGTTAGAAAAAATCCTACTAGAGGGGCTTGTATAAGAAAAGAAACTTTAAAAACACCTACTTTCAACCTGAACAAAGAAAAAGAGGTCTTCATGGAAGTAAGAGAAACATTCAAAGAATCAGAACCTTTAACTCCAAGAATCAAGTTGCAAAGTGAGATAGCACCTGTGATGGATATTCCAACTTTGTCTGATCGATCACGTACTGCAGCAGACCTAGTGAGTCCTATTGCACAAGTTTTACAGAGCTGCATGAAGTTGCTAAAGCATGAAAGTGCCTTAGCAGAATTACAAATCCTATTGATTCATTACGAGTAGCATAATGTAGTAAATGAAGCACATAGAGTGGTTCATCATATTAAGAATCATAAAAGAACCGGAAGAGAAATGAGACTAAGTGCACAGATCAGAGACTATGAAATGGATCAGATCATTCTTGATCTAGGATCAGAGGTAAATGTCTTGACAAAGAAGACATGGGAACAAATGGGAAAGTCAAAGTTATCATGGTCACCAATACAGTTGAGGCTAGGTAATCAACAAAAGGTTCTACCCTTTGGGAGATTATGAAATATCCTTGTTGACATTGATGGAGTGTGAAGTCAAGTAGACTTTGAGGTAATTGAGATTATAGATGATAGCAATCCATATCCTGCACTATTTGGGATAGATTGGGCAATTTATAACCTTGCAATTATCAACTTGAAAAAGAAGCAGATGATATTCGAAGGACCAGATATCAAGGTCATCGCACCCTTCGATCCTTTACATGGGCCTAGATATACTGAACCAATAAGAGAAGAATGCAAAACTCAAGATCTAGATAATATCTACAAGAAGATGGTGAATCAGGAAGACTGCATCAATCCTACTGATGATGGCACATTGAGTTGGCAATGTGACAGTTCTTGCATATCATAATCAGATGCAGGACTAGAGAACTAGCAAAGCAGAATGCACGAAGTATCTGCAAGAAGATGTGCGCAACTCACTAAATCACTGCGTTGGATTGGAACAGAGGTAAGTTCAATCCCTACTTACGATGGCTTGATTAATATTCATGTATTTTTTCAAGAATATCTTATATCAGTCTCAGATGAACATAAGTTAGCAGCATTGGATACACTGCGTGCTACACATGCTAGATGGTGGGCTGCGCATAAGTAGAATCTGACCATATGGGAAGAATGTAAGCACATGATGAAGATCAAATTTATAGAAGAGACTGAGTTTGTACAAGTGAAATATAATGGACAGACTGATCCTAGAGATCACATAGACTTTTTCCTGAAAGCATGGACACACGTACCACAAGCAGAATGGGTCTATCAGTTTGTGCACACATTGGAGCAAATTCCAAAGAAATGGTACATAGAAATAGAACTTCGCAAAGAAATAGTAGAATGGTTCGACATGACTAAGAAATTCCAAGTGACTTTCAGTTTTGAGGATGACTGTCCAAGTATAAATGAGGCTTTGCAGACCATCAAAAAGAAGGTATTCAATGACACACCAGAACCTGTGTATCAACAACCAGAGTGGGAAAGACAACTAGAGCATGCCATGAAATGCTATGACTTCGCTTTAGTTGAAGGTGAAGATCCGCGCGATGTCAATATACCTGAGTCAGAAGGATAGCGCGAAGTAGAAGGACCTTAATTGGAAATTACGGATCTACGTAATCCTATGTAAAATCGAAAAGTGAACATTGCAACTACTGAAGAACCGAAGTTTGTTTCTATAGGAGATTATTGGGATGAGGAAACGATAGTGCAAATAGTAGACTTACTGTGTGAATATGAAGAATTATTTCCTACAAAGTTTTCTGAAATGAAAGGCATTTTGGGTGACTTGGGAGTCATGAAAATACCGCTTAAGCTGGATGCAAAGCCTATTAAGTAGAGACCCTGTTAACACTTATGATAGTTTCCACCAGGGAAGATAAAAGAAGGCCCTCACCGAAGCTCCAAGGTCACCCATTGGCCGGTTACACCAAATGAAGGATTAGGGAACCCGAAAATGGCTAAGTGCCAAGCAAATCCAAGCCAAATGACCGAGCCTTAGTGAGAAAATGAGAAAATACAAGGCAATAAGTTCCTTCCCCAGAAAAAGGGACTAAAGGGGCTTCCTCCTGCAACAAAAGAATATTGGATAGACAAGATTGAAGCACGGATCAGATCGATGGTCAAAAATGCATTCTGCAAGCAGGTTGCCGATTTCCGCATCCACATTGTGGATTGCGAATCGTGGAACATAAAATTTTTGAAGATATAAAAATCAGATGTCCGATTTCCACAATCCGGGTTGCGGATTGCAGATTACGGAAAGGTCATTTTACAAGGATATAAAAGTTTGGTTTCTGATTCCCATGATCCACATTGCATATTGTGGATTGCGGAAAGGCCATTTTCCTGGAGTGCAAAGTCAAAGTTTTTGAATCCCGCATCCTACATTGCACATTGTGGGATGACAATTTTCCAAGCGACGAAAAGTGATTTTTCCCATTCTGCATTCTGCATTACGGATTGCGGGTTACGGAAAGGTAATTCTCTAGAAAGCATGAAATCGAAGTTCCAATCCCCGCATGGCATGTGGAATATTGTGGAAAGGCCATTGCGGAAAGGCCATTGCGGGAGGGAAATTGCGGAAAGGAAATTGTGGATAGAAGGCATTGTTACACCTAAAATATTGCCATCATAAGACATATGTTAACTCAGTGCACAAATCCCTGAAGTTCGCATGACTAGGAAGTTCAATTAAAGAAGTTGTTGAACCCTTTCCATGGGATCTAGTTGGGGCGGCGCAGGTTACTCCCTAACAACTTGCGCCCAACTAGGTCAGGCGCAAGTAGTCACCTACTAGCTTTCGCCGTCGACTCATGTCACCCTTGTATAGCATGCACCGTCCATATCAGGCGCAGGCTACTCCCTAGAAACTTGCACCCAACTAGGTCAGGCGCAGGTAGTCACCTACTAGCTTGCGTCGTTAGCTCATGTCACCCTTGTATAACATGCACCGTCCCTATCAGGCGCAGGTTGTCCTAATACAACTTGTGTCGATGTCAATTAATGTGGATAAAGGGCATCTTCAAGTGATTTCTTGAAGGTGTATGACTTGGATCTATATCCCTAACCTGTAGGAGAGTTGGAATTCAGTTCCCTAACCCCTTGGGAGGATCCCTTAGTCCTATCCCACCATTTCTCAACCTATTCTATCCTCTTAGTCCTATATATATGAAGCTCCTCTCCCTTCCAAAGGGAGGAAGGCTATAGCATCCATATGCTGGTGGAATAAGCTTAGGAGATCATCATTCATCTCTTGGAAGCACCCATTTCTCCTTAGAGGCATTGGCTTGGCTTGTTGGAGGAATATTACGACGTTAGGGCTTCGTTGTAATCCTCTCTCTTCTTTGTATTCCCACTTTTATACAGTAATACAAAAATATTTCCATAAATGTCTTGTTGTTCATTGATATTTATAGTTTACTTCCTTGACCATTTACTTAGATCAATTATTGTGTAGATGTACTATTATTGCTTGTTTGTCTCTTGCATGTTCTGACAGGTCTTGCAGCTATAGATCTAACGACTGTGGAGCTTGAAGCAACAAAGGAGAAGGAGATCTACAGATTTGAAAGGTAAGATGTTTACATCACTTAATCTCTAACTTGATCTAGGAAGGTAGATTTGTATTCTGTCTGATTTGTTCTAGATTCGCATTGAACTAGGGAGATCATGCCTTAAGTCCACTTTCGGTAGATTGTCCGGTAACAAGAGTTTTGTAGAGAAAATTATAGTTGTGGGAATGGAGACTTTCATAGAGAAATGGCGCATTTGAGAACGCTGAAGGGGCATGTTTCAGTTACATGTCCTAATCAATCTAAAATGGCCTGATCTGCAGGATGATCAAGTGGCTCCCATGGCCCAATGGTGCACTTCCAGTGTTAGCGATTCCTTCCTCCGCGCATGACAGAATTGGTGGTTGTTGATTCGGGTGGCCCAGCTCGAGCAGCCTCATCATTACTAGTTCGAGGTTGTTTTGAATCAGTTAGGATATTTGATGTTTTGTAAGCCTATAAAGGCAAGGTCCGAAGTAGACCAAAAGGTTGGACTTTTTTTGTTTCAGAGAGATTATTGCTCTGCGCCTGTATTTAAATTCGGCCTCTTAATACAATGAGCAGACCTGATTTTGGAGCTTGAGATTCCTGTGATGTGTGTTTCTGACGTCTGTTATTTCGTGTATATGCTCTTTGATTTTCCTTTCCAGTAATTGTTTCCTTCTGTAGTACCTAAAGATCAATACTACGGGGTCTTGTTGGTTGTGGAGCTAGATCTTCCAGTCTCATAGATTATATTGTTTCAGCCGTGTTTGTACCCTAGTTTTATATGATATGTAGGTGTACTATACACTTACCCCAGCAGGGGGGTGTGGGGGGGCATCCCCCCCCACGAGGTTCCAGGGGGGACCATCCCCCCTGGTTGGGGGGTCCGGGGGAAAAGCCCTCGAAGGAAATTTTTGGGGTTGTTTTACGGGCCCATGGTTTTGGGTAACCCGTGGTATTTTCCCATTGTATCCCCCTTATAAAAGAAAGACATTGTAATACGGCTAGGGCAATAATGTATTAGGTTTTATGCATTGTAAAGATCTCTAAGATGAGGAGAGAGACTGTGAGATAGTGAAGAGGAAGTGTAGAGGCTGTGCTGCAGGTTGTATCCCTTCACCTTGCTGGACAGTAATAATAATAAGGACTGGAAAAATCAGTGTGGACGTAGCCCAAGTTGGGGTGAACCACGATATATCTGTGTCTCTCTTGTAATGTGTATGTGTGATTATATTTGCATTTCTGTTTATTGTTATTGCTCTGCGATCCTATTTTTCTAACATGGAATTCATGCTCACATGCTCCAAATGCCTATGACTAGGGATTCCTCCCTTTCCCTCTGAATTTGCAGGTTAGAGTTCATTCTTAAATGCTCTAGCCTTGTAATGTAACTTGCCTCCTCTTTCTGCCCTCATCTGCTAATTACTTTGACATGAAAGAACCATATCTAACTTTCCTCTTTCCTCTACTATCACGGTCTGTATATGTCATGTCTGACTGTAAACCCACTGAAGTTGACTCCATGCCCAACTACCCTCCTGTTCTTAGCTCCAACCAGCCCAAAAACCCCTTTAATTCATTGTTTGAAGGTATAGCCACCACTCTTACTAATAACCCATCCCATTTTTAAGTTGCATCCTGTTGCTGGAAGCACTAAAGGGAGATCCCTCCCTGTGGTTGGAAAGGCTAGTTTCCATCCACTAAATATTAGTTTGCAATAGTTACCCCATGGTCTTTCCTGCCACAACACAAGAAAATCTTGGGTGATAACATTCTAGCGACTCCACTGGGGAGAATCTCTGGTTTTCATAGTATCAAATCGGAAAATAGAGAGTCTGACATTCCAAGGTTGTATTATTTTCCCTGGTGTCTCCAACTTTTAAAAAGGAGATTCCACTGGAGATCAAGCTTACTTCAAAATATTTATGTCAGATCCGAGTTGATTACTGAGGATGAATAGTAGTCAGATGCTAAGAGGATCCATCATTGTTCTCGTGGTGAGTCCATCTTTCGAATTGGGGAGTCCCTAGGAGAAAGTCTATCTCCCAGGAGAATACCTACCAGAAGTCATCCAGATCCTGAGTTATCAAAATTTACTTCAGAATCAAAGAAGGTCACCAAGAAAGAAAAAAGAGGCCAAGTAGGTATTTCTCTATTTACTATATCCTTTTCTTTACCAAAGAAAGAGGCATATACTATAGAAAGCCTCCCTTCGAGTTTAAGGACTGAGTCTTCCCCATCCAAATCTAGGTCTAACACTGACCTAAGGGAAATCCTGTTTGACCAGAGAAGATTCCAGACCCATTGTCTAAGTGCCTTGTGGGAAAATTTACAGGCCCCAGGAAGAAACTAGTGGCCTGTCTCCCTTTGCTAAAACTACTGGCCAGGGTACCCAAGTCTTAAATATCACTCATGCTGCTCCTAAAACCCCCTCTACTCCCAAGAAAACCTGAGAGCCATGACTTCCAGATATGCCCCTTTAGCCCTCCCAGCCAATCCTGATGACCTACCTGTCGGTTATGCCCAACGCCTCATGAGATTTGATGGAGAGGGAAAAGTATCTGCACAACAACATATAGACTAGTTCGATGATTTCACAGACCTGGAAGAGGTGGATGAAGATGATGTTAAGATGAGACTATTCGCACAAAGTCTAGCAGGGGAAGTGAAGAAATGGTTTAAGTCCCTTCCAAATAGAGGAATAGCTACCTATGAAATATTTGAAGAAGCTTTCCTGGCCAGATGACAAGATAAACAAAATCCCCTCCAAACCCTTACTCAATATGAAAATACAAAGAAAACTAATGTTGAGACTGTCCAAGAATCCTCAGCCAGGTTCATGAGAATGTACAAATCTATCCCTGTGGACATAAAACCCCCTATGGGGGCAGCCAAGCTTCATTTTTCCAATTGTTTTGATAATGAATTTTCTCTCATTCTGAGAGAAAGGAGATCTCCCACTCTCCCTGATATGCTGAAATATTACCTATAAGTAAAAGCCAACTTAATGGCCTCGGGAAAAATGAAATACTTAACTGAAGCTGAGAAAAAGAGATATCATGAAGTAGTGCAGCCTTCCACATCCCAATCCATGGATTCCAAATTTGATCAGATGATGAGAACAATGGAAAAGTTGGTGGATAGGATCTCCCTTGACAGTAGGCTTCCTTCTAGAGAAAACCCAGAGCCTCAAGCTCTAAATAAAAATCTCAGAAGACCCCCTGCCCCACAACGAAGACCTAGAGAGCCAAGAGACCCTAGAAATCCTGAAAATCAACCAATCAGACCACCATTTGTTGAGAAATTTGTAGATGAAGAAGAGGAAGACAGACATGTTGAAGACCAAATCCACCTCTTTGATCAGATCCAACCACAGTTCTATTTGACTAAATATGAGAATGACCATTCCTCCCTGCAGTTAGATGAGGTCCTAGGAGAATCAGAATCTAACCAATACCAAAGAGGGATCCACAACGCAAATTGTGATTTTGAGAGGCAACATAATTTGAGAAGCAAAAAAATTACAGTGGACCGAGGAAAGGCTGCTGCTAATCCATCTCCTTCACAGCCATAAAGAAAGGAGATCTCTAGAAAAGAGGACCCAAAAGTTACAATCCTTGCTGAGACACTTGGGAAGGGGAATACCCTCCTAAAAAAATCCAGAATAGGGAGATGAAGGTAGTGCAAAGACGACGGAGAAGATCCATGTTGCTTTCAGTTTGGAAAATGAAATATCTAAAATTAAGATCTCTATCCCCTTAAATGAATTGTTCAAAAACTCAGAATACAAAGGCCAGATCTTGAAAGTAGTAAATGGTGGAGAAGGAAAACAACCTGATACCCTCAATCTGAATGATGATAAGCCCACCCTTATGTTTGGTTGTCATGTTGAAAATGCCTCAGAAATTGATGTCCCTCCTTTCTATATTAGTCTCAACATACATGACCATATCCTGCACAATGCCATGTTTGATTCATGAGCCTCTCATAACCTCATGCCAAGTTTAGTGGTGGATAATCTAGGGTTAGAAATCACTAGACCCTATAAAGATTTGTTCTCTTTTGACTCTAAAAGAGTTCCATGTGTGGGGATGATAAAGGACATGGTGGTCTCACTGACTCACATACCTCAAAATAATATGATCATGGATGTGGTAGTGGATGGTATTCCACCCAAGTTTGGGATGTTGCTGTCTAGGTCCTAGACAGCCAAGTTAAAAGGAACCATGCAAATGGACATGTCTTGTGCCACCATCCCAGTCTTTGGGGAAAATAGAAGGCTATACAGAGAACATAGGTTGTCAAACGTGGTAAGTAACAAAGATAGACCTGATAAACACCCCATATTTTCCATGGACACAGATGTAGGCTCCTCCATTCTCTACTACAACTTAGGTTCAAAAGAAGAAACTGTAAAACTTTCCCAGTTACCTAAACCAAATGATGAAGCCGATGACCGAAATGGGGTAAAATTCCTCGATAGCTTAGTTAACGCAGAGAGAGATGGAAAGCGAATGGAAGAAAGCAGTAATGAGAAATCAGAGATGGAAACAGAAGCCACGGCCTCCCTCCAAAAAGAGGATCACTGGGTCATGAGATTCGATGGGGTCGTAAACAAAGAGGGAGCTGGAGCAAGGATATGGATCACCCCCTGAGATGAGGGAAATGTGTGCGCCAGATTTCATACTTCCAAGCTGATGTTTGATTGTTCAAATAATGTGGCTAAATATGAAGCTCTGATATTGGGCTTAAATATACTCAAAGGCCTAAAAGCTAAGAAGATCAGGATCTATGGAGATGCAGAGCTAATAATCCAGCAAGTGAAAGGAAACTATGAGGATAAACATCCCAGGATAAAGGCTTACAGGAATTCTGTATGGGACATGTTTGACAATTTCTTCAGAGAGCATGATATTTTTTCATTCCCAGAGAGAAAAACACAGTGGCAGACACCCTGGCCAGTTCTGCTAGCCGATTTCAACTCCTTGTCTATCTTGCCAGAACTCACATGACAAATATAAGGCATAGACCCTCTATCCCAAACAATACAAAGCACTAATAGATATTTGAAGATGACCAACAGATCAAGAAATTTCCGGAGCTGACTGGAGAATTTTCCAATGTCCAGATTGATCAAGAGGACTGTGAAGTGAAGGAGTGGGAGCCTAATCCACCTGAACTCAAAACCACTTTGGGAGGCAAAGAGATTTTGCAGTTAAAAAGAAACTTCATACCCAAAGGGTTGGTCCCACTGGAGAGACTATTTGATGAAAATGATGTAGCCAAAGATCACAAGGTGGATCCAAACCCGAAGGAAGTAGAATACTGTAACATTGGGAGCGATGAAGAACCCAAAATTGTCAAACTGTCAAAATATCTGGCCCCAGGTATCAAAAAAGACTATATGGATTTAATGAGAAAATTTTCTGATGTGTTTGCATGGTGCTATGAAGACCTAAAAGAGTATGACACAACCGTCATCCAGCATACCATACCTATCAAGACATGAGATAAACCATTCAGGTAGAAGCTGAGAAGGATGAATCCTATGCTTCTCTCACTGATAGAAAAATAAGTAAAAAGGTTGTATGAAGCCAAAATCATAGTCTTTTTGAGGTTTTCACAATGGGTGGCCAACATAGTCCCAGTAAGAAAGAAGAATGGCAAAATCAAACTTTCTATTGACTTCAGAAACCTCAACAAGGTGTCTCTAAAGGACAACTACCCCTTGCCCAAAATGGATCACATTTTGCAGAATTTTGTAGGGGTGGAAAGAATGTCCATGATGTATGGGTTCTCAGGGTACAATCAGATCAAGGTGCAGCCAGAAGATCAGAGCAAGACAACCTTTACCACTCCTTGGGGAACCTTCTTGTATGCAAAGATGCCCTTTGGTTTGTTGAATGCAGGGGCCACCTTACAAAGAGCTATGTACATAGATTTTGCAGGTGAGAAATACAAATTTGCAGTGGTCTACATGGATGACATCACAATATACTCTAAGTCTGATGCAGAACATATGAAACACTTGCACCGAGTGTTCACCAAATGCAGGAAATTTGGAATCTCCTTGAACCCTAAAATGTCAAATTTTTCCATGCAAGAGGGAAAACTGCTAGGCCACATAATATCTAAATATGGGATCAAAATTGACTCAGACAAAATAGATATAATACCAAAAATTGATCTCCCCAGGAGTAAAAAGGAAATCCAATATTTTCTAGGCACAGTGAATTTCATAAGGAGATTTATTGCCAATTTTGCAGAGATCATGAGGTCTATAACCTGCATGCTTAAGAAGGATACTCAGGTTAGATGGACTACTGAGGCTAGGCAAGCATTTGTAGATATAAAGAGGGCAATTGCTGAAGCACTTGTGTTGATCAATACAGATTTTAACAAGGATTTTCTTATGTTTTCTTTTTCCTCTGAGCATTCCATAGCAGGTGTGATTTTACAGAAAAATCAGGAAGGGGATGAGAAACCTATAGCTTTCTTTAGTAGGGCTCTCAAAGATGCTGAGCTCAAGTATAACATTATGGAAAAGTAAGCCTATGCCATGATCAAAACCCTAAAGGATTTCATAGTTTATGTTATATATTCCCATGTTGTAGCTTATGTTCCTAGTGTTGCGGTGAAAGATATATTGACCCAACCTAATCTAGAAGGCAGAAGGGAAAAGTGGATAGATGCACTACTGGGATATGACCTGGAAATGAAACCTACAAAGATTATTAAGGGGAAAGGTCTGGCCAGACTCATGGCTAAGTAGAATTGGGATTCAATGAGTGTGGATCTGCTATCACACAAGCAGGAGGAAACTTCCCAATATCCACGACCTCAGGTATCAAACAATGTTGCAGTTAAGGATTTTATCCATAAATTTTTAGAAGTGTATTTCGATGATTGGACATAATTTGGTTTATTGAAGAACCATCTTGCGAGCTTAAGACTAATGTTAGCGAAATGTAGACAACATCATATCTCCCTGAACCTAAAGAAAAGCATCTTTTGTGTTACATAAGGAATTCTACTGGGGCACATTGTTTGTAAACAAGGACTAATGGTTGATCCAACAAAAATTGCAGTTATTGTGAATTTTTCAGCACCTAATTCAGTAAAATAGCTATGTACTACATTCGGATACACAGGGTACTACAGTAAGTTCATCAAAGGATATATGCAGATCACTGTGCCTATGGAAAAATTATTGAAGAAGGAAGTGAAGTTCACATGGACCGAGGACTGTCAGAAAGGATTAGATACATTGAAAGAAAGGATGGTCACTGCGCCTATTCTAGTTTTTCCCGACTGGAGTAAGCCATTCCATGTACATGTAGATGCTTCATCCATAGCACTAGGCATTGTGCTAGCTCAACCAGGCGAGGGAGGCATCGACCATCCTATTGCATTCTCAAGCAGAAATCTGTCCTCAGAAGAAAATAATTATACAATGACAGAAAGAGAAGGCTTAGCTATGGTGTACGCATTGCATAAGCTTAAACACTATTTTCTAGGTGCATATTTATGTATGTTTACTGACCATTCAGCTTTGAAATACCTGTTCAATAAAATAGTATTAGGGGGGAGAATCTATAGATGGTTGCTACTCTTTCAGGAGTATGATTTTGAAATCATTGTTAAGCCAGGAAGGCTGAACTCAAGACCTGACCACCTTTCTAGACTTGAGTCAGGTGAAGAGCCTACCAACTTGGAAGATGGCCTACTATATGCGCAGTTTTTTTCTATTCATATATAAGATGACTATTATAAGGACATCGTAGAATTCCTAACCACATGTTTGGAACCTACAGAGTTTATTATGCAGCAGAAGAAACAGTTGGTAGTCAAAGCAACTGACTTCACCATAGTTGCAGGACAATTATACAAGCTAGGACCGGATGAAGTACTCCACAGATGTGTGCTAGAACACGGGAAACCATTGATACTTGTTGAAGCACATTCAGGGGTGTCTGGAGGCCACTACGCAGGAAGAGCCACTGCGCAGAAAATTCTAAGAGCAGGACTATGGTGGCCTACACTCCACACAAATTCAAAGGAGCTTTGTCGTAGTTGCGATGTTTTCCAGAGGACAGCGAATCCATCTCGTAGAAATGAGATTCCATTGATGCCACAACTGATTTTGCAAGAATTTGATAAGTGGGATATTGATTTTGTGGGACCTATCAACCCATGTGGAAAGCAAACTAGTTCGAGATACATCATTACAGCTGCATATTATCTAACCAGATGGGCAGAGGCAAAACCAGTAAAGGACTGTAGCGTAGTTACTGTCGCATGTTCATTTTTGAAAACCTCCTCACAAGGTTTGGATGCCCAAAGATCCTAATGAGTGATCAGGGAACTCACTTCTTGAATAGAACTATTGAACCCCTGACTGAGGAATTTTAGATTTACCATTAGAAGAGCACACCATATCATCCAAAAGCTAATGGCACTGTTGAAGCTTTTAACAAAGTGTTGGAAAATGCATTGACCAAGGTATGTAACACAAAAAGGGATGATTGGGATCTGCGAATACCAACTGTGTTATGGGAATACATGACAACTTGCAAAAAAAATTTAGGATTCATACCTTTCAGGTTAGCATATGGATAGGAAGCTGTCATGCCTATGGAATATATATTACCAAGCATGAGAATTGCAGCATTCACAGATATGGATGACAATGAGATAATGGAAGAAAGGTTGCTACACTTGGTTGGGTTGGAGGAACACCACTTGGTTGGGTTGGAGGAACCTCGAAGTTGCACGGTCACTTGCGAAGATAAGAAAAAATAATCGTTACAATTGTCGGTCAGAAATATAATCGTTAGACGGTGTTTTTGGAAACTGCAAGTTTCCACAATTAAGGCATGTTCGTCCATTGAGACACATTCAATGAAGGGAAAGGACCAAGATCTGTAATAGATTTGACCAACAGATATAGCATTTACTGCCAAGCTAGCCATTTTGGGCACACCATCGGGGTAAGAGGCCTATAAATTGTAAGGACTGTTTAGTTATCGATTTTACCACGAATTTTGAATTTTAATCGACTGTAAAATACTAAGTGTTTAACAACTGAAAGACATAGTTTCCCGCTAGTATATGTCCGAGGAACCAACACTGGAAGAAATTTTGGGTGATTTCAGGCGTTTTGGTCTGGGAGGAGTGATGAAGACACCCGTTAAACAATCTGCTCCAGAACCGGGTGGCTCATCCAGGAATTCACCAAGGAATCAACATCCGCAGTAGAAATACAAGCACAAGGCCACTGACCAGGAAAAGTTGAAGGCCGCAAGTGCTCAGAAGCCAACTCCTCCACCAGGGAACCTACTGATGCCAATATGGCTCGTTCCAGAGTATATTAGTCCAAGAAGAAGTGATGTGCTAGACGTGCTTCTCACAAAGAATGCCCAGTATGATATTCCCCTGCAGCTGATGTCAAGACATGTGCGGCTTAAAGAGAATTTGGTAGGTAAGATCCTCGACTGCAAATTCGTCGACTATGATTTGTTAAATGAGGAAAAGTTTCCACAATTCCATCCATATAAGTACATGTACAGGAAATATGATGAAGCTACCAAGCAATTGACCATTGTGCCGCAGGTATGGGCCGAGACCTTATCCCCATATGGACTGCTCAATTTGCTGCGGATCCCACATTTTGAGCGAAGCAATGAGATTAATGTCGTGGTGCGCACCCTGTTGTCATGCACACACCAGGGGTACTTATGGTTGGACCGCAAGGTGAACATTACTACAACCTCATTGTGAGGATGGGCTTAAGAAAAAGAGGTTTCGATCCTACCACTAAGTTTGTTGGGAAGAATAAGGATAAAGAATTTTCTGCGAAAATAAAGGCTGAATTTGACTTAACCAAAGGAAGTTATGGGTACATAACCGTAGGAATTGAATACTAGCCCCTGCACTTTGCAATTCATCTCATTGCGGTAAAGATCCTAAGGAAGTCTAGGCCAAGTGAAGTATATGCTGCTGTAGTATCCTTATCTGCGAAGGCTAAGGATGGTTTTCAATACGATTGGGCGAATTACCTATTAAATGAATTTTTAGAAAATGTCTGCGACACACAAGACAACGAAGATCCATTTCAGTACAGCTGGTTACTAGTATTGATTTCCTTCATAGGGTGGAAGGAACCCCTCTATCAACAAGGTCTACTGGCAGCCCCTTCATATTGCCGAGGGCTGAGGTTTACTAACATGTGGGAAACCTCAAACCCAAACAAATAGAGATGGAACAACCCAGTCAGAGTGGCTCGGGGACGAGCCACATGTGAGTGTTAGGGGCCTATTTGGAATGGCCCAAGTGGACCACTTTCTAGTAAGACATTTTTGTGGAGCGAGGCTCCAGTGTAATAGTTATTTTTGGCAAGAAGTATAAGCGAAGCGAAGTCCAGCATCAACCTATTTTGGGTAAATGACTCCGCAAATCCTAGGAGCATGGTAAGGAGCAACGCAGAGTTGAGGGAAAGGGAATTGTCTCCTTATTACAGACAAAGTACTAAGACATCCAGGGTAGCGGATACCATTAGAAACAAAGCGGCGGACCAACATCGACAAAACAAGCAAAGCGGCGGACTGACAACGATAGAAGAAGCAGAGCGGTGGAAAGGGACGTGCCAGTATGCAATCAGAGCCGTGCAGTCAGATCTGTGGCTGTCAGAAGAGCGTCAGAGCTAGAGGCGATGCAAAAAGGAGACCGAAGTCAAGTGAAGTAGCTGTCGAGTATGACAAGCCTGGTTAGCGGGGTAACCGTGCAATTTTGGGGGGGTTTTGGGTACTATAGGGAATTTTGGCCCACAATGATTATGAAGACGTGACCTTCAGAAACGATCTATAAAAGGGGAAATTTTGTAAGGGAAGGTGGGGTATTTTTGGGGTTTTGATGAAAGACTAAGTATTGTAAGATCAAGAAGAGAGAAAGAGGCTCTGTAGTGGTGTGTGCAGAGACCCATTGTAGAGAGAAGAGTCTGCAGTTGTGTGCGCAAAATGGAACTATTGACCCTTCCCATTAATATAAACAATAGTTCCCATGGACATAGATCCCATCCTGGGGGTGAATCACATAAACACTTGTGTTGTGTGATTGAATCTGTGAGATTGTTTATGTTTATGTTATGTTTATGTATGTTCATGTTTTTATATGTATTTTCACATGTATGGTTGATGAGAATAATATGTTAAGTATTGAACATGTATAACTGAAGGTGCAAGTAATCCCAATTATGTTGAATGCGTAGTTGCATGGATAAACACTAAGTCAGTGAAGTCTATAATGTGTGTAACCGCCTAGAAGCGCAGTACTGGAGTTGCATTGTTATATTGCATTGTGGTAGTTATGGAGTGCGCAGTCTCATATGTGCGCAGTAACATAAAAGTATATGCTATATTGGGAGAACTTCGCCAGAGCCAGTCCCATAACCGCACATCACCTGATTACAGAAACCTGATTCTGTAATCCCCCATAACTTCGCCTCGGGTGAGACCTCATCCTGTTCACAGATTGTTGTCGAAAGGGCCGGTGAAAAGGGGTTTTTGTTGGTTCCCTAACTATGCCGAACCTAGGCCAGTTAAAGAAAATTAAAGAACAGAGAGAGTATCCAACACCTACAGATGATGATGGGAAATATAAGCAAAAGAAAAATGAATCTAAGGAAAAAATGATTCTGGTTGACTCAATAAAAGATCACTTGATCCCATAGTTTGCATACTTGAAGAAAGCTAAAGAAATGTTCGATGCTTTGATAGGTCTATTTGAAACCAATAATCCTAACAAAAAGTTAGCATTGAAGAATAAACTCCATGACATCAAGATGACGAAGTCAGATATTGTTGCTACATACTTTATGAAGATTACTTAGACAAGGGATCAACTCATAGCTGTTGGAGAAAACGTTGATGATGAAGAGCTTGTCTCATTATCTCTCAATGGTCTTCCTACTTCATGGGAACCTTTAATTCAGGGTATTCGTGCCAGGGATTCACTACCATCACTTGATCGATTGTGGACTGATTGTGTCCAATAAGAAGGAAGAATTATGTCTCGAAGTGGTCCTAAAAAATATTAGAATGAAGAAAAATTAGCCCTTGTAGCTCAAGCAAGGAAAGGGGGAGGATGGAAATTTCATTATAGAAAAAAAAGGGAAAATAAATTCTCCAAATCATGAACATAAGACAAATTATCTCTCTCATATCAGGTGCTATAACTGTCAGAAGTTTGACCATTTTGCTAACAAATGTCTTCAGAAGAAAAGAAAAGGGAAGCAACATGCATCTATTGCTGAAGTAGAGGACCAATCACAGAAGAGGGACAAAGAATCTGTCATGTCCCCACCCATCATTCGATCTCAAGGAAGGGAACATGACTAAAAATCAGGCTTTTCAAAGATCTAGCCCCATCATCATTGTATGCAATCATAACAAATAAAATACATGTTTTTAGATGCATAATCAAAATAAACATAGTGGAAATAAACATTATCCACACACATCTATCATACATCTATTTGCATAATCATAACAGTCTTGTTGATGCCTCGAAAATCGTAGCATCAATCAGCAAGGGATGCTCCCGATAAATAGTCCCAATTAGATTGTTCACTGTTTGGTGTGGGGAATCCGTTCGGTTAATGGTTCCAGCTACCGTAAGATTTAAAGATTCTTGTTCTTTGCACCGGTTGCAGCCCGATCCACCGTTTATGTATTTTATTTAAAGATGATATGCAAGTGCCCTAAGCTAAATGCAGGTGATTAACCTAAAATAATCTAAGACTATATAAGCAAATTTATTCTATCCTTGCAAGGAGCAAACTATAAAGATGAGTAATACGCTGAAAGAAACACCTAAAGATCGTACAGATATCCATTTAATCATAAAGATACATCTACAACAGAATATAAAAGATATTAAAGATAGCTTTAATTCGGTTAATCCAATCCATTACTCATTTGAGAAAACACATCTTTTCACAGGAAAATACAAGAACATTCATTACACAGAAACAATTCAAGATAGCAAGGAATGATCTCACAGCAATATGCAGATGATACAGGAATAATCCAGCACACATTTGACACATCTTCCAGGAAAAAACGCCTTCTCCCAGGCTTTTATTAGGTAAAATCGATTTCTTAAGCATGTAGTAAAATAGTTCACGTACAAGGAAGAAAATTATTTCACCTGCCAAAAGTCCTTTCTCATTCTTTAATCCCTCTATATATAGCTTTACAAATTGCTCCTTGAGCTGACAAGTGTGCCCTATATTTTGGAACCTTCTAATTTGTCATTTAGTGTATAACTACAAAATTGAATGATTCGTGGGGACCTTTTCACAAAAAACAAAATAAAGGACAACTGTCTCTTGGTATGTTTGTACATGAAAACTTTCTAGCTTATTTTCCTAAAATATAATAAGGCAAACTATGGCCCACATGGTTCTGCTGACTCATTGGGTCGCTCTTCTGCTATTTGCTCGCCCTCTTCATTAGGCTCGCTTGGTTATGTTGATTTGTCTTCCTTTTCAATGTAACTTTCCCACTGTCTAATTTCCCTCACAATGGTTTCCCCCCTTAATGATATCGTCACATTCTGCACTATCTTGTGCTTGTGCAAATCTTATTTGATGGTGGTTGTCCCTGTTGCAGTCTTCTATGCACAAATTTCCAGAAAGTGAGTGTGGACAGCAATCTTCCCAATAAAATGATTAAGGTATTCTGAGGATATAGCCTCTATCTTTGTTAAATAACCCAACTCTGCATCCAAATTATTCTTCAACTCCTTCATGAGCTGGTCTCTTTCAGGAAACTCAAAAATACTCTGTGGTAGAGGGATCTGACATGTCTCGTGGGCTTCTCGGATCTTGGAATAGATAACATATCACTTTTTTACTGTCTTATGTATTTCAACACTTAATCTATTGCCACAATCTCTGCAAAATTCGAGGACTCCTATATCCATATCCAGCTCCTCATCGGTTAAGGCATGCAAATTTGAGGGAAAACCTTATTTTCCTTTTCTCCATTTAGACTGCTCCTTGATCTTGACCATGTGTTGCACATGTCTGTCTTTAATCTGAAGCACTTCATCCTCAAGGCTTGCCAACTTTGTAATCATTTCTTTCATCCTGCAAACCTCTTCAGAAATTAGTACCAGCAATTGATGTATCTTCTCTTGCATGTCGCAGGCATGCTTGTAAAAGGCGAACAGATCCTTCCTCTTTTCATTTGATTCTTGGAGTTGTTCCAACAGCCCAGTCTTTTCTTCTGACATTCTTTCCAACTCTGATATGTGGATTTTCATGTCCTTTTGTTCATCTTCTAAAATTGCTAATTGCATTTCCAGTGAATTCTTCTCATTTTCGAGCTGCAGGGCTTTCAAAGTGGTTTCTTCCTTTTCTTCCATGAGCTCTTTGTATTTCCTTTTTAGTTCATTTCTTTCCAATACCTCCTTCTTCCTATCAGCTTTTATCTTGAAGCACAGCTCTCTGTAGTTGTTAATAGTTTCCATTAACCGATCGATATTAGCTTTACTTGCCTGGGATGACACTACAGTGCATCCTTCCTGGAATGAAGGATCAATGTCGGTCCCTTGAACAAGCGTGGTCTCCGATACTCTAAATTCATATAAGTCCTCCCCAATTTCCATTTTCCTTAATCTTCTGTCAATGATAGCCCTCTTCCGCTCATGAAAATAGACGGAATCCAAGTTGGCCACTTAGCGCTACTTTCTGGGGTTGTACGGGGTTAGTGCTAGTTCTTCAGTAGAAACAACCCCTTCATGAGCTATTGTAACATCCCGAAAATTACCAAAAAATAAATAAAAATAAATTAGCAATAATTATCAAGTCATTAATGCGGAAATATAAATTAAATAAATTTCTTCACTAAGATAATTAAAAACCATGACACATCATACTTCCCAAGTAAACATGATACGGTTCATTTGCTATTCAGATTTAAATGGATGCTGAACTTCTTGATAACGGATCTTTTTATGATTATGCAAGGAATACAGTTTACAGATTTGCTCAAGTTCTAAGTATAATTATATGCTGTTATAAGTTTGTACTATTATGATGACATTGATGTTGAGCTAACAGTTTGCTTGTGTGATGATGAAGGGGTCCTATGAGGTACCTCGGAGTTTACTTAGCTATGATTAGCTAAGGCATTTGAATACTGCCTCCATGTGCAGACCACAGGTAAGAAATTCTATGCCAATGAGTGTTATGAATACAAGTGTCTTTCAATTCAATGTCAGTGTAAAAGTAGAATGTTATTTACTTCCTTACGAAACAAGATACTGAAGGTATAGATACATGGTTTGAATTCTAGTTTTATGTACTGACATCCAAGCTCTTCAGTGATACAATTTTTATGTCGTCCGTGTGTTTTACTTTATTGCAATATACAATATCATATGACTACTTTTGTTACTATTAAGCTATGATACCGGATCTATATTTAAAGCTGTAGGAATCTGGTAGAAAATGATGTTTACGCTTTGGATCTATCATTATATCTTGTACTTACAGAACTTAGACTATTCTAAGTCCTGGATTTGTCTTTTGATTGCACGGTTAGTAGATGTAAGTATAGCAACTCGAGCTTGTACTAAGGACCTAGCTTTAGAGTACATCTCGCCAATACTTAAACTTACGATGATACCATAGTCTTACACTATATGGCAATTCCTATGGAATTTATTGTGAATAGTTTCTATGTTATGAACTAGCATCATCAAACTTCATCCTATAGCTTATTTGAAACTCTAGAAATGAATTAGAATTAAAATAGAATAATGTATGATTCTATGCATCTACCAAATACATTGATTATATAATTCCAATGTTACGATGCCTACGTTCAAACTTATATCAAAGGTGCACTAATTATTTGTAATGATGTGATTTTACAATATGCAATGTTACTATTATGAAAGGGTATGAGTTAAAATTCAATGGAGTGATGAAAACATTAGGTATGGACCAGCATTAAGGCTAATCAGATAGTGGGTGATATTACTATTATCACCATACCTACACAACCTTCGAAAACCTATAACATGAGCACACAAAGGTCTAATATGCAATACTATGCTATTAATAGCATGTGGTAATGGCTCGGTACTTGACATGATTTCCAATCTGGTGTTGACAGGCTTTGAAAAACGTCGAACCACTTGGTGAATGAAGTGGAAGCCATGGTGTGGGGTCTTCACGTGCTAGAGGTTTGCAATGAGTGCCAAATTGACCGAGTTGTGCCATGCACAAGCTTTTGGGTCCACTTACCTGGCAGTTGGTAGATGCAACTATTAAATAGCATTGATTTTAAAGCAGGTTTGGTTATCAATGTGCCCTCCTGGCAGTTGAACCACTGTCGATCTCCCTAAGATCTCGAGCTGTGGGCATACCCTAAACTTACAATGGTAAGTGATGGAGGAAGGTTTTCATATTACCATTGTTACGCTCAGTGGTAAGATAGTGGAGCCGCCGATTGCTGTAATTTAGGAGTGTTTGCTTTTCTAAGAGGCGGACTCCTCCCTGGTCTTGAACCCGAGACCTGTGTGAGATAGTTTTAAGGGTTATAGGCTTATGCATCATGTCAAAGAGCCATGCTATAGTTGTGGTAGTTGTGTATGATTCTTTTTTCAGTTGCTGAGAGTGATTTGAAGTTGGGGTTCGAGTTCTCCATGAGAGATTGTCTTCTGAGTTTTGAATTTGCAGTACCGTTATTGCTACCAGGCCTCGTCGTCTTTTACATTGGCGTGATGTGCCATGTTCCGAGTTGCGATAAAAGGTAATTGTTCACGATAATGTCATAGTATGGTGTTGCTTGCTTTCTTGTATCTTCTTTTTTTTAACCCCATCGAAATGTGACTTTGCAGGTACCCACTTCATAGGATGGTTCCGGTGCAAGCATGGGGAATGAAATATGTTGCGACTTCTCCTGGTAAGCTCTGGTGGTTCTCAAAACCTTGTAGGTTCCCTTGAGCATGGTGTTGATGGTGACTATCGTATGCTAAGAGTTGGAACTTGTAGACTTGTTTTTGGTGATGGCCGAGTGTTGAGTTTTGAGTCTTATTTGATGAATACGATACAGTGGATAGTCTTTACTAGTTTAAGTGGTCATTCGGCTCTTGATGCCTGGTTGTACTGTTCATTAAGAGCTTCGAAATCGTAGTTTTTACATGTTGTTTGATAAGGGTATAACCCTGTGTTTTCTGTAACTCCACGGTCGTGTTTAAAGATTTGGTTGAAAATGTTTAGTCCTTGCGGACTGTGGAACCCTAACAGGTCCGATATATAACTCTGATTTATATTTGAATGGAAAGACTCAGAACCTAGGGTTCTCTTGCACCTATGAACAATTGGTTTGATTTCGCAAATGAATGTTGTGCTTTCGAAATAAGAGAGAAAATAAAAGTTATTTGTAATAATGAACAACAATGGTTGTTGTAGATCAGAGTTTTCTATAGCTTCATCCTCACTGTTGATGTTTAAGTCTTGGAATAGTTTTGAGATAAGTTCGACTAGCAAAAGTTTTTGTAATGAGAATGCCACAGTGTCCCTTTTTTTTTCGTAAAGAATCCTACCTGTAATGTGAATGTCTTCGATGCTGTAAATGGATTCATGCTAGGATTGTGGGCTATCGTCTAATATTGACATTGGATCGTGCTTTTTGTTGAAATATTTTTTACTGCCCTGTAAAAGTCTTGAAAGGCTTAGTCAGGGTTTGGAAATCTATAACTAAGTAACCTCAGAGTGAAATGCCTAGGGTTTTTGCCATGGATGGCATATAAGAAATATATGAACTGTGAACCCAAGACACACCTGGATTCATAGTCATGGGATAACTTAGGGTTTCGATGCTATTGCACATGTAAATGTATTTTGATAACTGAAATCAAGTGGCAATTAGTGAAGAATTGGTATGCGTTCAATTATAAAGATTTGTATAGGGAGTAGTTATTGCAGCTACTAAAATACCTAGATTACGAATGCTTGTGAATATGAAATTTATGATAAAATATATAATAATAAAAAATGTATTTTACAAAAAAAGGGACGAAAACGAAATGGAGAAGTATAGATTTGTGCAGTAGTAACATGTATTCTTCCCTAAATATAAAATAGGTAAATGCTATGTCTCAGTCTATATGATGTTGCACTTTTCTTACGTTTGTACTTATGTATGAAATGGGGACATATGAATCTTGTGCAGAAACTTGCTGTGTTTTTTCTTTCCTGTATTAATTAAATGAATTCTATGCTGCGGTTGATGCTATACTGGAATGTTTACTGTGTTTTAAAAATAGGATAGAATTCTGACAAGAACATTACCATAAGAATCTAAAATAATCCTCTTAGCCTTTTTTTTGCTTACTAAATTTGGTCGATTTAATGCTACCTCTCTGTACTGGAGTATGATGCAGACTCAAGCATGGGGGAAAA
Organism: Larix kaempferi; assembly: GCA_027924585.1. Lineage (NCBI taxonomy): Eukaryota > Viridiplantae > Streptophyta > Pinopsida > Pinales > Pinaceae > Larix > Larix kaempferi. Next base: position 11,727,256 of record BSBM01000535.1, on the reverse strand, counting down.
TGCAGAGGAGTCATTTTATCGGTCAAATAGTAAAATTAGGTCAGAAAATAAATAGTTTTTTTCTACTGATCCTTAGTAAATTTTCTGAACCAGTTGCTGCAGAGATCATACTTCTGAACAATACAAACAAAATAAAGAAACTGTAGAACCTGATAATTGTAGGAGAAACAAATCATCCAAGGAGCCTGTTCCACCCAACCTGCTCCTAAAATAGCCAAGATGCTTGCCTTAGGACCCCCGAGCCTATTCACTAAACCGCCAGGAGGAAGAAACTTTAGAATCTTAGGTCCTCAATCTTGCAGCAGCAAGTAGTTTATCCAGTCTTACAGACTCAGTAGTCAAAGAGACCTACACCAACACCTCTAGTTTTCCTTCACGGAAATAATTTGCATACTTACAATTGCACTCTCACATAGCCTCCCTAATTCGAATCTCTCAGTCATCACCTGATGCACATGAGGAATATTTCTGCAGAAAATATTGTAAGAGTTTCCTGCTCAATTCGAATTTCCTTATATAGGATTCCTAGGCCTTTTAGTGATTATCTTGGTCATTAAATGAGCTGCCTGCTCACTCCTCCACCTACAGAATAATGCCATAATTTTAGGGGTAGTTATCCCATAACCAACAACTAATGGTGGAGTGTAAATGTTTCCATCTGTCCCATGCCTTCTAGAAGCTTCCATTCCTCCTAGTGGGTTAGTGAACACTCTTGTAACATATTTCTTGAGTGTTTGTCTCCTATTTTAATTTATTAAATAAAAATAATGAGTCATTACACTCATCTTTGACCAAATTTGGTCATAATTAAAAAACTTTGTAATTATAAATTAACATAAAGTATTTTGCAAAATAAAATAAATATCCTCAAAATTTGGGTAGGTTACATACACCCCCCCTTAAGTCTCAACATCGTCCTCAATGTTGTTTATTCACTCTCTGAGTGTTCCTGAAACAGAGTTGGGTATGCTGCCCACATACTACTTTCCAACTCCCAGGTTGCCTCCGCTGGGCTAAGGTGATTCCATTGCACCTTTACCTGCCCAATGGTGTGATTCTAGAGTAAAGTTTCCTTCCTTCCGAGGATACAGTCTGGTTCCACCGGAAAATCGCCGTCTTGTTCCACCTGAACATCATTCCAATTTACAACATGAGTAGCATCGTGTACATATTTCTTTAACAATGAAATGTGAAAAACATTATGTATTTTGAGGTTTGAGGGCAAGGCCAGTTGATATGCCATGAGTCCAACCCTTGACAAAATTTTGAAAGGACCACAGTACCTGGGTGCCAACTTGGCACAGCTTCCCAATTTCAAGGAACTCTTTTTTGGCCTTACCTTAAGAAAAACATGCTCACTAACCTGGAATTCTTTATGAGTTCTTCTAAGGTCTTCTTAACTTTTCTGCCTATCTTTGGTAGCTTTTAGATTTCCCTGTACCTGTTTCACAATTAGTTCTAACTCCTGCAACAATTCAGGTCCTAAAATAACGTTGTTAACTGGATCACTCCACGAAACTGGTATGTTACATTTCCTACCATAAATAATTTCAAACGGGCTAATCCTGGCTGATGCCTAGTAGTGATTGTTATATGCAAATTCTGCTAAATGCAGATAGTCCTCCCATTTACCAGGCTGATCCTTAACATACATTCCTAACATGTCTTCCAAAATCTGATTCACCCTTTCTGTCTGTCCATCTGTTTGGGGATGAAATGCGGTACTGAAATTTAAGGTTGTATTCAACCCTTTAAACAAGGACCTCCAAAAATTCCCTGTAAATTTTGAGTCACGGTCCGAAACTATTACCTTTGGTATCCCATGCAGTCGAAAAATTTGCTTCATGAAAATTTATGCGATGTCTAGAGCCTTATGAGTAGTCTTTATAGGGATAAAATGTGCTGCCTTGCTAAGTTTATCCACTACCACCATGATGGAGTCATTCTGTTTCTGATTCCTTGGTAACCCATTGATAAAATCTATACTTATGATTTCCCATTTCCAACTAGGTATAGGCAATGGCTGTAATAATCTAGCAGGATGCTGATGCTCCACTTTCACCTTCTAACAATCAAAACACTTAGCTATATATTCTGCTACTTCATCCTTCATTCTGGGCCAATAGTACTCTTTTCGTAGCATAGTGATGGTTTTATGATAACGTGGATGACAAGAATAGTGGCTTTTGTGCATCTCATCCAAAATCAGAATTTTTACTATTGGTACGTTGGGTACATACAATCCGTTTTTGTACAACAGCAATCCGTTTTCCTTCAAACTGTAATCTGTCATAGTATTCTCAGAATTGTTTTATGCTGTCCTTTCGTGTAATTTTCTGTATTCCTCATCATTTTTAATCCCTTCAAAAATCTATTTTTCCAAATTTGTGGTATATGTGCTGATGGCTATAATGAAATTTATCCTTGCATTACGACTTAGTGCATCAGCAACTTTGTTCTCCTTCCCTTTAATGTGCTGAATTTCAAAGTCGTATTCACTTAGAAAAGCTATCCATCTAGCTTGTCTAGCATTCAAATTTGTCTGGTCTAGTAAATATTTCAGCCCCATGTTATCTGTCATTAAGGTAAATTTCCTGCCAATAAGGTGGAGATGCCACATTTTCAAAGCATGAATTACTGCTAATAATTCCAGATCATAAGTAGAATAATTCTTTTCATGTATTTTCAACTTTCTAGATTCATACGCTACAGCATGTCCCTCTTGTGTTAGGACTCCTCCTAGTCAGTCATTACATGCATCCGTACATACTACAAAATCCTTAGTAGGATCTGTAATCCTCAAAATAGGCGCTGTAGTCAATAATTCCTTCAACTTTTTAAAACTGTCCGCACCTTTGATCCCATACAAACTTCTTTCCTTTCTTCTGCAAGGACGTTATAGGGTTTGCAATCTTTGAAAACCCTTCAATGAATTTTCTGTAATATCTAGTAATACCCATAAATGATCGTACATCTGACACATCTTTAGGGACTGGCCATTCATTAATGGCTATAATCTTAGTGGGGTCAACTGAAATTCCTTCCTTGGATATTATGTGTCCTAAGTACTGAATCTTGTCTCTGTAAAAATCACACTTACTGAACTTAGCATATAATTGGTGATCTCTCAGAACTTGCAGAATGATACACAGATGTTCATCCTGCTCTTCCTTGCTCTTAGAATATACTAAAATGTCATCGATAAACACAACGGCGAATTTATCCAAGTATTTGTGCAAAATATTATTCATTAGGCACATAAACGTTTTCGAGGCATTAGTCAACCCAAACGGCATGACCACAAACTCATAATGTCCATATCGAGTTCTAAAGGCTGTTTTGAAAATGTCTTCATCCTTCACGCGAACCTGATGATATCCTGATCGTAAATCGATCTTTGATAATATCGTTGCTCCGCGCAGCTGATCAAATAGATCGTCAATGCGGGGCAACAAGTATCTATTCTTGATCATCATTTTATTCAGTTGACGATAATCTATGCAAAGTCTTAAGGTGCCATCTTTCTTCTTAACAAAAATGACTGGTGCTCCCCAAGGAGACACACTGGGTCTTATGTACTTTTTATCAATCAGTTCTTTCAATTGAGATTTTAACTCATTCAACTCTAGTATATTCATCCTGTATGAAGCTTTGGAATTTGGCACTGCACCGGGTATTAACTCAATAGTAAAATCTAGATCTCATTTAGGAGGTAATCCTGGAATCTCTTCAGGGAAAACATCTTGGAATTCATTTAGGACAGGTATGTCTTCTATTTTCAATTTGTCTGCTGTAGTACATAACTCCTCATTTACTACATTTACTGCAAACATTTGGCACCCTTTTCTAACTGCTTTCTTCACCTGTATAGCTGAAATCCATCTAAGGGATGTCTTTCTAGGAACACCCCCCACTTCTACTGTCCTTCCTTCATCATTCAAACAAGTGAAAATTTTCTCATAACAATTTAGGATGACATGATGGACTTCTAACCAGTCCATCCCAATTAAGATGTCATATGATCCTAGAGGTAAAATATTTAACTTGATCTGTGTTGTTAGTTGATTCATAGATAAAACACAACTTTCCACGAAATCAGAAAATTTTCTTTTCATTCCTGTTGCTAGTCTAACTAACCAGGACTTATTGAATTTTTCTGTTTTCAACTTACAGCTTTCTACAATATCTGGTGATATATAAATCAGACTAGCACCTGGATCAATCAAAATAGAAACTGGATGGTTTTGTAGCATACCTTCAACCTCTCCCATTAAGACTTGGTGTTCTGCTTGCCGATTGTCTAATGTTGCATTAATTCTGGGTACTTCTCTTGCCAAATATCCTACAGTAGCTTCAGATTGTAGGGTGTGAATATGGTTAGCTGGCCACTTCCTAAGGGGACAATCTGAGGCATAATGAGGACCTTGACACTCAAAACATTTTATAGGTGGCTTCTGTTCATTGATTCTGGCAACATTGGGAACATTTCTGGGGGCTGTAAATTTCTGCTACTGATTATTTCTGGAACTGTTCCCTTGAAAATTTCGATTCTGAAAATTTTTCTTTTGGAAACCAGAATTTCCATTAAACCTGAATTTTTCTTTTTCTGCTCAAAGTTACTGGGTTTATGATTTTTCCAACTAGATACTCCTTCTCTTTTCCTGTTCTGATCAAAGCAAAAATTTGCTTTCCTCATGGCTTCTTCTAACATTTTTGGGTTATCGTACTCTATTCTGTCCTTGATGTTGAAGGGTAGGAAACTCAGGTATCTTTGAACCTTCGGTTTTTCTTCCACCAGGTATGGCACATACCTTAGCAAATTTAGAAACTTGTTGTTCATTTCTTTCATGTTCATCGTTCCCAGCTTTAGATCATAGAATTCTTTGTATTTTTCTTCATAATATTGCTCAGATAAGAATTTCTTTTTGAAGTATCTTTTAAAAGTACTCCAACTCACCTCTCTATCCTTTATGGCTTTTACTCTTTTGAGGTCTTGCCACCAAATATCTTCCTTCCCGGTTAGGTTATAAATTGCCATTTTTTCCTTTAAGGATTATGAGTAATCATAGATCCAAAAATACTTTTTCATGCCGGACAGCCATGCCTCAGCTGTCTCTCCTTTCTCTGTTTCGCCATTGAAAGTTGGGGGTTTGATTTTCTTGAACTCCCCAGATATCTGTTCGTACTGTTTATGGATTTTCCTTTTTGGCTTATAACCTCCTTCACTGTTATCACTAGAATAGTTGCATTTCTTTTTACGTGGGTGTTTGGCAATTTCTGACGATGTTGAGTTGTCATTTTCATCATTAGTTTTTACTTGCTTACTCTTGCCATCATAAGGTAAGCCTTCAGTTTTGGAAGTATGTTCAGCTTCTCTATCCTATTCATCTGTTGGGTATTGATCGAATAGTACTTGCTTTAATTCCTCTTGTGTTCTCAGAATTCTCTCATTGTCCTACTTTATTGATCTTATCTCTACTTTCAATTCTTGAAAGGCATGTAATAGCTCTGATGAATTGTCATTCAGGTTGCCATGGACTTCTCTTTCAAATTGTTGTCCCATACTATGGTTGTTTGGTGGAAATATGTCCTCCATATGTTTAGCTGATCCTTCCATACCTATAACTTAAAAGCAATTTTATGTATATGACAATAATTTACTTGAGTTAGTAAGAATTTTCACAGTCAGAAAATTTTTGTTGCGTGTTTTCTTGGACCTTTTTAGGCCTAGAGTTCGAACGTGAGCTCTGATACCACATGTAACATCCCGAAAATTACCAAAAATAAAAAAAATTAAATTAGCAATAATTATCAAGTCATTAATGCGGAAATATAAATTAAATAAATCTCTTCACTAAGATAATTCAAAATTGTGACTCGTCATACTTCCCAAGTAAACATGATACGGTTCATTTGCTATTCAGATTTAAATGGATGCTGAACTTCTTGACAACGGATCTTTTTATGATTATGCAAGGAATACAGTTTACAGATTTGCTCAAGTTCTAAGTATAATTATATGCTGTTATAAGTTTGTACTATTATGATGATATTGATGTTGAGCTGACAGTTTGCTTGTGTGATGATGAAGGGGTCCTACAAGGTACCCCGGAGTTTACTTAGCTATGATTAGCTAAGGCATTTGAATACTATCTCCATGTGCAGACCACAGGTAAGAAATTCTATGCCAACGAGTGTTATGAATACAAGTGTCTTTCAATTCAACGTCAGTGTAAAAGTAGAATGTTATTTACTTCCTTACGAAACAAAATACTGAAGGAGTGGATACATGGTTCGAATTCTAGTTTTATGTGTTTGGATATCCACATCATCTTTTTCAGGATCTTGCATGCAATTAGGGTTTTCATGCAAATTCTAGGGTTTGCATGCACTTTGCATGCATCCTAGTCACCAGGTTGATGCCTCCAACACCTTAGCCACCTTATTCTAGCACCCAGGAGCTTCTTACATCTGTTCTTTATCCCTCCTAGTCAGGAAGGTGCCCACTTCTCACCAACTGCCAGAGAAGGGCACACTTCTTCACCTACCACTTCAGTTACACTCAGTTAGCTCCGATTCTCCTTGATCTGAGGCTAGTTTCACTCCTGACTAACTGTTTCACTCTGATGGACCTCCAGATTGACTAGATGACTTGTTCTGACTTCAGTTATCCTCCCATGTGCCCTCCACTGAGCCCACTTCCCTATATCAATGCTACACACTTCAGTTACACATGTTACACTCAGTTAGACTCAGATTGACACCTGGATGATTGGTTCTTGTGCATTGATGACCATCACTGATTGATGATGAGGAATCCTAGTTGGAGTCAAGCTACTCCATTCATTGATTCGAATGACCTCCTTAGTCAATTCGAATTGCTCAGTCATTGTTACTGTATTGTATTGTAATTATTCACCCTCATTGGGATATTTAGCATTGATGCATGTTTTGCACAGTTTTACACCATTTTTCTGAGTTTCATCTATTGTGATTGATTTACTTGTTCATTAGATCTGTTGTGACTAATTTTACATGGTATCAGAGCCATTGCAGGGACAAGATCTCTTTTCTACAGGTGTTTCTACAAGAAGATTTGAGTGAATTTGCTCAAAAATTACAAAAAGTTTTGGCATGAAATATCTCAAGGGCATTCGCTCCTGTGCATGCAAAGCTTGAAAATACTTCCAATACCACTCCAGAAGCTTGAGTTTCCACATAAATCTTGGATCTGATACATTGGACCCATTCAACATTTCTTGATCTCCAATCCCAAGTGTGATGCAACTCTAAAAGGGTGGATTGTTCGACCTCATTGTTCTTGGTTTTATTGTGATTTTCAGGTTATTGTCTCCATCAATTGCATTCGCTACTTTGCCCTTGCAAGCATTTCTACATCAGTGTGCACTCACTCCTAGCAATGGAATACTCTTCTTCAAAGCCTATCCTCACCCCATTCAATTATTTTGATTGGAAAGATGATATGGAGATCATATTACGTTCAAAAGGTTACTACCGAGTCACTCTTGGTCTTGAATTGGAGCCAAACACCTTGTCAGATAGAACCAAACACTACAACAAGCTTGATGAAGTTTATGGTCTTCTTTGTCTCTCCATCTCCAAAGATCTTCACTTCCATCTCAGCAGATTGAAGACTCCAAAAGCTATATGGGAGCAACTTGAAACACTATTTGGCAAGCAGGACGAGCTTAGGGATTTTCAATTAGAGAATGAATTGATTGCCCTTAGTCCTGAGAATTTTGAGACCACTAATGAATTCTTCACAAAATTCAAGAACTTGAACATGCAATTGAAGAACATTGGAGTTATCAAAGAGGATAAGCAATTGATCCTCTCCATTCTCAGCAAGCTTGGTAAATATTATTCGGTATTTGTCTCTACTTTCAATTCCGGTCAGCTAACTACCCCGAATTGGAAGATGCCTACCTTGAATGCCTTCATTGAGTCTGTCACAAAAGAGCATGATAAGTTGATTCAAATGGGGTCCATAAGCTCCAAAGATTCAGCCCTATATGTTCAAGGACCCAATATTTCGAATGGTAAAGGAAATCAAAAGAAGAAGCCCAAATTCGAACCTCACAAGCAAAGAGAGAAAGGAAAACAGATGGATGCACCATCCAGTTCAAAGTTCAAGCAAAAGGGAAAAGAAGGTAACCAAAAATCTAAATGCACTTATTTCAACCGTGGCTTTCATCCCGAAAGTTCATGCATGAAGAAGACTATAAATCAAATGGCCCTCCTTTTGGAAAAGAATAACATAACTCTTCCTGACGGTGCAAGGAAGAAGGATAGGAATGATGATCATGAAAGAGGACAAGCACTCATGGCAACTGTTTCGAAGCCCACTACTCTCTTGATAGATTCGGGTGCATCAAATCATTTGGCTGCAAATATTGATTCTTTTTCTTCATTCAATCCAAACAGCTCCATCCCCATCCATTTGGGAGATGACTCAAAAATTTCTTCAAAGGGCAAAGGTACGATTCATGTAAATCATGGAAGCTTTCATAATGTTCTCTATGTGCCTTCCTTGGCTTCAAATCTTCTTTCTGTGTATCAAATGACACACACTGGTGAACCGAAGCAAGTTACATTAATCCCTAATACATTTGAAATTTCTGATATCAAAAGTGGTAGACTTGTTGCAGTCGGAAAGGCAAACCACACTGCAAAACGCTATGAGTTTTCACATTTTATTTCGCTTGCAAAGCCCACTACTCTTCGCACACATGGTAATGAGGTTAGTAGGATTTGGAATGAAAGATTTGGACATCTTAATTATAAGTATTTGCTGTTGTTATCAAACAATTCCATGGTAGATGGTCTTCCACAACTCCATTCCTCGAAGGGAATATGCACTCGTTGCATTATTGGGAAGCACCCCGAGCATAGATTCGACCGCGGCAAAGCTAGCAGAGCTTCTACAGTTTTGGGGCTGATACATTCTGATATCAGTGGTCCACTGCCCCATACATCATTAAATGGTTCAAGGTATGTTTTGACATTTATTGATGATTTTTCCTGCTTTACATGGGTATTTTTTCTCAAAAACAAGTCAGAAGTGCTTGGAAAATTCAAGGATTTTAAGGCTTCTGTTGAGACCGCCACTGAGAGAAACATCAAATCTCTTAGATATGATAATGGTGGAGAATATATCAAGGCCAAGTTGCTGCAACTTTGTGCCCAAAGTGGAATTCAGATCCAACATACAGTTCCCTACACACCCCAGCAGAACGGTGTAGCGGAAAGGAAAAATCGGTCACTAAAAGAGATGGCTACATGCATGATTGAATCAAAAGGTTTGGCTGCAAATATTTGGGCTGAAGCAATCAATGTTGCTGCATACATACAGAACCATGTTCCACATTCATCCATGAAAGGTATGACTCCTTTCGAAGCATTCTTTAGTCACAAACCGGATGTGTCAAATTTGAGAGTTTTTGGCTCTACTGCATGGGCTAGAATTCCTTCCAAGAAGAGACGAGCTTTGGATCCACAAAGTATTGAGTGCATACTGATATGATATGGGGAAGAATCAAAATCATATAAACTCATGGATATCAGATCTAAAAATATATTCATAGAGCGCAGTGTGCAATTTGAAGAACCGCTTCAAGAATTGCAACTAGTCGAGGAAGAAACTGTCGTTTCACTGCCTTCACCAGAAGAAGATCCGTGCAGCGATAATGAAGGTATGAGTTCTGATATTTCTGATATTTTAGAAGAACATGATGATCATGACATATCAGGTTTGGAATCCGACCATTATGATCCTCCTCAATTACCAAAGTGGGCCCAAAACACTCTTCAATCTGTTGGTTCGAACCTTGGAAATCCTGCTGATCCGAGACGAACAAGAGCAGACTTTCAAAGAGCAGCTATGGCTCTTTCTATTTCTGATCCACTACTTCTTGAGATTTTTTATTTGATGACTGGTTCAAATCCCACATCATACTATTCTGCCCACCGAGATCCGATATGGCAAAGTGCCATGGATGAAAAGTACAGTTCTCTTCAAAAGAATGGGAGCTAGTTTCTCTTCCACCTGGAAGAAAATTAGTGAAGTGTAAATGGGTCTACCGCACGAAAGTTGATGCTAATGGCTCTATCAGCAAATACAAAGAAAGGTTGGTGGAAAAATGTTTCTCCCAAGTCCAAGGAGTGGACTACACTGAGACCTTTGCACCGGTTGCAAAGATGGATTCCATCCACCTAGTTTTGGCTATTTCCGCATCCAAGCACTGGGAAGTGAACCACATGGATGTGAAGAGTGCATTTCTACATTGAGACCTTGCTGAAGAGGTATATATGCAGCAGACAGAGGGATACACATCAGATCCATCATTAGTTTGCAGATTGAAGAAATTTTTGTATGGGTTAAAACAGGCCCCATGAGATTGGTACGCAAAGATGGACTCCTTCCTTCTTTCTCAGAATTTCAAAAGATGCAAATCTGATCCGAATGTGTATCTTCAGCGAGTTAAAGGTAATTTGTTGGTTATTGTACTTTATGTTGATGATCTTCCCATTACTGGTAGCACTCTTACTTCAATAAACAAGCTAAAAACTGCCTTAAATCTAGCTTTTGACATGAGCGATTTGGGCTTGCTGAGTCACTTTTTGGGCTTGGATATAGCTCAAAATTTTGATGGGATCACTATATCTCAGCAAAAATATGCTTCCAACCTGTTATTGAAGTTTAATATGGCTGAATGTAAGGTAGACCCTTTCCCATTCCTCTCAGGAATCAGTCTTGAGGAGGGAGATTCTACACCAGTTGCAGATTGCAGTATGTATCGACAGTTGATTGGTTCACTACTTTATTTGACACACTCAAGGCCTGATATTTCATATGTCGTGAGTGCCGTGTCAAGGTATATGCAGCATCCCCATGAGCTTCATTGGAGAGCAGCCAAGCGGATCTTGCAGTATGTGCAAGGTACGAAACATTTTGGCATACATTATGCTGCAGATTCTGAGCTTGATTTCATTGGTTTTACTGATTCAGATTGGGCAGGTGATAGCATTGATCGGAAGTCCAATTCCAGTTATGTTTTCATGATTGGTCATGGTGCTATTTTCCGGTCCAGCAAAAAGTAGGCAGCCATTGCACTTTCTTCAGCAGAGGTAGAGTATCGAGGGGCAGTCAATGCTTGCATTCAAGCAGTTTGGTTGCAAGGTATTCTTTCCGAGTTTGGTTTTGGTGGCACTACTTCGACTGTCCTATTTTGTGACAATCAAAGTGCTATCAAGATCTCCACAGATCCAGTTCAGTGGTAGAGGAACAAACACATTGAGATTCATATGCATTACATTCGACAGTTGGTGCATGATCGCACCATCATTCTGCAATATTGCCCTACTGATGAGCAAATTGCAGACATCTTCACCAAGAGCTTCACTGAGAAGAAGTTATATTACCTCTGTTCACTGTTGGGGGTGAGTTCCATCATGGTGGAGACATATTGATCCATTATTATGCTTTCGCTTGAGGGGGGGCTTTCTTCCCACTGGGTTTTCCCTCTTTCCTCACTTAGTTTATTTTCAACATTTTTTTGGATTATTGTATTGGGGTGACCTTTAGTCTTAGTTACCAGGGCCCCACATTATTTTTTGCACATCATAGTCTAGCTTAAGGGGGGGTGTTCGGATATCCACATCATCTTTTTCAGGATCTTGCATGCAATTAGGGTTTGCATGCACTTTGCATGCATCCCAATCACCAGGTTGATGCCTCAAGCACCTTAGCCACCTTATTCTAGCACCCGGGAGCTTCTTACATCATTTGTTTAGCCCTCCTAGTCAGGAAGGCGCCCACTTCTCACCTACTGCCAGAGAAGGGTGCACTTCTTCACCTACCACTTCAGTGACACTCAGTTAGCTCCGATTCTCATTGATCTGAGGCTAGTTTCACTCCTGACTGACTGTTTCACTCTGATGGACCTCCAGATTGACTAGATGACTTGTTCTGACTTCACTTAGCCTCCCATGCACCCTCCACTGAGCCCACTTCCCTATATCAGTGTTACACACTTCAGTTACACATGTTACACTCAGTTAGACTCAGATTGACACCTGGATGACTGGTTCTTGTGCATTGATGACCACCACTGATTGATGATGAGGACTCCTATTTGGATTCAAGCTACTCCATTCAGTGATTCGAATGACCTCCTTAGTCAATTCGAATTGCTCAGTCATTGTTACTGTATTGTATTGTAATTATTCACCCTCATTGGGATATTGAGCACTGATGCAAGTTTTGCATAGTTTTACACCATTTTTCTGAGTTTCATCTATTGTGATTGATTTACTTGTTCATTAGATTTCCTGTGACTAATTTTACATTATGTACTGACATCCAAGCTCTTCAGTGACACAATTTTTATGTCGTCCATGTGTTTTACTTTATTGCAATATACAATATCATATGACTACTATTGTTACTATTAAGCTATGATACCGGATCTATATTTAAAGCTGTAGGAATCTGGTTGAAAATGATGTTTACACTTTGGATCTATCATTATATCTTGTACTTACAGAACTTAGACTATTCTAAGTCCTGGATTTGTCTTTTGATTGCACGGTTAGTAGATGTAATTATAGCGACTCGAGCTTGTACTAAGGACCTAGCTTTAGAGTACATCTCGCCAATATTTAAACTTACGATGATACCATAGTCTTACACTATATGGCAATTCCTATGGAATTTATTGTGAATAGTTTCTATGTTATGAACTAGCATCATCAAACTTCATCCTATAGCTTATTTGAAACTCTAGAAATGAATTAGAATTAAAATAGAATAATGTATGATTCTATGCATCTACCAAATACATTGATTATATAATTCCAGTGTTACGATGCCTACGTTCAAACTTATATCAAAGGTGCACTAATTATTTGTAATGATGTGATTTTACAATATGCAATGTTACTATTATGATAGGGTACGAGTTAAAATTCAATGGAGTGATGAAAACATTAGGTATGGACCAGCATTAAGGCTAATCAGATAGTGGGTGATATTACTATTATCACCATACCTACACAACCTTCAAAAACCTATAACGCTAGCACACAAAGGTCTAATATGCGATACTATGCTATTGATGGCAGGTGGTAATGGCTCGGTACTTGACATGATTTCCAATCTGGCGTTGACAGGCTTTGAAAAACGTCGAACCACTTGGTGAATGAAGTGGAAGCCACGGTGTGGGGTCTTCACGTGCTAGAGGTTTGCAATGAGTTCCAAATTGACCGAGTTGTGCCATGCACAAGCTTTTGGGTCCACTTACCTGGCAGTTGGTAGATGCAGCTATTAAATAACATTGATTGTAAAGCAGGTTTGGTTATCAACGTGCCCTCCTGGCAGTTGAACCACTATTGATCTCCCTAAGATCTCGAGCTGTGGGAAAACCCTAAACTTACGATGGTAAGTGATGGAGGAAGGTTTTCATATTACCATTGTTACGCTCAGTGGTAATATAGTGGAGCTGGTCGATTGCTGTAATGTAGGAGTGTTTGCTTTTCTGAGAGGAGGACTCCTCCCTGGGCTTGAACTCGAGACCTGTGTGAGATAGTTTTAAGGGTTACAGGCTTATGCATCGTGCCAAAGAGCCACGCTACAGTCGTGGTAGTTGTGTATGATTCTTCTATCAGTTGCTGAGAGTGATTTGAAGTTGGGGTTCGAGTTCTCCATGAGAGATTGTCTTCTGAGTTTTGAATTCGCAGTACCATTATTGCTACCAAGCCTCATCGTCTTTTGCACTGGTGTGATGTGCCATGTTCTGAGATGCGATAAAAGGTAATTGTTCGCGATAATGTCATAGTATGGTGTTGCTTGCTTGCTTTCTTGTATATTTTTTGTTTTAACCCCATCGAAATGTGACTTTGCAGGTACCCACTTCATAGGATGGTTCCGGTCCAAGCATGGGGAATGAAATATGTTGCGACTTCTCCTGGTAAGCTCCGGTGGTTCTCGAAACCTTGTAGGTGCCCTTGAGCATGGTGTTGATGGTGACAATCATATGCTGAGAGGTTGAACTTGTAGACTTGTTTTTGGTGATGGACGAGTGTTGATTTTTTTAGTCTTATTTGATGAATACGATACAGTGGATAGTCTTTACTAGTTTAAGTTGTCATTCGGCTCTTGATGCCTGGTTGTACTGTTCATTAAGAGATTCAAAACCGCAGTTTTTACATGCTGTTTGATAAGGGTATAACCCTGTGTTTTCTGTAACTCCACGGTCGTGTTTTAAAGATTTGGTTGAAAAGGTTTAAGCCTTGCAGACTGTGGAACCCTAAAAGGTCCGATATATAACTCTGATTTATATTTGAATGGAAAGACTCAGAACCTAGGGTTCTCTTGCACCTATGAACAATTGGTTTGATTTCGCAAATGAATGCTGTGCTTTTGAAATAAGAGAGAAAATAAAAGTTATTTGTAATAATGAACAACAATGGTTGTTGTAGATAAGAGTTTCCTGTAGCTTCGTCCTCATTGTTGATGTTTAAGTTTTGGAATAGTTTTGAGATAAGTTCGACTAGCAAAAGTTTTTGTAATGAGAATACCACAGTGTCCCTTTTTTTTTTCGTAAAGAATCCTACCTGTAATTTTTTATTGTTGTCTAGCTTGCAACGTGCCTCGATACCCGAAACTTAACCTGTAAAAAAAAAGGGTTTTGATAATGTGAATGTCTTCAATGCTGTAAATGGATTCATGCTAGGATTGTTGGCTATCGTCCGATATTGACATTGGATCGTGCTTTCTGTTGAAAGATGTTTTACTGCCCTGTAAAAGTCTCGAAAGGCTTAGTTAGGGTTTGGAAATCTATAACTAAGTAACCTTAGAGTGAAATTCCTAGGGTTTTTTCCATGGATGGAGGGATAAGAAATATATGAACTGTGAACCCAAGACACACCTGGATTCATAGTCATGGGATAACTTAGGGTTTCGATGCTATTGCACACGTAAATGTATTTTGATAATTGAAATCAAGTGGCAGTTAGTGAAGAATTGGTATGCGTTCAATTATAAAGATTTGTACAGGGAGTAGTTATTGCAGCTGCTAAAATACCTAGATTACGAATGCTTGTGAATATGAAATTTATGATAAAAATATATATAAAAAAATGCATTTTACAAAAAAAGGGACGAAAACGAAATGGAGAAGTATAGATCTGTGCAGTAGTAACATGTATTCTTCCCTAAATATAAAATAGGTAAATGCTATGTCTCAGTCTATATGATGTTGTACTTTTCTTACGTCTGTACTTATGTATGAAATGGGGACATATGAATCTTGTGCAGAAACTTGCTGTGTTTTTTCTTTCCTGTATTAATTAGATGAATTCTATGCTGCAGTTGATGCTATACTGGAATGTTTACTGTGTTTTAAAAATAGGACAGAATTCTGACAAGAACATTACCATAAGAGTCTAAAATAATCCTCTTAGCCTTTTGCTTACTAAATTTGGCCGATTTAATGCTACCTCTCTGTACTGGAGTACGATGCAGACTCAAGCATGGGGAAAAATGCAGAGGAGTCATTTTATCAGTCAAATAGTAAAATCAGGTCAGAAAATAAAAATAGTTATTTCTACTGATCCATAGTAAATTTTCTAAACCAGTTGCTGCAGAGATCATACTTCTGAACAATACAAACAAAATAAAGAAACTGTAGAACTTGATAATTGTAGGAGAAACAAATCACCCAAGGAGCCTGTTCCACCCAACCTGCCCCTAAAACAGCCAAGATGCATGCCTTTGGACTCCCGAGCCTGTTCACTGAACCACCAGGAGGAAGAAACTTTAGAAGCTTAGGTCCTCAATCTTGCAACAGGAAGTAGTTTATCCAGTCTTACAAACTCAGCAGTCAAAGAGACCTGCACCAACACCTCTGGTTTTCCTTCACAGAAATAATTTGCAGACTTTCAATTGCACTCTCACATAATAGCCTCCCTAATTCGAATCTCTCGGTCATCACCTAATGCACATGAGGAATATTTTTGTAGAAAATATTGTAAGATTTTCCTGCTCAATTTGAATTTCTTTATATAGGCTGCCTAGGCCTTTTAGTGATTATCTTGGTCATTAAATGAGCTTCTTGCTCACTCCTCCACCTGGAGAATAATGCCATTATTTTAGGGGTAGTTGTCCCATAACCAACAGCTAGTGGTGGAGTGCAAATGCTGCCATCTGTCCCATGCCTTCTAGCAGCTTCCATTCCTCCTAGTGGGTCAGTGAACACTCTTGTAACAACTTTCTTGAGTGTTTGTCTCCTGTTTTAATTTATTAAATAAAAATAATGAGTCATTGCAGTCATCTTTGACTAGATTTGGTCATAATTACAAAAATTTGTAATTATAAATTTAACATGAAGTATTTTGCAAAATAAAATAAATATCCTCAAAATTTGGGTAGGTGACAGCTATCCCTGGTTGGTCTGTCTTTGACATACCTAAGTCCATGGCCTATTGGCTAGGTGGGTTTTGTTCTGCATCTTTCTCAGCTTCTTCCTTTTCTTGTCTTTCTGCTAACTGTGCTTGCAATCTGTCTACTTCCTCCAACAAGAGCCTTCCTTCTTCTTCTTCTTGCAATTTAGTAGTTTGTTCTTGGAGGATTCTGTCTTCCTCTTCTCTTAAAGCTTTTGCTTCCTGCTCCTGTTGGATTTTAGCAGCTTCCTCTTTCTCTCTCCTTTCGGCTAACACTACTCTTATCCTGTTTGCTTCTTCCAACAAGGTTCTTTCTTCTTCTTCCTTTTGGATTCTAGTAGTTTCCTCCTCCTGCTGCAACTTAATAGCTTGCTCTTGCTAAATTCCACCAACGCTGAAGAGTTTCCTTATGGCTTCCCTGTGTATCACAAAATCTGTAGCATATCTGGTAAGCAGAAACGAAGCTACAGATCCTCCACTCATGTGAATGTAGGTGCCTTCTTGGGCGTGGTAATAATCGCCAAATGCTTCGATGATGGGCATGGCATTCTCTGACATGCAATTTGATTCCTCTACAAAAATAAGCTGATATAAGGGCATGATGAATTTCTCGCAAACTTGTTTGTAGTAATTTGCGTACTTGTTGGCCCATGTGGGTTGATAGGCTATGAAGAGGGTGTCTCCTTTCTATTCCATGAACAACCCAAGTCTGGGAAGGTGTGCTTGCTCAACAGGCAATCTATCAAATAGGAAGACATAAAGAAGTTTGCTTTCTTCTGAGTCATTCCTCCTTAGGCAGCGGTTAATTGTGATTCCAGACTTTCTGAAATTATATCATCCCAATTGAAAATGGTACCCAACATGGCTACATGGAATATTACTGGTACCCAGCCAAGTTTGAAGATATTACCTTTAAGCATGCCGAAGATCCGGCTCAGCATAAAAACAATGAGTCTATAGGGGGTTTTCAGAAGGTTGCTTTCATATTCATTGGTCTATCTTTGCCTTATTTGTCTGTCAGCTATCGTTATTTTTCTAACAGAGACCAGAGGGTCCATCGGGTGTTCTTCTATCTAGTTACTGTCCAACCAAGCTCTTGCCGGGGACAATCTGTAAGTGGCTGTTATATGCTCAGGTGCGAACGATGCCAGATTCATTCCATTCTTGTCATTTATGAACCTGGTGTCATTTTTGACATGAGGGATCAACCATCCAAGGACCTCAGAACATGGAGATAATTTAGGTCAGGTTGTTGCCTTATGGATACAGGACTTCTTGATTTTTGCATATACCAAAGTATCTTCTAGGGAGCCATTAGGGTATTCCTGATCCCTGATGAATCTATATAAGTCACCCCACTGAAACTCTGGGGTAGAGCTTCCTGGAGGTACACTAGTGGTGGCTTGCGTATCACTGAACATATTTTCAAGTGAAGTATCTAGCAGGATCTCCACGTCTGAATCCGACTCTACCTTTTGTGTGGCCTTCTTCCTTGCAGACCTTCTATGCATGTCAAATCTGTGTCAATGAAGTAGCACAAATAAAGAGTTTGGCATATTCATAAGCAGTTAACACCATAGACATCACCTAGTTATTCAAAGTAACTGATAAGAAACAGTAGGCAACTCTTTCAACTTAACATCATTTAGAAAGATGGAAGCAACTTAAAATGATGCAAAACATCCATGCAACCATTTAACAGTAAGTATTGTTCGAATATCCACATCATCATTGTTAGGGTTCTGCATGCAATTAGGGTTTGCATGCAATCTCTAGGGTTTGCATGCATCCTAATCACCAGGTTGATGCCTCCAACACCTTATCCACTTCCTTCTAGCACCCGGGAGCTTCTTTCCTCAGAGTTTTAGCCCTCCTAGTCATGAAGGCGCCCACATCTCACCTGCTGCCAGAGAAGGGCACACTTCCTCACCTACCCACTCAGTTTACACTTAGTTAGCTCCGATTCTCCTTGATTTGACGCTAGTTTCACTCCTGACTGACTGTTTCACTCCGTTGGACCTCCTGTTTGACTAGATGACTTGTTCTGACTTCAGTTAGCCTCCCATGCACCCTCCATTGAGCCTCCTTCCCTATATCAATGATACACACTTCAGTTACACGAGTTACACTTAGTTAGACTCAGATTGACACCTGGATGACTGGTTCTTGTGCATTGATGACCACCACTGATTGATGATGAGGAATCCTAGTTGGAGCCAAGCTATGCCATTCAGTTAATTCGAATGACCTCCTTAGGCAATTCGAATTGCTCACTCATTGTGACATTATTGTATTGTATTTTCACCCTTACTGGGATATTGAGCACTGATGCAAGTTTATGCATAGTTTACACCATATTTTCTAAGTTTCATCTATTGTGATTGATTTACTTGTTCATTAGATCTACTATGACTAATTTTACATGGTATCAGAGCCATTGCAGGGACAAGATCTCTTTTCTACAGGTGTTCTACAAGAAGATTTGAGTGAATTTGCTCAAAATTACAGAAGTTTTGGCATGAAAGATCTCATGTGCATGCAAAGCAGAAAAATACACTTCCAATCCACTCCAGAAGCTTGATTTTTCCACATAATTCCTGGATTTGATACATTGGACCCATTCAACTTGTTTGATCTCCAATCCCAGGTGTGATGCAAATCTAAAAGTGTGGATTGTTCGACCTTACGGTTCTTGTTTTCATTGTGATTTGCAGGTTATTATCTCCATCAATTGCATTCGCTACCTTGCTTTTTGCAAGCTTTTCTACATCAGTGTGCACTTGCTCCTAGCAATGGAATACTCTTCTTCAAATCCTATCCTCACTCCTTTCAACTATTTTGATTGGAAAGATGATATGGAGATTATATTGCGTTCAAAAGGATTCTATAGAGTCACTGTTGGCCTCGAATTGGAGCCAAGCACATTGTCAAAAAGAACCAAACACTAGAAAGAACCAAACACTACAATAAGCTTGATGAAGCTTATGGTCTCCTTTGCCTCTCTATTTCCAAAGATCTTCACTTCCATCTCAGCGGATTGAAGATGCCAAAAGCAATATGGGAGCAACTTGACACACTTTTTTCCAAGTAGGACGAGCTTAGGGCTTTTCAATTAGAGAATGAATTGATTGCTCTTAGTCCTGAGAATTTCGAGACCATCAATGATTTTTTCACAAGATTCAAGCACTTGGCCATGCAGTTGAAGAACATTGGAGTTATCAAAGAGGATAAGCAATTGATCCTCTCCATTCTCACCAAACTTGGTAAAGATTATTCAGTATTTGTCTCTACTTTCAATTCCGGTCGTCTAACTACCCTGAATTGGAAGATGCCTACCTTGAATGCCTTCATTGAGTCTGTCACCAAAGAGCATGATAAGATTATTCAGATGGGGTCCATAAGCTCCAAAGATTCAGATCTCTTTGTTGGAGGCCCTAAAAATTCTAATGGAAAAGGCAAGCAAAATAAAGAGAAGCCTAAATTCGAACCATCGAAGCAAAAAGAGAAAGGCAAATCAATGGATGCACCATCCGGTTCAAGAAACAAGCAAAAGGGTAAAGAGGGCAAAGAAAAATCTAAGTGTTCTTATTGCAACCGTGGCTTTCATCCCGAAATTTCATGCATGAAGAAAACAATAGATCAAATGGATCTCCTTTTGGAAAAGAACAACATATGTCTTCCGACGGTGCAAGGAAGAAGGATAGGAATGATCATCATGAGAGAGTTCAAGCACTCATGGCAACTGTTTCGAAGCCCACTACTCTTTTGATAGATTCTGGTGCCTTGAATCATATGGCTACAAATATTGATTCTTTTTCTTCATTCAATCCAAACAGCTCCATCCCCATCCATTTGGGAGATGACTCAAAAATTTCTTCAATGGGAAAAGGTACCATCCATGTAGAACATGGAAGCTTCTAGAATGTTCTCTATGTGCCTTCCTTGGCTTCAAATCTACTTTCTGTGTATCAAATGACACACACTGGTGAACCAAAGAAAGTTACATTCATCCCTAATACAGTTGAAATTTATAATGTCAAAAGTGGAAGACTTATTGCAGTCGGAAAGGAAAACCACACTGCAAAATATTATGAGTTTTCTCACTTTGTGCCACTTGAAAATCCCACTGCTCTCCTCACTCATGGAAACAAGGTTAGTAGGATTTGGCATGAAAGGTTTGGACACCTTAATTACAAGTATTTTCTGCTGCTACAATAGAAATCCATGGTAGATGGTCTTCCACAACTTCGTTCCTTGAAGGGAATTTGCACCAGTTGCATTATTGGGAAGCACCTAGAGCACAGGTTCGACCGCGGCAAAGCTAGCAGAGCTTCTACAATTTTTGGGCTGATACATTCCGATATCGGTGGTCCACTGCCCAATATGTCATTAAATGGTTCAAGGTATGTTTTGACATTTATTGATGATCTTTCCCGCTTTACTTGGGTATTTTTTCTCGAAAACAAGTCAGAAGTGCTTGGAAAATTCAAGGATTTTAAGGCTTCTGTTGAGACCGCCACTGAGAGCAAGATCAAAGCTCTTAGATATGATAATGGTGGAGAAGATATCAAGGCCGAGTTGCTGCAACTTTGTGCCCAAAGTGGAATTCAGATCCAACATACAGTTCCCTACACACCCCAGCAAAACGATGTAGCGGAAAGGAAAAATCGGTCACTGAAAGAGATGGCTACTTGCATGATTGAGTCAAAAGGTTTGGCTGCAAATATTTGGGCTGAAGCAATTAATGTTGCTGCATATATTCAAAAACAAGTTCCACATTCCTCCATGAAAGGTATGACTCCTTTCGAAGCATTTTTTGGTCACAAACAGGATGTGTCAAATTTGAGGGTTTTTGGCTCCATTGCATGGGCTAGAATTCCTTCCAAGAAGAGACGAGCTTTGGATCCACAAAGTATTGAGTGCATACTGATAGGATATGGAGAAGAATCAAAGGCATATATACTCATGGATATCATATCTAAAAAAGATATTCATAGAGCGCAGTGTGCAATTTGAAGAACCGCTTCAAGAATTGCAACTAGTCGAGGAAGAAACTGTCGTTTCAGCGCCTCTACCAAAAGAACATTTGAGCAGCGATAATGAAAGTATTGGTTCTGATATTTCTAATATTTTAGTAGCACATGATGGTCATGACATATCAGGTTTGGAATCTGACCATTATGATCCTCCTCAGTTACCGAAGTAGGCCCAAAACACTCTTCAATCTGCTGGTTCGAACATTGGAAATCGTGCTGATCCAAGACGAACAAGAGCGGACTTTCAAAGAGCAGATATGGCTCTTTCTATTTATGATCCATTATTATCTGAGATTTTTTATTTGATGATTGGTTCAGATCCCAAAACATACTACCATTCCCACTGAGATCCGAGATGGAAAAGTGCCATGGATGAAGAGTACAGTTCTCTTCAAAAGAACAATACATGGGAGCTCGTTTCTCTTCGACCTGGAAGAAAATTAGTCCAATGTAAATGGGTCTACCACAAAAAAGTTGCTACTGATGGCTCTATTAACAAATACAAAGCTAGGTTGGTGGCAAAAGGTTTCTCCCAAGTCCAAGGAGTGGACTACACTGAGACTTTTGCACCGGTTGCAAAGATGGATTCCATCTGCCTAGTTTTGGCTATTTCCGCATCCAAGCACTGGGAAGTGCACCACATGGATGTGAAGAGTGCTTTTCTACATGGAGATCTTGCTGAAGAGGTATATATGAAGCATCCAGAAGGTTACACATCAGATCCATCATTAGTTTGCAGATTGAAGAAATATTTGTATGGTTTAAATTAGGCCCCAAGAGCTTGGTATGCAAAGATGGACTCCTTCCTTCTTTCTCAGAATTTCAAAAGATGCAAATCTGATCCGAATGTGTAACTACAGAAATTTAAAGGTAATTTGTTGATTGTTTTTCTTTATGTTGATTATCTTCTCATTACTGGTAGCACTCTTACTTCAATAAACAAGCTAAAAACTGCCTTAAATCTAGCTTTTGACATGAGCGATTTGGGCTTGCTGAGTCACTTTTTGGGCTTGGAGATAGCTCAAAATTTTGATGGGATCACTATATCTTAGCAGAAGTATGCTTCCGACCTATTATTGAAGTTTAATATGGTTGAATGTAAGGCAGCCCTGTTCCCATTCCTCTCAGGAATCAGTCTTGAAGAGGGAAATTCTACACCGCTTGCAGATTGCACTATGTATCGACAGTTGATTGGTTCACTACTATACTTGACACACTCTAGGCCTGATATTTCTTATGCCATGAGTGCTGTATCAAGGTATATGCAGTAGCCCCATGAGCTTCATTGGCGGGCAGCCAAGCGAATCTTGCAATATGTGCAAGGTATGAGACATTTTGGCATCCACTATGCTACAGATTATGAGCTTGATTTCATTGGTTTTACTGATTCAGATTAGGAAGGTGATAGCATTGATCGGAAGTCCACTTCTGGATATGTCTTCATGATTGGTCATGGCCCTATTTGCTGGTCCAGCAAAAAGCAGGAAGCCATTGCACTTTCTTCAGCAGAGGCAGAGTATCGAGGGGCAGTCAATGCCTGCATTCAGGCACTTTGGTTGCAGGGTATTCTTTCTGAGTTTGGTTTTGGTGGCACTACTTTGAATGTCCTCTTTTGTGACAGTCAAAGTGCTATCAAGATCTCCACAGATCCAATTCAGCGGCAGAGGACAAAACACATTGAGATTCACATGCACTACATCTGAGAGATTGTGCATGATCGCACTATCATTCTGCAATATTTCCCTACCGACGAGCAAATTGCAGACATCTTCACCAAGAGTTTCATTGAGAAGAAGTTATCTTACCTCTGTTCACTGTTGGGGGTGAGTTCCATCATGGTGGAGATAGATTGATCCATTATTATGTTTTAGCTTGAGGGGGGGATTTCTTCCCACTGGGTTTTCCCTCTTTCCTCACTTAGATTATTTTCAGCATTTTTTTTGGATTATTGTATTGGGGTGACCTTTGGTCTTAGTAACCAAGGTCCTACATTATTATTTTTTACATCATAGTCTAGCTTGAGGGGGGGGTGTTCGGATATCCACATCATCATTGTTAGGGTTTTGCATGCAATCTCTAGGGTTTGCATGCATCCCATTCACCAAGTTGATGCCTCCAGCACCTTATCCACTTCCTTCTAGCACCCGAGAGCTTCTTTCCTCATAGTTTTATCCCTCCCAGTCATGAAGGCGCCCACATCTCACCTACTGCCAGAGAAGGGCGCACTTCCTCACCTACCCACTCAGTTTACACTCAGTTAGCTCCGATTCTCCTTGATTTGAGGCTAGTTTCACTCTTAACTGATTGTTTCACTCCGTTGGACCTCCAGATTGACTAGATGACTTGTTATGACTTCAGTTAGCCTCCTATGCGCCCTCCACTGAGCCTCATTCCCTATATCAGTGCTACACACTTCAGTTACACGAGTTACACTCAGTTAGACTCAGATTGACACCTGAATGACTAGTTCTTGTGCATGGATGACCACCACTGATTGATGATGAGGACTCCTAGTTGGAGCCAAGATATGCCATTCAGTTAATTCGAATGACCTCCTTAGGAAATTCGAATTGCTCACTCATTGTGACATTATTGTATTGTATTTTCACCCTTACTGGGATATTGAGCACTGATGCAAGTTTATGCATAGTTTACACCATATTTTCTAAGTTTCATCTATTGTGATTGATTTACTTGTTCATTAGATCTGTTGTGACTAATTTTACAAGTATCTTCAATATAAAACTGGAAGTTTCCAATCGTCTTATTCATTAACGACTTGAAATAGAAAAATTGTTGCATAAGTGCTAACTTGGAATTACATGGGAATTGCCATTGTGGTGGGAGGCAGAAGACCAACTCACGTTACTGTTCACCAGTGCAGGGGTTATTTGATTAGAATTTCGACTTAACGCTTACGCATTAGACGAATGTAGCATTGTAGGAGTTAGCAGGGTTTTCATCCTGTGCTATGGGGCGGTATTTCTCGTTGGTGGTGTGTAACACAAAAACCAAGAGGACGCAGTCTTGCCATAATGGATCTTAAAAGCACTCGAGAGGAAGGCGACTTGGTTTGATGTTTCGGGATATAGTTTCCTTTTGATAACAATGGCATAGGTAGCGGGATGAATGGTGTTGCATACGTGAAGGAGGTTATTACAAGTCTGCACTGAAATTGGCATAGTGACGTAGTGTTTAAGGGCCTACGGGGAAAACACACAGAGTGTATAGACAAGAAGAAACAAAACAACAATGTGGGTGACTTGAATAACTATGAATGAGACAAATTTCATCTTTTAAACTGTCGAAAGACAGCCTCAAACGGAGTTATTCCTCGTAACAAGAAAACGGAGGAGGAGAGTTCCTACCTGGTGCTTTCGAAGTGGTCTTCCGTGGTCAATGCGTCTACCCAGGTGAATAAGGAACTGACAAAATGTCCACTATCTGATCCTGGAAGCTTTCTCGGCTTGAGAACAATGAGCAGTTTGAAACTCCGTTCTATGCGTATATAGGAGGAGAGTTAATTCCCCACGAGTGGATTAATGTGTGTTTGGTGGGCATGAGGCTCGGCGCAGAAGTGTATTAATGCCACACAATCCGAGTTAAATGGCTTCACCAACCCAACCAGAGGTGTATTAAATGGCATCGAACAATGTTTTTATGCTCAAGACTTGCGATGGCGCGGGATTGATATAGCGGTGCTATTAAGCACATAGCTTGCGACTTTGGCAAGGAAACTATCATTAGGTTTTGCACCCAAAAGATGTGACAAAGGCAAGATTTTAAAGGAAAGTGATAATAACGACGATCTTAGGATCAAGATCTACGCAACAGGTGGAGTAGCTATCGTTAGGTTTTGCACCCAAAAGATGCACCAATGGTAAAGTGAAAGGGCTCGAAAACGTAGTGGCAACTTTAGGTTAAACGGTGCGCAGATGGCGAGGACTTCAGGGTTAGGTTTTGCGCTATGGGGGGATGCACTGATATGGTGCATATTTTATCTTTAGAAATTGCGCGCAAGGCGGCGATTTAAGAGACTTGTTAGCGCATCAGTGGTAAAGTCAATACCTAAAACTTGCGCCTTCTGGCACAAAGTTAAACATGCGATTTGCGCCTTTAGTGCGTACTTAAACATTAAAAGTGCGCTTTGTGTTAAAGATAGGGAAAAGAAATGCCTTAGCCAAGAAGATCAAAAATTTCGGAAAGAATCAATTGTTAGGAAAAGTTTGAAAAGGAGAAGTAGCTAAGATTGACCAAAATCAAGCTTCAATACAAAATTAAAAGGAGGGGCCCTAATATTTACAAAACTTTTGGGGGGGATGTTGCAGCAACAACAATTGGCGATTCGCTGGTGAACACGGATCTCTGAAACAAAATCTTGTCCTGAGAAAAATGACTTTTAAACTGACAGTTCCAAACATA
The DNA here is from genome assembly GCA_027924585.1 of Larix kaempferi. NCBI lineage: Eukaryota > Viridiplantae > Streptophyta > Pinopsida > Pinales > Pinaceae > Larix > Larix kaempferi. The sequence goes on along the minus strand of BSBM01000535.1, from coordinate 11,701,337 downwards.
ACAAAATGTCCCATAGTTCAACTTTTAAGAATGCAATGATCTCTTTATCCTATTGGTCACCTCGGGAAAGGGGACTTATACTTCTTGCAAACTCTCTCAAGGTCGGAGAATAGGGTTAATTCTTTTAGGATCTGTCCTTACGGAGTTTTGACTAGAAGAGGACTCCACAGGATCGTAACATATCTCACAGGCGTACGCGTTTGTTCCTCGTTCCCATGCTATTCGCACCCATTTTGGATGTTTCCTTAAACTGACAACTTTTGCTGTTTGATCCTTCCAGAGATTATTTTCTTGAAACTTCAATTCTTTGATTTTGGTTCTTCAATCCATAATGTCCCTTTTGTGTGAGCAAGAGATTTTATTTGATTCTAAGCTTCACGGACGGAGAAGAACCTTGCTTGAGCTGAGTTATTTGAACAGCTTGCTAATTTGAACAATTTTGCTTCGTCTCAGCCATGCTTTAACTGAGGCGAGAATTTCTGGAAATCAAACTCTTTGATGTAATCCCTTTTGGATTTTATTTCTAGCATGGGATCATTTTAAATACCATACACTTGTGAGACATGCTTCCTCTCCGTGGGTCTATAATAGCAAAAGAACCTTGGGACAGACATTAATGTTAAAGTGGATGGGACCTCAAGATAGTGAGAGAGAAGTACTGAATCATTAGTCATTTAATTGGGGTTATTTTGACAAATTAGGAAAGGATCTCTACATTCTCAGAGGCTGATCAATGAAAGCAAAGTCACGGAACTATATTTCCTTTATAAGTTACATTTTGTTTTTCAAGAATTCGAGTTTTACTCGGACTTCTATCCTACTGCTAAGCCAGGAGTTGAGCTGGATTTTATTAGTAAAGAAAAGAACAAACTCAAATGGAAAGTGAAATGACAAGAAAAACAGACCAAACTACAAAAAAAAAATGTTCCGAAAACAAACAAGAAAGTCAGGAAAAGGAAAGAAAACAAAAGAAACCGTTTATTTATGTACAAAGGTCTCAGTGAGATTAAGCAAAGTATTGCTTCATGGCGAGGCCCTTGAGGGGAAGGATTACTTCCTCTCCTTGGAGGTCTTTCAGCTTGTAAGTAGATGGGCCAAGTTTCTCGGAAATTAGATAAGGGCCAACCCATAGATGTTTGAACTTTGTATGCATTCCTTTTCCCTCGTGTGGATGATCCCATTTCAAGACTAAGTCACCTAATTCAAAATTTCTTTTGCCGGACTTCCACTTATCAAACCATCTTTTGACTATGTCTTGGTGTTGGTGGAACCGGTCTTTGGCTTTCTACTGAGATTCTTCGAGTTTTAGTAAAGTGTCAATTCTAGACTATAAAACTTGACTACTGGTACCTCGGGAGGCTTGAGCCAATTGCAAAGATGGAAGTAAAAGGTTAGGAGGGGAGGATGGATTCTCTACCGTAGACGAGGGTATATGGGGAAACTCCCAAAGCATTCTTTGGAGTGACTCTATTTTCCCATAAATCATTTGGGATCAGAGCAGTGTGCTAGCTTCTCTGGTTTTCAATTACAGTTTTCTTGAGAATTCGGATGAGATTTTTGTTTGAGGATTCAACTAATCCATTTCCTTGGGGGTGGTAATTGGCTGAATAATGTAATTTAATTCCCCTTTCATAAAAAAATTCATATATCTTAAAAGACGAGAAATAAGTCGCATTATCAAAGACTAGGGAAATTGGAACCCCAAACCTGGTTATGATGTTCTCTTTTAAGAAATTGATAACTGCATCTTCATTGATTTTGCGCAATGGGACATCCTCTTTCCACCTCGTAAAATAGTCTATGGAAGTTAGAATATATCGGTGCTGCAGAGAAGAATTCGGTTTTATCTCTCTAATGACATCTATACCCCATTGTTTGAATGGTTTTGAGATAATAACTGGCTGCAATGGTCCTGCTGCTTCTGGTAATTTCCCTGCACTTCTTTGGCACACATCACAATTCTGTGCATAGGCATGAGCATATTTGAACAAAGTGGGCCAGTAGTATCCACCCCTCAGTATTTTGTGAGCTGTTGTATCTCCGGAATAATGTCCACCAACAGGGCCATCGTGTAATTCTTTAATGACCTTACTCGCATCTTCCTTCTCTAAACATCTGATAAAGATGCCATCATAATTTTTTATGAAAAGTACTCCATCAATGATCTGATAAGCTGATGATTTCAACCGGAGTGCTCTTCTTTTCTTAGAACTCCCCATGCTCTGGTAGGTACCCTTATTGTAAGTAATGCACCAGGTCCCTGTACCAAGATTCAGGTGCTGTAAAAATAGGGCATACTTCAACTATATTTAGTTTGGCTTCATTTTCCCAGTCTCGCTCTTCATCAATTGGATGTTCATTGAGCAATTTACATAGGCCTTTGCCTTTAATGATGGTAGATGGTTTAAATTCTAAATCATATTCTTGAAGAGCAGTGACCCAATTTCCTCTTCTTTCTCCCAATTCCTTTTGAACGAAAAGGGATCTGATGGCTGGATGGAGAACTACGACTTTAGTTCTGTTCTTAAGAATATACGGCCTGAACTGCTTTACTGCTTTGAATACGGCATATGCCTATTTGTCTACAACATGATAGTTCAGTTCCGCGCCTTGCAGGCCAGTGCTCATAAAAGAGATTGGGTATTCATCTCCTGATTCTACCTTTTGTGTAAGCACATCTGCGACAGAGTCATCTGAAGCAAAGGTATATAAAATAAAATCTTTGTCAAAATCTGGACTCCTTAGAGAGGGAGCATTGGCTATGGCTACTTTGATATCCTTAAACGCATCCTTTTCTAAATATGTCCATTTGAATTGCACACTTTGTTTGACCATTTGCTACAAAGGTTTGACGTTCTGAGCAAAATCAGGACAAATCTTCAGACAAAATTGATAGTGCCCATAAATGATTGCATATCTTTTTTGCTGTGGGGCATGGGAATTTTGTTGATAACTTGCACCCTCTCTTGATCTATCAAAATTCCCCTTTTTGAAATGATGTGACCAAGAAGCTTGCCTTCAAGGATCACGAACACACTTTTCTTGGGGTTTAGAGAGATACCATATTTCCGGCATCGGTCAAAAATATGTTTTAAATGGAAAACATGGTCTTCTCTTTTCATTGAAAATACTGTCACATCATCCAAATAGACTACAACACAATGACGGCCGAATCCTCGGAAAGGCAATGTCCATTGCTCGTTGGGAAAGTAGCTCCTGCGTTTATCAACCCGAACAACATTCTTCGGTATGCAAATGTTCCCCACTTAGTGTGGAAGGTAGTCTTAAGACGGTCTTCTTCTGCCACCAATACTTGATTGTAACCGGAGAAACCATCTAGAAGAGAAAAAAGTTATGATCCTTGATACCATCTGCAAAATTTGTTCCATTGAAGGGAACAGGGTGGGTTATTTTTATCAGAAGCTCTGTTTAGATTTCTAAAGTCCACACATAGTCTTATTTCTCTAGAATTCTTCCTTACGGGAACTATATTAGCAACCCATTCCGAATGCCGGACCTTAAAGATGATCTTATCATCAAGCAATTTCTTCAACTCCTTTTGAATTAAAGGTTTGAGAGTAGGATGCATTCTTTGTAGGTGCTACTGAAATGGCTTAGCGCCTGCTTTCATTGGTATGACATGCTGGATGATATGAGTATCGTATGTTTTTAGATCTTCATAAGTCCAAGCGAAAACATCTTTATATTGGCCGGAAAAATCTTGATGAACTTATCTCTTTCACCCGGCGAACAACATCTACCAAGGTTGACGTACTTTGGTTTAGCTTCTGTGCCCAAATTTATCAATTCATGTTGCATAGAAGAGCTATGAGTTTTAACATTTGCTGGTTTCTTGAACTTGCTCTACAGACCGAACAAACCTTCAAGTGATCTCACTCCTTTAGGCATGAAATTGCCTTTGACTATGTCCCTTATTTTGCATATCAGCATCATGTTTTTCTTCGTCTATACGGCTTCTTGAAACATGTTTTCACTTGTAAGGAAACTAATGATCTGATCATCATCATCGAACACCCTGAGATTTGTGATATTATTTGGAATGGAAGGCCTGAAATCCAGTTTGATAGAACATTTATTATTAGTAGGCACTAATATAGAAGCAGAGGTAGCTAATAAATCAGCTGCAACATTCTGTAATATGGGAACAGATTTATATCAAAAGCTTCAAAGTGTGTAATTAGATCCCATACCCTCAGACTGATAGCCTTTCAAATGTGGTGAAAGACAATGAATTGTATCTCTTACCTGTCTGACGACTATTTCTGAGTCACCCAAAGACTTTCAGGAATTTAACGTTTCAAACCAATGGCTTTCTTTAATCTGTGGACTAAAGCTTCATATTCAGCGGTATTGTTAGTGCAATCAAACTCTAATCTACAAGACAAGAAGGTGTTTTTTTCCTCTTGGGATCCATTAGAACACAACCGGGCTCCGGATCCTTCCTGAGTTTTGGAACCATGAAAGTACAAAACCCAAAAAAACATTATTTGATCTAACTAAGTTAGTATCTGTACCATCTAAGTCAGGAACTAAGTTAACTATGTTACAGTTGATATCACCAGTCCAAGAAAATTGAAGGAGATTGGAATGTTTGTCTGATTCATTGCTGATATCTTCTAATTGATAATTACCCAGCTCGATTTCTAAGAAACAATTCCCTAGGATGGAAGATGAGAAAGCTACGGCTTCATTCTTTTCCTCCAGCTGAGTTACGTTCTGTTTCATGTGTTGTTCCCTTAGCACTTTAATTTGGTTTTTCCTATTCTGATAGGGCAGCCATAAGTGGGACCAATTTGTGGCGAAATAACCGTCTAGTTTAGTTGACCAATCTCTGCTTAGGATCAAACCATAAGCTTCAGGGATATCAAATACCATTATATCAATGAACTGACACACTCTAGAATCTGCAGACAACCTAATAAGCACATCTTTCATTTCCCCATTACTTTAATAGCAGTTCTATCTAGCTAATTGATCTGGGTTGGGGACAGAATTGGATGTCCATTAATGCTTTTGCAAATAGACAGTGGCATGACATTTGAGGATGCTCCGGAATCTACTAAACAATTATGTACATTGTGATTAAAAATTTCAAAAGTTAAAAGAAAAGGCAGTGTTTGGGATTTAGATTTCCCGCCAATACTAGCTTCATTTATTTCAGGATCTTCCTAAGTACTTGCTAACGGGGTGCTAGATTGGGGTTCAAGGGCTTGCAGCAGGTTCTTGCGTTGCTGAAGCAAACTACACATATCAAATATAGAAACATTTGCTTTTACTTTCTTTATGTCTTCAATGATGTCATATCCCATGTCACATTCCTTTACAACTTTGGGTTGATTGTTCTGTTTTATTCAAAGTTACTTTTGGTTGTTGAGTTGTTTGCATGTTTGGTTGTTTAGTAGGTATTTGGTTAGGTTTGGGATATGGTGGAATGATTGTGATGTGCCTTTTGGGTAACTCTTTGGAGGTTTTAGGCTTTGGGGCAGTCGGAATTGGATCAGTGACTGGGCCTTTGCTGTGAGTATTAATATTCACAGCTGAGACTTGACTTTCTTTGGGTCATTTTCAATCAATTCAGTTAAAGGCACCCAATCCCACAGCACCATAGTGGTATATGGAGTGGATTCTTCTGTTCTTCTTGAGAATCTTCCTGATCCATGATCTACGCATCCAACATTTGGTTCATGACTAAACTCATTGAATTTATCCATTGCGGACAACTCTTTTCAGAATGTGGTTCTTGATGAAAAGTGCATAAATTATCCATTCCTACTTCATTTAAATTCAAAACAGGGGAACTATTTGTAGGTGGATGAGGTTGATCATTTTCTTCTCTCTTCTTGTAGAAGGGTTTAAAAGGCTTCCTAGATGTGCTGGATGCTTTATCCTTTTCAAGAACCACAATTTTATTGGATAATTTTTGCATCATTTTGACTACGTTTTCCATATCCGCTGAGGGTTCTTCTTTATTCTTGGTAAGCAGCAGTGGTTTCTTAGCGGTAGCTGGTTTTGTTTCTGCATCAAGAGAATGCTTAGCAATGTTGTCTGCTTCTTCTTCTACCTTCCTAGCTTCTTCGAAATTTTCTGTTAAGGTAGTTTTCTTAGTTCTTTTGACAAACATTGCTATTGGAGGATCAAGAGTTGTTGTGTAATATTCCACTAAATATTCTTCTGTAGGTTTAGCGGCCTCACTAAAATTATTTAACAGCGTAGTGAATCTTTGGTTAAATTCTTGAACCTTTTCTTTCTTTTCCATTCTCATAGACAACAACTCTTTCATGAGTGTAGCTATTGTTTTCTGATTTCCATATTTCTTTAAAAAAGATTTTTCAAAATCTTCCCAATTAGCTATTGAACTGGCTTGTAAACTAAAGTACCATGAAGATACCTTAGGCTCGAAAGTATAGGGGAAGAGTCTGCAGACTACATCTTCATGCTGCACATTCAAAAGGTTCAAAGCTAAATAATAGCTCTTAAGGTGATCTTCACCAAAGATACCTTTCCCAGGATCATACTTAGGCAAAACCTTTTCAGGATTCTTAGGCAGATTGTGAAAAGGACCAGCCAAGTTCAAATCTCCTCTTACTCTTCATGTAGGTATAGCCATGGCTCCACGTGGAGAATTTGGTGGAGTATCGCGAGGAGTATGAGGTGGAGAATTATTTGGAGTGCAAAATACTTCAAGATCTAGAGGATCTTCAAGTTCTATTTCTCCAAGAGGTTCTGTAATTTCTTCTAAAGATAAGTCTACTAATTCTTCAAAGCTTTGAACAAGAACTGAATCGCGTGTGTATTGTCTTTCCCTTCTAGGAACTCTTCTTCTAGGGAGAAAAGGAATTGCGTTTAAACTGCCAAGCTGCTTAACATAAGCACAAGTATGTCTTCTTAAGTTCGCTACTTCAACAAAAGGTATGGCATATAGTGTTTCTTGATTCTCAAATTCAGAGTTAGGATTTTCTTGATTTGTTAATTCAAAATCTAAATTATCTGGGAGTGCTGTTCCAAGCGGGTTTCCAGTTGGATCTCCTCTTAAAGAAGAGTCTCCTTTATCAGCCATGCACTGGTGGCCCTCCTTCTAGTGCCAAAAACTGTTGATGCCTCAAAAATCATAGAATCATTCAGCAAGGGATGCTCCCTAGTAAACAGTCCCAATTACATTGTTCACCATTTGGTGTGGGAAATCCGTTCGGTTAACGGTTCCGGCTACCGTAAGATTTAAATATTCTTGTTCTTTGCACCGGTTGCGGCCCGATCCACCGTTTATGTATTTTATTTAAAGATGATATGCAAGTGCCCTAAGCTAAATGCAGGTGATTAACCTAAAATAATCTAAAACTGTATAAGCAAATTTATTTTATCCTTGCAAGGAGCAAACTGTAAAGATGAGTAATACGCTGAAAGAAACACCTAAATATCATACAGATAGCCATTTAATCATAAAGATACATCTACAGCAGGATATAAAAGATATTAAAGATAGCTTTAATTCGGTTAATCCAATCCATTACTCATTTGAGAAAACACATCTTTGCACAGGAAAATACAAGAACATTCATTACACAAAAACAATTCAAGATAGCAAGGAATGATCTCACAGCGATATGCAGATGATACAGGAATAATCCAGCACACATTTGACACATCTTCCAGGAAAAAACGCCTTCTCCCAGGCTTTCTTTAGGAAAAATCAATTTCTTAAGCATGTAGTAAAATAGTTCATGTACAAGGAAGAAAATTCTTTCACCTGCCAAAAGTCCTTTATCATTCTTTTATCCCTCTATATATAGCTTTACAAATTGCTCCTTGAGATGACAAGTGTGCCCTATATTTTGGAACCTTCTAATTTGTCATTTAGTGTATAACTACAAAATTGAATGATTCGTGAGGACCTTTTCACAAAAAACAAAGTAAAGGAAAGCTGTCTCTTGGTATGTTTGAACATGAAAACTTTCTAGCTTATTTTCCTAAAATATAATAAGGCAAACTATGGCCCACATGGTTCTGCTGACTCATTGGGTTGCTCTTCTGCTATTTGCTCGCCCTCTTCAACAGGCTCGCTTGGTTGTGCTAATTTGTCTTCCTTTTCAATGTAACTTCCCCTATGTCTAATTTTCCTCACAATGGTTTTCCCCCTTAATGATATCATCGCATTCCATGCTATCTTGTGCTTGTGTAAATCTGATTTGATGGTGGTTGTCCCTGTTGCGGTCTTCTGTGCACAAATTTCCAGAAAGTGAGTGTGGACAACAATCTGCCCAATAAACTGATTAAGGTCTTCTGAGGATATATCCTCTATCTTTGTTAAATAACCCAACTCTACGTCCAAATTATTCTTCAACTCTGTCCTACTCTGGTCTCTTCAGGAAACTCAAAAATACTTTGTGGCAGAGGGATCTGACATGTCTCGTGGGCTTCTCGGATCTTGGAATAGATAACATATCACTTTTCTACTGTCTTATGTATTTCAACACTTAATCTGTTGCCACAATCTCTACAAAATTCCAGGACTCCTATATCCATATCCAGCTCCTCATCAGTTAAGGCACGCAGATTTGAGGGAAAACCTGATTTTCCTTTTCTCCATTCAGCTTGCTCCTTGATATTGACCATGTGTTGCGCATGCCTATCTTTAATATGAAGTGCTTTAGCCTCAAGGCTTGTCAACTTTGTAATCATTTCTTTCATCCGCAAACCTCTTCAAAAATTAGTACCAGCAATTGATGTATCTTCTCTTGCATGTCGCAGGCATGATTGTAAAAGGAGAATAGATCCTGCCTCTTTTCATTTGATTCTCGGAGTTGTTCCAACAACCCAGTCTTTTCTTCTCATAGTCTTTCCAACTTTGATATGTGTATTTTCAGGTCCTTTTGTTCATCTTCTAAAATTGCTAATTGCATTTCCAGTGAATTCTTCTCATTTTTGAGCTGCAGGGCTTTCAAAGTGGTTTCTTCCTTTTCTTCCATGAGCTCTTTGTATTTCCTTTTTAGTTCATTGCTTTCTAATACCTCCTTCTTCTTGTCAGCTTTTATCTTGAAGCACAGCTCTCTGTAGTTCTTAACAATTTCCATTAACTGATCGATATTAGCTTTAATGGCCTGGGCTGACGCTACAGTGCATCCTACCTGGAATGAAGGATCAATGTCGGTCCCTTGGACAAGCGTGGTCTCTAATACTCTAAATTCATATAAGTCCTCCCCAATTTCCATTTTCCTTACTCTTTTGTCAATGATAGCCCTCTTTCGCTCGTGAAAATAGACGAAATCCAGGTTGGCCACTTGGCGCTGCTTTCTGGGGTTGTATGGGTTTAGTGTTAGTTCTTCGGCAGAAACAACCCCTTCATGAGCTATACCTGGTTGGTCTATATTTGACATACCTAAGTCCATGGCCTGTGGGCTAGGCGGGTTTTGTTCCACATCTTTCTCGGCTTCTTCCTTTTCTTGTCTTTCTACTAACTCTGCTAACTCTGCTTGCAATCTGTCTACTTCCTCCAACAAGATCCTTCCTTCTTCTTCTTCTTGCAATTTAGCAGTTTGTTCTTGGAGGATTCTATCTTCCTCTTCTCTTAGAGCTTTTGCTTCCTGCTCCTGTTGGATTTTAGCAGCTTCCCATTTCTCTCTCCTTTCGGCTAGCATTGCTCTTATCCTGTTTGCTTCTTCCAACAAGGTTCTTTCTTCTTCTTCCTTTTGGATTCTAGCAGCTTCCTCCTCCTGCTACAAATTAATAGCTTGCTCTTGCTGAATTCTTGCTGCTTCTTCTTGTTATAAATTGGCATCCTGCTCATTTTGAAGCCTTGCAGCTTCTTTATCTTGGTGTTGGTTGACATCTTGCTCTTGTGGGATTCTGTCTCCTTCCTCTGGTTCTATGTGTTTTGAACCTCCGGCTTGGGATGTTGCTGCCTCTTGCTCTAGTTGTATCAGACCAACAGGCTTAGGGGCAGTACTCTTCCCACCTTTCTTCTTGTAGCGCTTCCCTAATCCTGTTAATTTTCTGGTTCTATAGAAGAATTCTTCATTCAGGTCAACAAAATGGGTGTACTCAAAGGAAGTTCTGACATTAATAACATGTTCAGCAACCCTGTCGCACGGGTCATGCCTTCTGAAAAACTTTGTACCAAAATGAAATATGTCCAAATCTTGAACATGATTTTTTCCCTCTTTTTCACTCAGGAGTTTGTATGCGCCGATAGTGAAAGGCATTGGCGGATATATCCCTTTCTTCCTTTCGGTGAGGATCCTACTGATTCCACCAACGATGAAGAGTTGCCTTATGGCTTCCCTGTGTATCACAAAATCTGTAGCATATCTGGTAAGCAGAAACGAAGCTACAGATCCTCCACTCATGCGAATGTAGGTGCCTTCTTGGGCGTGGTAATAATCACCAAATGCTTCGATGATGGGCATGGCATTCTCTGACATGAAATTTGATTCCTCTACAAAAATAAGCTGATATAAGGGCATGATGAATTTCTCGCAAACTTGTTTGTAGTTATTTGCGTACTTGTTGGCCCATGTGGGTTGATAGGCTATGAAGAGGGTGTCTCCTTTCTATTCCATGAACAACCCAAGTTTGGGAAGGTGTGCTTTCTCAACAGGCAATCTATCAAATAGGAAGACATAAAGAAGTCTGCTTTCTTCTGAGTCATTCCTCCTTGGGCGGAAGGTTAACTGTGATTCCAAACTTTCTGAAATTATATTAGCCCAATTCAAAATGGTACCCAACATGGCTACATGGAATATTACTGGTACCCCAGCCAAGTTTGAAACTTGAAGATATTACCATTAGGCATGCCGAAGATCCAGCTCAGCATCAAAACAATGAGTCTATAGGGGGTTTTCATAAGGTTGCTTTCATATTCATTGGTCTGTCTTTGCCTTGTTTGTTTGTCAGCTATTGTCATTTTTCTAATAGAGACCAGAGGGTTCATGGGGTGTTATGCTATCTACTTACTGTCCAACCAAGATCTTGTCGGGGGCAATCTGTAAGTGGCTGTGATATGCTCAGGTGTGAACAATGCCAGATTCATTCCATTCTTGTCATTTATGAACCTGGTGTCAGTTTTGACATGAGGGATCAACCAGCCAAGGGCCTCAGAACATGGAAATAATTTAGGTCGGTTTGCTACCTTATGGATACATGACTTCTTGATGTTCGCATATACCAAAATATCTTCTAGGGAGCCATTAGGGTATTCCTGATCCCTGATGAATCTATATAAGTCACCCCACTGAAACTATGGGGCAGAGCTTCCTGGATGTACATTAGTGGTGGCTTGCATATCACTGAACATAGTTTCAAGTGAAGTATCTAGTAGGATCTCCACATCTGAATCTAACTGTACCTTTTTCTTGCGTGGCCTTCTTCCTTGCAGACCTTCTATGCATGTCAAATCTGTGTCAATGAAGTAGCACAAATAAAGAGTTTGGCATATTCATAAGCAATTAACACCACAGACATCACCTAGTTATTCAAAGTAACTGATAAGCAACAGTAGGAAAGTCTTTCAACTTAAACATCATTTAGAAAGATGGCAGCAACTTAAAATGATGCAAAACATCCATGCAACCATTTAACAGTAAGTATCTTCAATATAAAACTAGAAGTTGCCAATCGTCTTATTCATTAATGACTTGAAATAGCAAAATTGTTGCATAAATGCTAACTTGGAATTACATGGGAATTGCCATTGTGGTGGGAGGCAGAAGACCAATGCATGTTACTTTTCACCAATGCAGGGGTTATTTCATTAGAATTTCGACTTAACGCTTACGCATCAGACGAATGTAGCATTGTAGGCATGAGCGGGGTTTTCATCCTGTACTATGCGGTGATATTTCTCATCGGTGGTGTGTGACACAGAACCAGGAGGATGCAGTCTTTCCATAATGGCTCTTAAAAGAACTCGAAAGGAAGGCGACTTGGTTTGATGTTTCGGGATACAGTTTCCTTTTGATAACAATCACACATGTAGCGGGATGAATGGTGTTGCATGCACGAAGGAGTTTATTACAAGTCTACACCGAAATTGGCATAGCGACGTAGTGTTTAAGGGCCTATGGGGAAAACACATAGAGTGTATAGCCAAGAAGAAGCAAAACAACAACGTGGGTGACTTGAATAACTGTGAATGAGACAAATTTCATCTTTTAAACTGTCGAAAGACAGCCTCAAACGTAGTTATTCCTTGTAACAAGCAAACAGAGGAGGAGAGTGCCTACTTGGTGCTTTCGAAGTGGTCTTCCGTGGTCGACGCATCTACCCAAGCGAATAAGGAACTGACAAAATGTCCACTGTCTGATCCTGGAAGCTTTCTTGGCTTGAGAACAATGAGCAGTTTGAAACTACGTTCTATGCGTATATAGGAGGAGAGTTAATTCCCCATGAGTGGATTAATGTGTGTTTGGTGGGCACGGGGCTCGGCGCAGAAGTGTATTAATGCCACACAAGCCGAGTTAAATGGATTCACCAACCCAACCATAGGTGTATTAAATGGCATCGAAAAGCATTTTTATGCTCAAGACTCGCAATGGTGCGGGATTGATACAGCGGCGCTATTAAGTGCATAGCTTGCGACTTTAGCGAGGAAACTATCATTAGGTTTTGCTCCCAAAAGATGCGACGAAGGCAAGCTTTTAAAGTAAAGTGATGATAACGGTGATCTTAGGATCAGGATCTGCACAACGGGCGGAGGAGCTATCGTTAGGTTTTGCACCCAAAAGATGTGCCAATGGTAAAGTGAAAGGGCTCGAAAACATAGCGGCGACTTTAGGTTAAACTGTGCGCAAATGGTGGGGACTTCAGAGTTAGGTTTTGTGCAACGGGCGGATGCACCAATATGGAGCATATTTTATGTTTAGAAATTGCACGCAAGGCGGCGATTTAAGAGACTTGTTAGCGCATCGGTGGTAAAGTCAAGACCCAAAACTTGCGCCTTCCGGCGCAAAGTTAAACATGTGGTTTGCGCCTTTAGCGCGTACTTAAACATTAAAAGTGTGCTTTGTGTTAAAGATAGGGAAAATAAATGCCTTAGCCAAAAAGATCAAAAATTCCGGAAAGAATCAATACTTAGGAAAAGTTTGAAAATGAGAAGTAGTTAAGATTGAACAAAATCAAGCTTCAAGACAAAATTAAAAGGAGGGGCCCTAATATTTACAAAAAATTTGGGGGGGATGTTGTAGCAACAACAAGTCTTTAGTTAAAAAGATTGCATAATTGAAATACAAGAGAATACTTATCTTAATATGAAGTTGTTTCGAGCAACTGGTTATGCAATTGCAATGTTCCACCCATCCATAGGCCAATTGTGCTCATCAATCTCTCAGCACAGTTATCACCCCTGAGCTGCACATGATTTCCACAAGGAAAGGGAACCTACCAACTCATGCATAGCAAAACATATACCACAAATCAGCCAAGCCAGTCCACAATTGGGTTTATCAGGCTGTTTTGGAAGTAGAAAGGAAGGAATTGCTAAGCTAGTGAGCTCAACCACATAGCCATTGGAAACTCTCCAAGATTTAGCTAGCTTGGCCCCCACAATACCTACACACCCAACACAAGGAAGGATCCCCTTCACTGCTCCATAGTCCATCATGCCATACCTTCCCTTCTAGTGCTCTTCAAGGTGTGCATAGAAAGGTAGCCAAAACCCTATCATCTTTGGGAGGTTACACTCTTCACTAGGTTTATTAAGCCAATCTAAATCCTCTTCTACTTCTGGTTTCTTAAACACAGTTCAATCCAAAATAAGGGATACATATAACACAATTCACAACAATATCCACACACACACAAAAAGCACAAAAGTTGGGAATGGAAAAACATTTGTAACTGTGGGATGCACAAAGCAAGATGTCCATGGGTTTCCCAAGTTGTGGCACCCCAAAAACGAGTTGTGACAGGGGAAAATAGACCACTAGGGAGAAAATTTACATTTCCCACACGCATACCAACATTCAAATGGAAAAAAATGGCCCCTTTGAACCCCCAAATCGAATTTCTCTTCCTCCCAGTCATTCTACAACACTAAAAACGATTTCCTAGCAAGAGAATGGAGGAAAACTTAGGAAAATCGTGGAGGAAAATTCCCAATAAGCTAAAACTGTGTGAGGGAGCAAAGCACATGGATGAATGATGGATTGGGGAATAAATTTGTGGGTCTTTTCTTTCCCAATAAGAGAAACATGTTTTTAAAAAATGATGGCCTCCCCATACACGAAATTTGGGACAGGCATACTCTCCATTTCCCAAAACAATAACTACCTCAACAAACTCTTAGAAGAAATAAATGATTGGGTACAAAATTCAAGATGGGTAGTTGATGGTTCATGGGTTCTCTCATTGACACTTGGATTGACACTATTGGATTCAAGAGTTTTAATATTTCCCTCCCAATTCCTTGTAAAAATCATTCCCCCATACTCTTGTTGCATTGCATAGCTAGTTGTGGGTATTTTTATTTAAGATACATTTACATCGTATTTACAATTTCTATCGTGCCATGCTAACATGTGGTCCACATGAATAGATATTTAATTGTCGATACGAGAACGATAAATTGATGGAGGGGCCTTGGCTTTGAGCTCCTCACCATCATTTTACATCATTTACATGCTTAATGCACTGGGATAAAAAATCGAGGTGTTACAGAATCACAATTTGACGAGCTTCTTGATAGTCTTAGGAAGGAATACTAATTTACCTCTGCTCTTTTAGGATCCATTACCAATAGCAATGAGATTTGGTTGGCATATAGTGGTGCTTCTAGACATATGACAGGATATCATAGTACTCTCACAAATTTTGTCAAAAGAAAATTCTTCACTACTTGTGGAACATGGGGATGATTCCAAATATGAAGCGAAGGTTGTTGGATTTAGGAGACACTCTACATATGAATGACATACTATTTGTATCAGGACTGAAGAACCTCCTATCTATTTCAGTCTTGGAGGACAAAGGATTTAGAGTTGTCTTTGTGGATGGTTTGGTTCTAGTATGGCATAAGGACTCAAGCATAGATTCAACTAACGTGATTAGTGTCCGAGAGAGAATCTTGTATAGGTTGATAGGACGCCCAATTTAAGAAATGATCCATGATCATGGCTTACCCATGGATTTATGGGAAGAGGTATCTAGTACTGTGGTTTATGTTCAGAACATGATCTCTCATCATATATTGGGGGACATTGTTAAATTTTTCGATAATTTCATTCAAACATTATCTAGGATCATACTAAGAGAATAGCATGCACATCATAGCAGTCATAAACACAAGAGACACAGAGTTTCCTCGGGGAAAACCAAGAAGGTGAAAAACCCCGCAGCTTCCTTAGAGATAGAATAAGCCCCAATACAAAGATCACAAATATCAATCCCCAAAAGATAGATGTATCCAGCAGCTACTCCTCCTCCACTTGTGCGCACCTCTCTCTCAACTAAGCGAGTTGGATGAGTGAGTGAATGAATAAAATGAGAGACACTCACTCTCTATTTATACACAACTTAACCTGCCTTGAATTCTAGCTAGGCCGACTTCCTAAAGAAGCCTAATAACCCATCCACATAACACATGCAGGGCCGACCCCACCAAGGTGGCCTAATAATCCATCAAATAATACTTGCGACACTTACAAATACAAATGACGACACTTCTGATTGGAGGAATAATACATCTCCATCATGAATATAATAAAGTACAAGTGTAATACATAGAAGAATATCTTCCGAAGTTACAAATACATCAACACTCCCTCTTAACTAGGAAGGTATTCTCTAGACACAGGTCATCAACACATATCGGCACAAGTCTTCAATTCTGGAGTTGTATCATCGTCACTGGATCACGGAGCATCATCGTCACTGTTGCTATACTCGTCATCTCGATTACTGGGTTATCTCTCAATTCTTCTCGTCATAGGAAGTTCTACAGAGCCATCCCTTTTTCATGATGGATGTAGGCCTAGCATCCTATAGGTCTTCATCATCTCTGTGAGCTGGCCATCCTGTGGAATCCTCAGGACTGATTACGTGTGTCAACAAAACCTCGAAAGAGCATCCCAGGACTGATTATGAGCTTACTACTCAACCTATCAGATCTCCCAGGGAGCTATTACATGTGACCACCACAAAACCTTAAAATAGTGTCCCAGGAATGTTTATGTGCATAGCATGACCAACAAGAACTCTAAAGAGCATCCTAGGACTTTTACGTACTTATCACAACCTATCGGATCTCCAAGACTGATTACATGTGGTCTGGAAAAACCTCGAAAGAGCATCCTAGGACTGATTACAAGCTTACTGCTCAACCTATCGGATCTCCCAGGGAAATATTATATGCCAAGGACAAAACCTCGAAAGAGCATTTTCCAGATCTCCCAAGGAGCTATTATATGCCATAAGAAAAACCTCGCAAGAGTATTTGCAAATCTCCCAGGGAAAGATTATATGTCCTCCCAAGCAAAACCTTGAAAGAGCATTTTCCAGATCTCCTAAGGAGCTATTATATGCCATAGGAAAAACCTCGCAAGAGTATCTGCTAATCTCCCAGGGAAAGATTATATGCTTATCGCACAACCTGTCCACGGCCACGGATTATCATCCTGATACTCATGATCAACCTGATCATCCTCGCACGGAGCATCATCCTGATGCTCATGATTGAACTGATCATCATCATGCAGTACATCATCTTGATGCACATCATCATCACGTGATCATCCTAATCATCGTCACAACATCATCCTGATGCATATCATCATCGCATGATCATCGTCACAGCATCGTCCTGATGCATATCATCATCGTATGATCATCATCACAGCATCTTCCTGATTCATATCATCACACATGATCATCCTGATCATCATCATGTAGAACATCATCTGTAGCATCATCCTGATGCTCATCACACAGCGCTTACATCCACAGCCATGGGAAGGATCCTCCTACCACCATGCTTGGAATGGCTCCTACAAATGTGTCCCATCACTTCCTCCTCAAAGTATCTTCTATCTAAAGAAGACCAATCCTCTCTCTGAAGTACTCGAACTTCACTCTGGCTAGTGGTTTGGTCAACACATCTGCAATCTGCTCATCTGTCGCAACATACTGGAGCTTCATTGCTCCTCTTTGCACCATATCCCTGATATAGTGATATTTGATCTCGATGTGCTTTGACTTGTCATGGAACACCGGTTTCTCTGACAACTTCACACAACTCTAGTTGTCACAGAAGATACAGGTAGCATCCAACTGGAGATCAAATAAATTAGACAGTAGCTTCCTTAGCGATACTGCCTCACAACTAGCCAAACAAGCTGCGACATACTCTGCTTCGACTGTACTTAGTCCTACACAAGATTACTTCTTGCTAAACCAAGAGATCACACCTGATCCCATACTGAAGCAGCACCCCGAAGTGCTCTTTCTATCTATAGCACTGCCTGCCCAATCTGAATCAACATAACCCTCCAGGTTAAAATTTTTATTCGCATCATACTTGAGCCCATAATCAATTGTACCCTTCAGGTACCTCAGAATATGCTTTACAGCAATCAGGTGAAAATGTCTAGGATCTGTCAGAAACTGGCTCAAGGTTTTCATTGCAAAGCAAATATCTGGTCTCGCGTTCTTCAGGTACATCAAAGACACAATCATCTGACGATACATTGTGGCATCAACCGACTCTGATGAAGCATCACTCAATAGCTTCAGGTTCGATTCCATAGGTGTGGCCATGGCCTTGCAGTCCATCATCCCGAACCGCTTCAGGATCTCTACTGCATACTTACCTTGTCCAAGGAAGATTCCATCTGTACTCTGCCACACCTCCATACCTATAAATTAATGCATCATACCCAAGTCCTTCATCTCGAACTCGGAAGCAAGCTTCCTCTTCGTGTCGAAAATCAACCTATGCTCTCCTGTCACAAATAGGTCATCCACATATAATAGGAGTATCATTGCATTGCCTTCCTCAACCTTGTAGTAAAGGTTGGAATCCTCTTTACTCTTGGTAAAGCCTAAACTAGAGATGAATTTGTCTATCCTGTCGTACCATGTCCTAGGTGCTTGCTTCAAGCCATACAAGGCCTTCTTCAATCTGCACACATATGACTCCGTGTAATGTGTCTCAAAACCAAGTGGCTGCTCCACACACTTCCTCTTCGACTACACCATTCAAGAAATATGTCTTGACATCCATCTAGTGTATCTTCCACTTCATCACTGTAGCCAGAGCAAGTATTGTTCTAATGGAAGTGTATCTGGATATAGGATCAAAAGTCTCTTCATAATCTATCCCCTCTTTATGGGAGAAGCCACGAGATACAAAACTTGCCTTGTATTTCTCTATGCTACCATCTGCAGCATGCTTTATCTTATAGATCCACTTGGAAGTCACAACAGACTTCCCTTCTGGTCTTGGGACCACATCCCAAACATCATTCTTCATGATCGGCTGGTATTCCTCGACTATGGCATCCTTCCATTCTTTCTTTTCCGCTGCTTCTTCATAACTGGAAGGTTCTTTGTTCATAATGTCACAGAGTAAGGAAACATAACTGGTGTGTGATCTTGTCCTTTTTCTTTCTCTGTGTTCCTCCTCTGGAATACCATACCTTTCTGCATATTGGATGAGCTCTATAGCCCATGCAGGTTTCCTCTTGTGAGATTTCTTCTCACGGGGTGGATCTACAGGTTCTTGTGGATCTTCTATTTCACGATTCACTTCCGGTATTGCTTCATTCATGGTGATGTCTTATGTTCTGGGTATCCTTGGTTCTTCATAGTCTTCAACAAGTGTCTTCCTTGATTTGATGTATGTTGATTTTTCATCAAAAGTCACATACCTGCTGATGTCAATCTTCTTGAACCCTAGAAAGTAGATTTTGTATGCCTTCGAGCGTTCACTGTACCCCACAAATATACCCTTATTTCCTAAAGGATCTAACTTTGTCCTCTTTTCTTTTGGAACATGTGTATATACTAGACAGCCAAATATTCTGAGATGCCTAACTTCTAGTCTCTTACCAGAGAAAAATTCTTCTGGTGTCTTGTTGTCAAGTATCTTGTGTGGTGTTCTGTTTTGTACATATACAGCTATCATTGCTGCTTCTTCCCATAGGTACATGGGTAGATCTTGGTCATGTAGCATTTCTCGTGCTACTTCCATGATTGTTCTATTATTCCTTTCTGCCACCCCATTTTCTTGTGGATTGTAGGGAGTGGTCAACTCCCTCTTAATCCCCGAATCACTGCATAGCTTCTTGAATTCCCCTGAAGTGAATTCTCCACCATTGTCGGATGTAAAGGTCTTGTTCTTATCAGTTTGATTTTCTATCAAGGCTTTGAATTCCTTGAACTTATCAAACACTTCATCTTTGTTCTTCAAGAAATGAACCCAAGTCTTCCTAGAGAAATCATCAATGAAAGAAACATAATATACATACCCACTCAGAGAATTGGATGACATTGGTCCGCATACATCCGAGTGGATAATATCCAAGATTCCTTTTGCTTTTCTTTCACTACTTGGAAATGCCTTCTTTGTGTTCTTTCCTTTTGCACATCCTTTGCAAACACCTTCATGCTTTGACTGGATTTCAGGAAGACCTTCGACTTCTTTGCTTGCAATTGGTAGTGCCCTATAGTGCACATGAGCAAGCCTTCTATTCCAAAGTTCACTTGGTTCCATTGATTCATGTACCATGGCATGTTCAGGTTGTCCCTTCAATTTGTGCAATCCTCCCTCTTGCTCTCCAATCACTACTGCATCATTTATGGTCTTACCTTTTGGCCACATAAGTACTTGGCCATCCACAAATGCAACTCTCATCCCTTTTTCATCCAAAGATGATATCGAGAGAAGATTCTTCTTGAGTACAGGTACATATAGAACATCTTGCATCTTTAAAGACTTCCCAGAGTCTAACTTGTAGGAGGCTTCACCACTTCCTTTTATAGGGTATTGATAGTCATCCCCAAGTTTCACCTTATGAAGTGACTCATGTTCAGATAGGGCCATAAGATATTATTTGAATCCTGTCATATGTTTAGAATCCCCACTATCAATGAGCCAATCGTTACACCCATGTGTAATAGTACCTGTGAAAGAAGAGATTATAACATATTCATTGTCACTTGAAGAGTCTTCACTTTCTTCCTTAGTCTTCTTCCTGGGAGGTTCATCATCCTCAGCAGCATGAGCATGATATCTCTTCTCGTTGCTCTTTTTGTTATTTTTGTTGTTGGAGTTCCTTTTGTTCTTGGGACATTCTGAGGCAAAGTGTCCCTTCTCATTACAAGTGAAGCATCTCAAATCTTTCTTCTCTCTTTGATGATGGTGGTGTGAAGATCTCTTGTGAAAATATTGCTCCCTCTTGGGATTACTTTTCTTGGTGTGTGCTGTGAGAGCTTGATCTTCATTTCCCATCTTTTCTTCTCGGGCCACAAGCCTAGCTTCTTCTTGTGAACATTCCTCCCATACTCTACTGAAGGAGATCAACATCTTTCTTGCATAGATACCTTGGATGAAGGAGTCCCATGACCTAGGTAGGCCATTCAATGTGGTCATGACAATTTCTCCATTCTCCACTACTTCATCCACATCTTCAAGTTGTTGTTTGATTTGAGAGACCTTAGTAAAGTAGGATTGGATGGTCTCTCCATTCTGGAACTTAGCCCCTTTCAATTGATTTCACAGAGTCATCTTCCGATTTATATTCTTTCCTTCAAAAAACTTGGTCAATGAGTCAAACATCTCCTTAAGTGTCTTTAGAGAAGACACATGGGGGATGAGATGGTCTTTTATAGAATCAACAATGATTCTCTTGGATTTGACCGAGTTCTTCTTGTGTAAGGCCTTAGCCTCATCTCCCTCTGGAACTGGAACCTCTTCACTTATGTAAGTGTACAATTCATTCTCTTCTAGGATTAACCCAATCCTATACTTCCATGATCAGAATTTGTCAGCTCCTTCAAGCTTGTCCTCAAGCTTGGTGTGGTGATACATCTTAATGAGAAACTCAAATGGAAATAAAAGATTTAGGTCTTACCACTTGAATTGCTGAAAACTGGGTCTGGAGCTGGATTAGGGTTTGTTAGAGAAACCCTAAAAATTCAAACTTTGAACTCTAAACTTCTGAATGGATGGAAAGATACGCCTTGCTGAGCTGATCAATCCGGTATACTTCAATTTTAAAATCTACAAAATTTGACCCCTCAAAATTGCCTTTGAAACTTTCGGATCTGTAATTTTTTGTTTTCTGGTTTTCTGGTCAAAATCCTGAACTAGGGTTTGATAATGCCCGGGGTTCTGCCCAGCCAAAAAGTTTGATCTTGTGCTCTAAAC
This sequence comes from Larix kaempferi, assembly GCA_027924585.1. NCBI lineage: Eukaryota > Viridiplantae > Streptophyta > Pinopsida > Pinales > Pinaceae > Larix > Larix kaempferi. The sequence goes on along the minus strand of BSBM01000535.1, from coordinate 11,679,964 downwards.
TTCGATTTTTCTGAGGAGCATCCAACCGTGGTCTCAGATTCAAAAAATTCCAACTTTTGCAAAAACCCTAATTTTGCACCTTTCCGATCAAAATCCCGAACTAGGGTTTGATGGAGACTGGGGTTTTTCCCAACCAAAAGGTTCGATCTTGGTCTCTAAATTTTGATTTTTCTGAGGATCAACTAGCCGTGCTCTCAGATTCCTAAAATTTCAACTTTCTCCAAAACCCTAATTTCCTGCAGTAGTGACGGGCCAAAAACTGAAAGTGCTCATAATTGAATTTTTTCTCGATAGAAATATGCACCCTTGCAAGGAGAGTTAGCCTAGCCTAATGCCTTTTATGATCTGAGGAGAGAAACCCAAATATTAAGAAGCCCTAGCTTCCGCAACTGCACAGTGTCTTCTTCTTAGCACCGCTCTGATACCATGTTAAATTTTTCGATAATTTCATTCAAACATTATCTAGGATCCTACTAAGAGAATAACATGCACAACATAACAGTCATAAACACAAGAGACATAGAGTTTCCTCAGGGAAAACCAAGAAGGTGAAAAACCCCGCAACTTCCTTAGAGATAGAATAAGCCCCAATACAAAGATCACAAAGATCAATCCCCAAAAGATAGATGTCTACAGCAGCTACTCCTCCTCTACTTGTGCGCACCTCTCTCGCTCAACTATGCAAGTTGGATGAGTGAGTGAATGAATAGAATGAGAGACATTCACTCTCTATTTATACACAACTTAACCTACCTTTAATTCTAGCTGGGATGACTTCCTAAGGAACCTAATAACCCATCCACATGACACATGTAGGGCCGACCCCACCAAGGTGGTCTAATAACCCATCAAATAATACTTGCAACACTTACAAATACAAATGACGACACTTCTGATTGGAGGAATAATACATCTCCATCATGAATATAATAAAGTACAAGTGCAATACATAGAAGAATATCTTCCGAATTTACAAATACATTAACAGACACGACTTTAGAGGAGGCATTCACAGGAATGAAACATGAATTCAATCATATGAGGATCTTTGGTTTCTCGGTGTACATTCATATACCCAAGGAGAAGAGATCGAAGTTGGAACCTTCAGGAAATAAGGGAACCTTTGTGGGATACAGTGAGACATTGAGGGATTTCTGGATATACATCCCTAGTCATAGACAAATTGAGGTTAGTCGAGATATCACCTTTGATGAGGAGGTAGCTTTAAGAAGATATAGAGAATCACACATGGATTACGACTGTGAGGAGCAGGAGGATCCCAGAGATATAGATCACTCTACTCCATATATTTATCCTTCAGATGATCAGAGGGAAGAGCCAATAAATCCAATCGATCCTATGGATAGGCTGAAAGATGTTGCAATTGTCAAGAAAAGACCAACCTAGCTTCGTAACACTCTATAGGAGGTACATAATCATTCGTCTCCCATTGGTACCTCCAGGGAAAGTAAGATACCTCATAGATTCTCAAGTTACATAGAATTTATGAGTCACATTATTGATATTGATCCTTCTAGTTAAGAGGAATTTTCTTATCAGCAGGTTTGGATAAATTCCATGATGGAGGAGTATAAATACATCATGACGAATGATGTGTGGAAGATTGTTCTGAGACCTGAGGGGAAGTCTGTGGTGACTTACAAGTGGATCTACAAGATTAAACATACATTATATGGTAGCACCAAGAAACACAAAGAAAGGTTCATGTCCTGAGGATTCTCTCAAAAAGAGGGAGTGGACATGGAGTGTACTACGAGAAGACGTCTTCTCTAGTGGAAAGGTACACTATTGTCAGAACTATCATTTCACTTCCTTCAATGATGGGTTGCATATTACATCCAATGGATGTAAAGACCACGTTTTTCAATGGAGAAATTGAGGAAGAGGTGTACATAGAGAAACGTCTGGGCTTTGTGATACATGGGAAGGAGTCCCATGTCTGCAAATTGAAGAAAGCGATGTATGGACTCAAACAGGCACCCAGGGCTTGGTATTCCAAGATTGACGAATACCTGATAAATTTGGGATCACCAAGAGTGTTGTGGATCCCAACCTTTACTACAATATTGTCAACAATGATCCTATGGTATTGGTACTATATTTCGATGACTTGTTTCTTACCGAAGCAGAGCAACTCATAGTTGAGTGCAAGATGGAGTTATCCTCTGAGCTTGATATGAAAGATCTAGGGATGATGCAATACTTCCTGGGATTGGAAGTGTGTAATATATTAGATGAGATATTCCTTAGTAAAGGGAGGTATGAAGTTGAGATCTTGAGGATATTTGGTATGATGAACTTCAAGTCCATGTTGAAATATTGTAACTTCTAAGAATATTATATTTGTACTTTATTATTCCGGAGATGTTTCATTCCTCCGATGAGACTTTGTCATGTATCCGGAGATGTTTATTCCGCCATGGTAACTTGGGTTATTAGAATTCCCTAGTGGGGTCGGCCCTGTATGTGTTAGGTGGGTCAAAGCGTTATTAGACCACCCTAGTGGGGACAACCCTGTCACATTATGTAAAGTGGTTAAGTTGGGGCTGACCTAGCTTGTGTAAAAGACAAGTTGGAGTTGTGTATAAATAGAGGAGGTGTGTTCCTCATTTAACACACATTACACTCACTTGTGATTGGCGCATAGGTGGGGGAGAGATCTGATATGGAGGAGAAGGAGGTCATGTCTATGGTTTACATCTTTGTATTTGCTGGTCATCTATATTGAGGAAGCTTTGCTGGGTTTTCTACCCCATGAGGGTTTCCCAGGATAAATCTTTGTCTCTTGTGTTTATGCTGTGCTCCCTTTCAGTGATCCTGTATATGCTATTGTTGTGAAATGGAATGTAATGATGATATTTTATATCTTATCCTATTGAATATTAACATGGTATCAGAGATAACCTGAAGGAAGGCAATGTATGGCACTTACGACACTTGCTTCACTTGCGACAATTTGAAGGTTAGGGTTTTGTATAGCAAAAACCAGTCATCGTGTAACTTTCTCTATAAATCCATTTTGGCGAAGTTTCAGGATCTAAAACCTTTACAAGTCGTATATTACATCCTCCTGTACCTTATGTCCAAAGGAAAACCTCTAATTCGTTGTACGTTGTGATTTATGATCAGTACAAGTTAGGGTTTCTGCCTCTTCTAGATCTCAGTCATAAACAGGTGACCTAGGAAAAAAGGTCACAACTTGGGATAGGAATCTCCAAATGAAATTTCGTAAAAGTGACAGGTAGAGCACAGACTTTAGTTTCTCAAGTAACTTTTTCAGATGCCGAAGTTGAACCAGTGACATGTGTCACTCCGTACAAGTTCACTCTCCTATTTTATCCCATAAACAGGTCACGTTGTGACACTTGGAATAACTCTCTCTCAGAGAATCCAATTGAGGTCAGACCTGTGGTTTTGGAAAGATGACAGGTCAGGCTCCCACAGACCAAAGTTTCAGACCTTGTGGATTCGTAATTTCAGAGATGCAACAGAAACAAACAAGTACATATTTCTGTCCAAACATAATTGTTTCTGAGCACCTCCATTTTTGGATCGCCACTACTATGGGAAATTAGGGTTTCGAAGAAAGTTGAAATTCTTGGAATTAGAGACCACGGCTAGATGCAACTCATAAAAATCAAAATTTAGAGACCAATATCGAATTTTTTGGTTGGGTAGAAGGTCGGGCTTGATCAAACCCTAGTTCGAGATTTTGATCGAAAAGATGAAAAATTAGGGCTTCTACAAAAGTTGGAATTTTTGAAGTATGTGACCACGGCTGGAAGCTCCTCAGAAAAATCAAATCTTAGAGCTTTGGATCAAACCTTTTGATTGGGCAGAAGGGTGGGCTTCACCAAACCCTAGTTCGGGATCTTGTCTAGAAGATCCAGAAGTTTGAAAGGCAATTTTGAGGGGTCAAATTTTGGAGATTTCAAAATTGAAGTATGCTAGCTTGATCAAATCAGCAAGGTGCATTTTTCCATCCTTTCAGAAGTTTGAAATTCAAAGTTTGAATTTTTAGGGTTTCTTTGACAAACTCTAATCCAGCTCCAGATCCAGTTTCAACAAATCAAAGTGGATTGGGTTAAAAGCCATCCTGACAGGTATGACTCGAGGAGATACAGGTATGTGTTGAAATATGTTCATGATTAAGTTTATGTTTGTCTTCATATTATTTAGGTTAGTACAATCTTGATTAATGTTAGACTTGTCTTATTACCCTAGTAAAAGTAAGAATGCATTGGAATGATATAATACATTTATTGATTAGGGTTATGACACTTATGATTGTATTAATGCACCTGTGGTGTTGTATGAGGATGATGTTGTCTGCTAACAAGATACAAGTACATCAAGAAATACAAATCAAGTTCTATGACCATGATGACATGAAGACAAAGACTCATCCATAATGTTTTACGAGGTATGTATGACTTTGTTCTACTATGCTTAACCTATGAGATATGCAGGTTCTAGCACAAGGTCTCTAAATCATTGAAGAGAACAAAGAAGATATTGTTTGGGTATGTTAAGACATAACCAAGCTTGATAATCCAGGTATGTTTTCCTATATCAAGTTAGAATCCTACTTTGTTAGGATCTTAGGTAAGTATACCTATGTATGAAATCATCATGACCATACACACTTAAGATTATCATGTTTTGATAGTATACTAATGAATGTATGATTGTGTATGAGATCATGAGGATGACACTAGTGCACAGTTGAGCATGCATAGTGGTCCAGGATGGATAAAAGATTCAAAGACATATAGAGATCAAGCAGGAGGCAACCATAAAAGATAAGTATTTGAATTGACATGAAATAGTAAATGATATTGCTTGGAATAGTTGTATGCATATTTAGAATGTATCATGCATAGTGTGAGCATTCATATAGCATTGAACAGTATACTACTAATATACATATGATGGGTAAGTTGGACAAACATTCCATTGTTGTTTGTCTAGAATGAAACCTCTTTGCTGACATGCTAAGAGCTGTGCACACTCTCGATAGTATGTTCTGGTAGAGATGGAAGGCATCTAGATAACCACTGTATGCATACATGATATGGAAAAGTGTTGTGCCAAAGTATTGGTCAAGATAGTTGCATAACCATGTGAATCATATTTGCATGCATAATAAGGTTATCATGTCAACATGATTTGATGATTATGAAGTATTTCTAATCATGTAATTAACTTTGATTTGTAGGTAAGATCATGAAGAATGATGAACACCGAACAAGAGATGGATGTTCTACAAGAAGACTTACAAATCAAACATACTATAGAAGGCTCGTGACTAGAATATTCTATTAGAAAGAGGAAGAAGATCATGACGAGATGTTTGCTCCAAGTAAGACCATTCTCTTAATGGTGTAATTGAAGAAGTGTGAATCAAGAAAACTCCTAGGATTCAATTGAAGAAATCCCTGTACCGGTACCCAGGATCGATAGTCATTTGATGAGCTTAATGATCACCATGGGTGATGCGGATTTCAACCTTTGCTACAAGGTTGAAGATGGTTTCTATATACAGATGACATGGATGCAAGAAGGAACTCACCATAGAGTTCGAATGATCTTGAGACTCATATCAGTAAACCCATTTGATGGAAGTATGTCAAGTCTCAGAAGGAATCTTTCTCAACCAGGGAAAGTATGCTGTGGAAATCTTGATAAAGATTTGATATGTTGGAATGAACAACCATGACCACTCTCATGGGTTCCGAGTTGAAGCTGTTAGCTGATGACTCATCAGAGTTAGTAGATGTGACTCTATGCAGACAGATTATTGGGTCATTGATGTATCTGACGAATACCATGCCAGATATATGATTTGCTATGAACACCTTGAGTTGGTATCTAGTGGAAACTAGGCATGTTCACCTGATAGCTGCAAAGCATGTGATGAGGTACCTAAAGGGTACGATAGACTTTGGTCTATGTTATCGTGGAGATCATGACTTCAGATTGTATGGCTACACAGATGTTGATTGGGCAAGAAGTGTATCAGATAGGAAGAGCACATCAGGTGGATGTTATTTGCCATGATCTCGTGGTTGAGTAGGAAGCAGTCTAGTGTGGCTCTCAGCACAGCTGAAGCAGAATATATAGCTGCTTGCTCTGCTAGTTGTGAAGTGGTATGGCTTCGAAAGTTGTTATCAGGATTGTTTGACTTAGAGATGGACCCCACTGTGATCCTGTGTGACAACCAGTGTTGTATCAAGATAACAGAGAATCCAGTGTTCCATGATAAGTCAAAGCACATAGAGATCCGATATTTCTATATATGGGATATGGTGTAGAAAGGAGCTATTAAGCTCGAGTATGTGAGCACTGACGAACAAGTTGCTGATATGTTTACCAAACCTCTGTCTCGAGTAAAGTTTGAGTATTTCCGAGACAAGCTTGGTGTGGTTCAGAAGGACCCTCCTCGAAAGGGGGAATGATATGGTCGATGATGATATTTGGATACTGGTATCTATCACATACCCCAATTTTATTAAAATAATGTAATTATTTTTAATATTCCTGAGAACATTATGTTAAATTTAATGCTAAGTAGGAATGGATGACTCAGCAGAGTCTCCAGAAATGGAATGTAAATTCTGAATAATTATTATTAATAAATAAATTATGGAGACAACAGCATGGGAGAGCTGTTAAAAGAGGTTACTGGTCTAACTGGTGGATGGAATTAGGTGGAAGGACAAAAGACAAGTGGCAGCATCCTCAAACACTTCCTAAGTTGCAGGTGGCAACTTCCCTATATTTTGGGGTCATGATTCCCTAAGAAAGTGGAATCTGAGCAGGTGGCTCATTAATGACAGTTAGCCCAACTAAGACCTAGGCAATCTTTTAAATACTACTCAATGAACTGAGCTGGGGGTTCAGCAATTGTTCTGGAGGGAGAATACATTCAGGTGAATGCTATTCAGGAGTCCCATTGAGGAAGTGGGGAAACAGTAAGGAAGTGTTTTGAAGCAGGAAGTTGCAGTAACTTGGTTCCAGTATAGCTGTTTTGGCTGAGGGAATTATTGGCCGTACTTAGATTCCAACCAGTTAGACCAGAGCAAGCTCAGGGGTCCTGAGAAGTGCTGTCTGGGCACTCTCCAGGAATTGGTAGGGAGGAACAGCCTCCCATTGCTGTTATTGTCTACCATAGCTACAGGTTCTGCCACTCTTCCTGTTGATGGTTTATTTAATTTTCATATGAGATAGACTAGTACAACTATGTTTTGACTGTATTCAACTTCAGTAAATCAGTCTCTGTACTTTCTTTTGGTATAAATTTCAGAACGCAGATGTTATAGAAATTTCCTATTTTTTTTATTAAATGGAGTATTTATCTTATACAGAACCTAATTGTTACTGTTACAGTTAACAATTATCATGTTTAGGCATATTCTAGAATTCCTGTTAATGGTTAAATAATAGACAGAAATATTAAACAATAGATATTCCAGTAATCTACCTGTATATATATATATATATTGCATATTATAGTCAATTTTAGTTACAGGTTACTCTTATATCAAGTTAGAAGATAAACAAAACTCATTTTAATATATTGTTTATACTCAGAATATGTTTTGACAGCTATCGATTAAATAAATGAGGAGACTGTAACAACATTTCATTGTTATAAGCATCCTTATAATCTTATTTATTAACACAGGAGTCAAATACAAACACTTAGCAACTGTATAGTATTATTCCCCTTCAACCTAGTATTATAATACATTAGCCATGCTTATTATAATAGAATTAACAGAGTTGTTTTAAACAAAAACAAACATATTACACAACAGAGAAACTGTCGACGAACGCAACCATCATTGGCTGTTACAAACCATCTTAATTATACACAATAATAATATTTATTCATTATAAATGTTCTTCCTTAGGGTAGTACACAAACCCTACACGGTCGTAACCTTATATTATTCCTTCGACAGACTGAAAACAAATAAAAGAATGCCTTATATGGCAGACAGAACCTACAGCATCTTTACACATAGTTCTGTGTATATATTATTCTACCCACAGTTTCATTTAATAACTATACAAGAATCAAAATAAACATTGTTACAATTCATTCCCGGTCGCTGTCGAGTTAACAAAGTTCATACATATTTGTTGAACACAAAACAGAACCTCAACTCGCCTGAATAAACCCTATACTATTCAACTATTACAGTCACAGTCGAGGAACATCCACCATCTTTTATTTAACACTCCAAATCGAAGAAAAACGCAGAGAGACAATTATAGGATTTCACTATAACAGAGTTATCATCCATTGCAGGTACCGAAGAACCCATTTATCCTTACATTCAAACACATTCTAATAATTTAGCAAAACACAAAAATGAAACACGGCCATGATAGGCCCAGTAATATATTAAGTATAAATTTTATGCAGCGAGGATAGAATCCTATGCCTAGCCAATACGAGTACCATAACAGAAACCCTGGCCTCATACAGTCTGAGCCGTGAAGGGCTCTCCAATAAACATAACAAGGTTTCAACCCCTTTCATTTCAAACAAAATAACTCATACAGATGACTGCAACCATGAACATCAAGTCGTCAAACGACCTCACTACACAGGAGTTTTCCTCCATGACACAACCCTAACCACAAAACCAGCAAAGGAAGAGACAGCCATGGATAACCAAGCTTACCCGGAGGAGCCAGCGTTGGAGATAAAACCCTGTACACCTTCAGAGCCGCGTGACCTGCACATTCAATGCCGATAGATGTTAATACACATTCAATGCCAAGAATTGTAAATATAAAGTAAACCTGCACTTGCTTGCAAAACAGAAATTACGGAAATAAAGTTATTTCCTTACCTGAGCAATGTAACCCGTGGATAATCTGGGAGCCACCGGTGAAAGCAAGCACTGAACCCCATCCCCCTCGTCGGTTGAAAGAGCAAGGAACACCCTCAAACTCTTCCAATGACGGCCGCGACAGACAAACATTGCAGACGAAAACCTCAAACTGGAGCTGAACCAGTCGAGAAGCACACCCCAAACCCTTACATGCAACCACCTCTGGATTTAAATAGGTACAAAACCCTGCCTCATAACCACACCGGCACAGTGATGGACTGTAAATAGCTGGTAACTTAAACAAGGAATGAAACAACGAGACCCCTAAACAAAGAAACTGTAGCAGACTATATCACCAGAGCCGAGGACTTATTCTACTACAGAATGAAACCACAAGACCAGAACCACAACACGTTGCACTCTGTTACAGTGCCATCACTACGAAAAACTCAGACATGGAGGGTTTCATCCTTAGGACCCGAGCCCGAAGGAAACTACAATAACCTGGTAGGGTTTTGATAACAGCTTATATATCACCAACTGCATGGAGGAGAGTCAACCACGTAGCACCCAAATATATCAACGTAATATGGGTCGAGACCATATAGTTCAAATTGCAATCCAAATCATTATTCACCGATTCCAAAATCATTACATATATGTAAGTCAAACGTATAAGATAACATATGATATACAATCATTTAGCATTTAGTGCATGCCTTGCAACTGAATCGTCGAGAATCCCAAGCACATGGGATGTATAATCCCTACAACGATAATAAGGAGACATAGTCAACATCAAATATGGAGTTCCTATTAACTTAGTATGGTGGTTAATACCTTAACACAATATTGATTATAAATCTTATCCATGGTATGGGAAAAACATTATGACTATGGCAAAATCATGATAATGTACATTTATATTGAAACCAAGGCATAGGTTAATACCATGAGCATATCACATTTCTTCAATCAGTTAAACAGTGTGGTGGTCAACTTTCAAAGGAAAATACCTTGTTACTTACCAAATTCATATGATGGGGCACACTTTCGCCATTATATACTATCATCGCATTTCTACCGATATTATTTGTTAAACAGTAAACAAATAGGTAACATAGGATAAACTTTAAAGTAGACATTGAACATTGCAGTATAGTCGAATATAATGGAACAACGCTAGAGGCGCCACATTTCCCAACTCACATTAATAGTCCGGAAATACAATAGTAAATCACCGGTATTAGTTGACAACATATCACATGAAGTTAACGTCACTTATGCAGCCAATAATTATGATATAACAATTGTACCATTGATGGTTACAGCAGTAACGTAGAGTATTAATCATAAAAACATAATTATAACTGGAACAATGTAATCTATCGCAAAACCTGATGATGCTATCCTAATAAGAAATATCATGTCGAGGCAGACTATCAATCTTAATTCAAGTGTAAGTTCATGAGAATAACTTCACTGTCTTGCACTACAACTTGCATTAGTAAATAAATCTGCTTTAAAGTTTTAAAGTACAGGGAGTATTGATGCTTACCAAGTTTAAAATACAGTGATCCCTACTTCACCGGCATACCTGGGACACGGAAAACAACTTATGCATTAGCTTGTAAGCTAAGTAAGCCAGTCAACTACGACTAGCTCTTCCCTTGCGGTTCGAAATAAAACAGTCATTAATTACAATCATCGAAATCAAAGTTTTTAAATAAGACAGTCTTTAAACAGATTATGTTAGTTATTTAAATTAAAACAAAATCAGAATTTCTATCTAGTTAACATTTATTGTTATGAATAAAAATTTTAAATTTTTCAGAAATATCGGGTTTTGACATGTGGTATCAAAGCCAGGTTCAGACACTAGGCTTGGATGTGACTCCACTAAACTTCCGCAAACAGTGACCATAAAAGAAGATTTTTTTTATTTATAAAACACTAACATATATTTCGGTTTCATGAACAGAACAGAAAATTTTTCTTTTCTGAATTTTACACACAGGTATGGAAAAACTGGGAGAATATGCTGAGGAGGAATCTCCCAATGCTGTGACAAGACAGATGTCAAAAGAACTTGAGACAGAAGAAGAAATTTCTCACACCACTGAGCTGATGCAGACCATAAGAGGATTAAAGACAGAAATGGAAACAGTTAAGAAGGATAATGAAAGGATTCTAAAGACTCAGGAACAGCTAAATCAGCTATTGATAGAAAAATTTCAGACTGACGGAAGGAGCAAAACAGCTGACTCAGAAGAAGTTAGTCATCCAAGAGGGTCAAAAAGGACAAAACCAACTAAATCTGATAGCAGTTCCTCATCTGAAGAAAGAAAGGGACAACTCAGTTATCACACTAGCAGTGACAGCAGTGAAGCTGAGATGCACAACCGAAGGAAAAAGTACAGGCCTTATGAAGAGATTTCCGGGGAGTTTAAGAAGATAAAGCCCCCAACTTTCAATGGAGAAGCTGAAACTGGAGAAGAGGCAGAATCCTGGTTATCTGGGATGAGAAAATATTTTCAGATCTATAACTACTCAAATCAGCTAAAGGCACGAATGGCCATCTACAACCTCTCGGGAAAAGCGGACATATGGTGGCAAGATCTGAAAAGGGTCAAAGGGATTAAAGAAAGAGAAGTTAATTGGAGTACCTTTAAAAGATACTTCAAGAAGAAATTCCTGTCTGAGCAGTATTATGAAGAAAGGGCCAAAGAATTCTATGAACTGAAACTCGGATCTATGACGATGAAGGACTTAAACAGTAAATTTTTAAGTCTGTTGCGTTATGTACCGTATTTTGTCGAAGAGAAACCAAAAATACAGCGGTTTCTTAGTTGCCTGCCCTATCATATCAAGGACAGAATTGAATATGACAATCCAAAAACACTGGAAGAAGCTATGCGCAAGGCAAATTTCTGTTACGAATAGAATAAAAAGAAAGAGGGGATAGCCAGCTGGAAAGCCAAAAAGAACAGCAATCTGATCGAGTACAAGAAAAAGGAATTTGTTCCCCATAAAAGTTTCAAGAATGGCAAAAACAGGAACCACTTTAATAGTAAAAGTTTCCAAGGAAACAAAAATGGAGCTGTCAGCCATTCAAACAATTACAAAAACAGCAAAGAGACTCCTAATAACCATGGAAACTACACCAAAAATTTCGAGCGAAAAGAACCTGTCAAGTGCTGGGAGTGTAATGGGCCACATTATGCTTCAGTCTGCCCAAACAGAAAGAAACAAATCAGCAATATTCATACTGTTCAAGATGAAATGACAGTTGGAGATTTCGCAGGAACTATGCCTCGAATCAATGCAGCATTGGAAAACCGCCAGGCTGACTACCAAACTTCCATGGTGGAAGTAGGAGGTATGATTAACAAAACCCCAGTTACTATATTAATAGATCCAGGTGCTAGTCTTAGTTATATTTCACCTCAGTTGGTAGAAAAATGTAAATTGATTGTTGAAAGGTTTGATAATTCATGGTTTGTACAATTAGCTACTGGGGCAAAGAGAAAAGTAAACTGCTATGTAAAAGAATGCATCTTAAACATGACTGATTTTAGAACTACAGTTAAACTGAACGTTTTACCACTTGGCTCTTATGACATACTTATCGGAATGGACTGGTTGGAACAACATAGGGTCGTTTTAAACTGTTTTGACAAAACTTTTAGGTGTATAAACAGTAGTGGATAGCCTGTAACTGTTAGAGGTATCCCTAGGAAAACAGTAGTTAGGCAAATTTCTGCTTTACAACTTAAAAGAGCAGTCAGAAAAGGGTGCAAGACTTATGCTGTAGCTATTACAGATGAGACAGATAAGTCTGAAAACGACCAGAAAACAGTAGAGAACATTCCTGTCGTCAATGAATTTATTGACGTTTTTCCTGAGGAAATCCCAGAATTGCCTCCCAAGAGAGAGCTTGACTTTACAATTGAGCTGGTACCAGGTGCTGTTCCCAGTTCAAAAGCCCCGTATCGTATGAATATTTTGGAGCTTAACGAGTTGAAAACTCAGTTGAAGGAGTTAATAGACAAGAATTATATTAGACCCAGTGTATCCCCTTGGGGAGCACCAGTGATTTTCGTTAAAAAGAAGGACGGAACTATGCGACTTTGCATAGATTATCGTCAACTAAACAAGATGACGATCAAAAACAGGTATCTGTTACCTCGTATTGATGATCTGTTTGATCAACTACGTGGCGCTACGGTATTCTCTAAGATCGATCTGAGATCGGGTTATCATCAGGTAAGAATTAAAGAGGAAGATATTTTCAAAACAGCCTTTAGAACAAGGTACGGACATTACGAATTTGTCGTAATGCCATTTGGACTTACAAATGCCCCAGCTGTTTTTATGTGCTTAATGAACAACATAATGCACAAGTACTTAGATAAATTTGTTGTTGTATTTATCGACGACATTTTAGTCTATTCTAAGAGCGAGGAGGAGCATAAAGAACACTTAAGTATAGTCTTACAAGAACTGAGAGAACAACAGCTCTTTGCGAAATTCAGTAAGTGTGATTTCTTCAAAGACGAAATCCAGTACTTAGGACATGTAGTCACCAAGGAAGGGATTTCAGTGGATCCCGAAAATATTCGGGCGATTGAAGAATGGCCAGTACCTAAAGATGTGACGGACGTTAGATCTTTCATGGGAATTACCGGTTACTACCGGAGGTTTATTGAAGGCTTTTCAAAAATAGCCAACCTAATCACTTCTTTGCAGAAGAAAGGCAAGAAGTTTGATTGGAATGCGAAATGTGAAGAAAGTTTCAAGAAACTTAAGACATTATTGACAACTGCACCTATTCTTAGAATAGCGGACCCAAATAAAGATTTCATAGTTTGCACCGACGCTTGTAATGATGGTTTAGGCGGAGTGCTGACTCAAGAAGGACACGTCATTGCTTACGAATCTAGGAAGCTGAAAATCCATGAAAAGAATTATGCCACTTATGACCTAGAATTAGCTGCTGTAATTCATGCTTTAAAGATGTGGCGACACCACCTAATAGGCAGAAAATTTACCTTACTAACAGATAATAAAGGTCTGAAATACCTTTTAGACCAGCCAAATTTAAATGCAAGACAAGCCAGGTGGCTGGCATTCCTAAGTGAATATAATTTTGAAATCCAACACATAAAAGGGAAGGAAAATAAGGTGGCTGATGCCTTGAGCAGGAATGCAAAACTGAATTTTATATCAGCTAGCAGCACTTATACCTCTGATTTAAATGAACAGCTGGCTGAAGGGATAAAATTAGACGAAAATTATCAACATCTACAAATTACAGCCAAAGAACAGCCTACAGAAAGTTTGATAAAAGGGTATAGTTTAAACGAAAATGGATTTTTGCTGTTTAAGGACAGGCTGTATATCCCTAATGCACCTACAGTTAAGCTGTTAATTTTAGACGAAATACATAAAACCCCTTACTCCGGGCATCCTGGTTATCAAAAGACTATCACTATGTTGAGAAAAGAATATTTTTGGCCTAATATGAAATCTGAAACTGCTGAATATTTAGCTAAGTGTTTGGACTGCCAACAAGTAAAAACAGAACACCAACATCCAGCTGGATTGCTGCAACCTTTACCTATTCCTAGCTGGAAATGGGAAATAATCAGCCTGGATTTCATTACGGGTTTACCCAAAAATCAACATCAGAATGATTCGATTATGGTAGTGGTAGACAAATTAAGTAAATCAGCACATTTTATTCCTGTTAAAACCACATACAAGGCTGCAAACATAGCAGATATCTTTCTAAAACAGATTTTTCGGTTACACGGTATTCCAAAGGTCATTATATCAGACAGGGATCCAAAATTCACAGGAAATTTTTGGAGATCCTTGTTCAAAGGATTAAACACCACTTTGAATTTCAGCACCTCTTTCCATCCTCAGACTGACGGACAAACGGAAAGAGTTAATCAAATATTAGAAGATCTGTTAAGGATGTATGTTAAAGATCAACCAGGTAAGTGGGAGGATTATTTACACTTAGCCGAATTTGCATACAATAACAGCTATCAATCATCAGCTAAGTTTAGTCCTTTTGAGGTTTTGTATGGTCGAAAATGCAACACTCCTATCTCTTGGAGTAATCCAGTAGATAGATTAGTGTTAGGACCTGATTTATTGAAGGAAATGGAACAGATTGTGAAACAAGTGCAGGAAAACTTGAAGATTGCCCAGGATCGGCAAAAGAGTCAAGCAGATTTGAAAAGAACTCCTAAAGAGTTCCAGGTAGGTGAACATGTGTTCATCAAGGTAAGACCAAAGAAAAGCTCCCTAAGATTAGGAAGTTGTGCAAAATTAGCACCATGTTACTGTGGTCCATTTGAAATTTTAGCTAGAATTGGTCAAGTTGCTTATCAGTTAGCATTACCGCCAAATTTAAAAGTACATAATGTTTTTCATATCTCTGTTTTGAAAAAGTATGTTCATGATGCTACTCATGTTATTGATTGGAACATTGTACAGGTAGAACCAGAAGGGGAAGTTCTGGTAGAACCGGATTGTATCCTCGGGAGGAGGGAAATTACTCTACGGAACCGGATAATTGGACAAGTGAAGGTGCAATGGAAGCACCTTAGTCCTGAAGAATCTACCTGGGAGCTGGAAAGTAAGATGCGGGAAGCATATCCCCATCTATTCCAGCGGGTGGCTGAAGACGAAGAATAAGTAACATCGAGGACGATGTTACATTTTAAGGGGGTGTGTATGTCACATACCCCAATTTTATTAAAATAATGTAATTATTTTTAATATTCCTGAGAACATTATGTTAAATTTAATGCTAAGTAGGAATGGATGACTCAGCAGAGTCTCCAGAAATGGAATGTAAATTCTGAATAATTATTATTAATAAATAAATTATGGAGACAACAGCATGGGAGAGCTGTTAAAAGAGGTTACTGGTCTAACTGGTGGATGGAATTAGGTGGAAGGACAAAAGACAAGTGGCAGCATCCTCAAACACTTCCTAAGTTGCAGGTGGCAACTTCCCTATATTTTGGGGTCATGATTCCCTAAGAAAGTGGAATCTGAGCAGGTGGCTCATTAATGACAGTTAGCCCAACTAAGACCTAGGCAATCTTTTAAATACTACTCAATGAACTGAGCTGGGGGTTCAGCAATTGTTCTGGAGGGAGAATACATTCAGGTGAATGCTATTCAGGAGTCCCATTGAGGAAGTGGGGAAACAGTAAGGAAGTGTTTTGAAGCAGGAAGTTGCAGTAACTTGGTTCCAGTATAGCTGTTTTGGCTGAGGGAATTATTGGCCGTACTTAGATTCCAACCAGTTAGACCAGAGCAAGCTCGGGGGTCCTGAGAAGTGCTGTCTGGGCACTCTCCAAGAATTGGTAGGGAGGAACAGCCTCCCATTGCTGTTATTGTCTACCATAGCTACAGGTTCTGCCACTGTTCCTGTTGATGGTTTATTTAATTTTCATATGAGATAGACTAGTACAACTATGTTTTGACTGTATTCAACTTCAGTAAATCAGTCTCTGTACTTTCTTTTGGTATAAATTTCAGAACGCAGATGTTATAGAAATTTCCTATTTTTTTTATTAAATGGAGTATTTATCTTATACAGAACCTAATTGTTACTGTTACAGTTAACAATTATCATGTTTAGGCATATTCTAGAATTCCTGTTAATGGTTAAATAATAGACAGAAATATTAAACAATAGATATTCCAGTAATCTACCTGTATATATATATATATTGCATATTATAGTCAATTTTAGTTACAGGTTACTCTTATATCAAGTTAGAAGATAAACAAAACTCATTTTAATATATTGTTTATACTCAGAATATGTTTTGACAGCTATCGATTAAATAAATGAGGAGACTGTAACAACATTTCATTGTTATAAGCATCCTTATAATCTTATTTATTAACACAGGAGTCAAATACAAACACTTAGCAACTGTATAGTATTATTCCCCTTCAACCTAGTATTATAATACATTAGCCATGCTTATTATAATAGAATTAACAGAGTTGTTTTAAACAAAAACAAACATATTACACAACAGAGAAACTATCGACGAATGCAACCATCATTGGCTGTTACAAACCATCTTAATTATACACAGTAATAATATTTATTCAGTATAAATGTTCTTCCTTAGGGTAGTCCACAAACCCTACACGGCCGTAACCTTATATTATTCCTTCGACAGACTGAAAACAAATAAAAGAATGCCTTATATGGCAGACAGAACCTACAGCATCTTTACACATAGTTCTGTGTATATATTATTCTACCCACAGTTTCATTTAATAACTATACAAGAATCAAAATAAACATTGTTACAATTCATTCCCGGTCGCTGTCGAGTTAACAAAGTTCATACATATTTGTTGAACACAAAACAGAACCTCAACTCGCCTGAATAAACCCTATACTATTCAACTATTACAGTCACAGTCGAGGAACATCCACCATCTTTTATTTAACACTCCAAATCGAAGAAAAACGCAGAGAGACAATTATAGGATTTCACTATAACAGAGTTATCATCCATTGCAGGTACCGAAGAACCCATTTATCCTTACATTCAAACACATTCTAATAATTTAGCAAAACACAAAAATGAAACACGGCCATGATAGGCCCAGTAATATATTAAGTATAAATTTTATGCAGCGAGGATAGAATCCTATGCCTAGCCAATACGAGTACCATAACAGAAACCCTGGCCTCATACAGTCTGAGCCGTGAAGGGCTCTCCAATAAACATAACAAGGTTTCAACCCCTTTCATTTCAAACAAAATAACTCATACAGATAACTGCAACCATGAACATCAAGTCATCAAACGACCTCACTACACAGGAGTTTTCCTCCATGACACAACCCTAACCACAAAACCAGCAAAGGAAGAGACAGCTGTGGATAACCAGGCTTACCCGGAGGAGCCAGCGTTGGAGATAAAACCCTATACACCTTCAGAGCCGCGTGACCTGCACATTCAATGCCGATAGATGTTAATACACATTCAATGCCAAGAATTGTAAATATAAAGTAAACCTGCACTTGCTTGCAAAACAGAAATTACGGAAATAAAGTTATTTCCTTACCTGAGCAATGTAACCCGTGGATAATCTGGGAGCCACCGGTGAAAGCAAGCACTGAACCCCATCCCCCTCGTCGGTTGAAAGAGCAAGGAACACCCTCAAACTCTTCCAATGACGGCCGCGACAGACAAACATTGCAGACGAAAACCTCAAACTGGAGCTGAACCAGTCGAGAAGCACACCCCAAACCCTTACATGCAACCACCTCTGGATTTAAATAGGTACAAAACCCTGCCTCATAACCACACCGGCACAGTGATGGACTGTAAATAGCTGGTAACTTAAACAATGAATGAAACAACGAGACCCCTAAACAAAGAAACTGTAGCAGACTATATCACCAGAGCCGAGGACTTGTTCTACTACAGAATGAAACCACAAGACCAGAACCACAACACGTTGCACTCTGTTACAGTGCCATCACTACGAAAAACTCAGACATGGAGGGTTTCATCCTTAGGACCCGAGCCCGAAGGAAACTACAATAACCTGGTAGGGTTTTGATAACAGCTTATATATCACCAACTGCATGGAGGAGAGTCAACCACGTAGCACCCAAATATATCAACGTAATATGGGTCGAGACCATATAGTTCAAATTGCAATCCAAATCATTATTCACCGATTCCAAAATCATTACATATATGTAAGTCAAACGTATAAGATAACATATGATATACAATCATTTAGCATTTAGTGCATGCCTTGCAACTGAATCGTCGAGAATCCCAAGCACATGGGATGTATAATCCCTACAACGATAATAAGGAGACATAGTCAACATCAAATATGGAGTTCCTATTAACTTAGTATGGTGGTTAATACCTTAACACAATATTGATTATAAATCTTATCCATGGTATGGGAAAAACATTATGACTATGGCAAAATCATGATAATGTACATTTATATTGAAACCAAGGCATAGGTTAATACCATGAGCATATCACATTTCTTCAATCAGTTAAACAGTGTGGTGGTCAACTTTCAAAGGAAAATACCTTGTTACTTACCAAATTCATATGATGGGGCACACTTTCGCCATTATATACTATCATCGCATTTCTACCGATATTATTTGTTAAACAATAAACAAATAGGTAACATAGGATAAACTTTAAAGTAGACATTGAACATTGCAGTATAGTCGAATATAATGGAACAACGCTAGAGGCGCCACATTTCCCAACTCACATTAATAGTCCGGAAATACAACAGTAAATCACCGGTATTAGTTGACAACATATCACATGAAGTTAACGTCGCTTATGCAGCCAATAATTATGATATAACAATTGTACCATTGATGGTTACAGCAGTAACGTAGAGTATTAATCATAAAAACATAATTATAACTGGAACAATGTAATCTATCGCAAAACCTGATGATGCTATCCTAATAAGAAATATCATGTCGAGGCAGACTATCAATCTTAATTCAAGTGTAAGTTCATGAGAATAACTTCACTGTCTTGCACTACAACTTGCATTAGTAAATAAATCTGCTTTAAAGTTTTAAAGTACAGGGAGTATTGATGCTTACCAAGTTTAAAATACAGTGATCCCTACTTCACCGGCGTACCTGGGACACGGAAAACAACTTATGCATTAGCTCGTAAGCTAAGTAAGCCAGTCAACTACGACTAGCTCTTCCCTTGCAGTTCGAAATAAAACAGTCATTAATTACAATCATCGAAATCAAAGTTTTTAAATAAGACAGAGTCTTTAAACAGATTATGTTAGTTATTTAAATTAAAACAAAATCAGAATTTCTATCTAGTTAACATTTATTGTTATGAATAAAAATTTTAAATTTTTCAGAAATATCGGGTTTTGACAGTATCAATATGGATACTTGTATCGATGATGAGATTGCCTATATCGACAATAAGGTCGATGATATGGACACTGTATTGATGAGGATACTATATCGTTGATGTGGATATTGTATTGATGTGGATACTTGTATC
Organism: Larix kaempferi; assembly: GCA_027924585.1. Taxonomy (NCBI): domain Eukaryota; kingdom Viridiplantae; phylum Streptophyta; class Pinopsida; order Pinales; family Pinaceae; genus Larix; species Larix kaempferi. The sequence continues at coordinate 11,660,002 of BSBM01000535.1, read as the reverse complement.
GATGATGAGGTTACCTATTCCGACGATGAGGTCAATGATGAGGTTACATGTTCCGACGATGAGGTCGATGATGAGGTTGCATGTTACAACGATGAGTTCGATGCATGGTCCTTAGAGCTTGTCTAAGTGGATGAGGAGGGATTGTATCATCCCTGGACTTAGGTCCCTGAATTGGTCCGTAGACATATGTCTCCGAGAAGTGGTCCCTAGTGGACGAGAGGGATTGTATCATCCCCAGACTTCGTTCCCTGAATTGATCCGTAGACTCTTGTCTTTGATAAAGATGTTGGTGAATGATGTAATGTGTGCTCCTGGACTGCTCAGCAGTGGGTGATCATTCACGAAACCTGTAATGATGTAATGTTCACTCCTGGATTAGTAGGTGATCATTCACAGGTTGTAAATCCTAGGTTTGATCTAGGTCACACCCCAGTTGAAATAGTACTAGCTCTGTGGTTGACTGGAATGATGTAATGTTCGCTCCTGGACTGCTCAGTGTAGCAGCAGGTGATCATTCGCAGGTCCTATAATGATGTAATGTTCGCGCCTGGACTGCAGTAGGTGATCATTCACAGGTGATAAAATCCTAGATTTAATTTAGGTCACATGTAGTATGAAAAAGGACTAGCACTATGGTCGGGATTGCATCATCCCAGAACCACTAGTTCAAAATGTACGTGATGGGGATTGCATCATCCCGGAACCACTACTTCAAAATGTACGTGATGTGGATTGCATCATCCCGAAACCACTAGTTCAAAATGTACGTGATGGGGATTGTATCATCCCTGGACTTCAGTCCTAAACTGATCCCCAGACAGATGTCTCCGAGAGTGAGAGTATTGTATCATCCCTAGACTTCAGTCCTAAACTGATCCGCAAACAGATGTCTCCGAGAGTGAGAGGATTGTATCATCCCTGGACTTCAGTCCTAAACTGATCCGCAGACAGATGTCTCCAAGAGTGAGAGGATTGTATCATCCCTAGACTTCAATCCTAAATTGATCCACAGATAGATGTCTCCGAGAGTAAGAGGATTGTATCATCACTGGACTTCAATCCTAAACTGATCCACAGACAGATGTCTCTGAGAGTGAGATGATTGTATCATCCCTGGACTTCAGTCCTAAAACATATCTACAGACAGATGTCTCCGAGAGTGGTCCTTATACTTTTTTTAAGTTAACGAGTGGATTGCATTGTCCCTAGACATGATATGGTGTCTTAAAAAGATCATGTGTGTTGCAGGGTATGCTGCCATTGCGTTGTTGATCAAGAGGATCCAGTTGATGCTATTGTGATGATGATGATGCTGATCATAATGATCTAGATGACGATGTTGTTGATCGTGATGATCTAGATGATGACGCTGCTGATCGCGATGGTCTAGATGACGATGTTGCTGATCGTGATGATCTAGATGACGATGTTGTTGATCATGATGATCTAGATGATGATGCTGCTGATCGTGATGGTCTAGATGACGATGCTGTTGATCGTGATGATCTAGATGATGATGTTGTTGATTGTGATGACGATGCTGATGATCGTGTGCTAATGATGCTGATGATCGTGTGATGATGATGTTGATGATCGTGAGGATCCATATGTTGATGTTGATGTTGCTGTAGTTGTTCGAGTGCTGCAGAAGATGAAGACTCAGTACTGAAGATGTTGATGTTCCAGTATTGAAGATGTTCTAGTAACTGCTTGAGTTACTGATGATGTTGAGAAAGCTTCCAATGATTTATAGATGTATCATGTATGATGTTGATGACTCCCTGCTCCTGCATATGTTGTTATAATATCCTTCTCGTTAAGGGGGAGTGTTGAAATATTGTAACTTCTAAGAATATTATATTTTTTCTTTATTATTCTGGAGATGTTTCATTCCTCCGATGAGACTTTGTCATGTATCAGGAGATGTTTATTCCTCCATGGTAACTTGGGTTATTAGAATTCCCTAGTGGGGTCGGCCCTGTATGTGTTAGGTGGTTCAAAGGGTTAGTAGACCACCCTATTGGGGTCGGCCCTGTCACATTATGTAAAGTGGTTAAGTTGGGGCCGACCTAGCTTGTGTAAAAGACAAGTCGGAGTTGTGTATAAATAGAGGAGGTGTGTTCCTCATTTAACACACATTACACTCACTTGTGATTGGCGCATAGGTGAGGGAGGGATCTACTATGAAGGAGAAGGATCTCATGTCTATGGTTTACATCCTTGTATTTGCTGGTCATCTATATTGAGGAAGCTTTGCTAGGTTTTCTACCCCATGAGGGTTTCCTAGGATAAATCTGTGTCTCTTGTGTTTATGCTATGCTTGTTGTTCTTTCAGTGATCCTGTATATGCTATTGTTGTGAAATGGGATGTAATGCTGATATTTTCTATCTTAGCATATTGAATCTTAATAGTCCATGACTACACCAATGGTGACAAATCTGAAGAAGCTGGGCAATTTTTCTTAAAATTCAGATTTGGTAGATCCCATTATGTATAGGTAGCTTATTGGATCCTTGATGTACCTGATTAACATCAGGCCAAATATTTTCTTTGTAGTAAATACCTTGAGCAATTTCATGGTTTAGCTAAGGTAGTTGCATTGGGTGGTAGCAAAGCATGTATTGAGGTACCTATGTGGTACACTTGGATATGGTCTCAAATATGTCTTGAGTGGTGATGTTTGGTTGCATGGTTATAGAGATTCTGACTAGGGAGGCAATGTGGTAGAGAGAAAGAGTACCTACAGGTGTTTCTTTAGATTGGGATCAGCCATGGCTTCTTGGTTTAGCCGGAAGAAAACTTCTATAACACTGAGTATAGCAGAGGCAAAGTATATTGCAACCGATGATGCAAGTCATGAAGCAGTGTGGCTGTTATCACTCCAAGAAACCCTTTGTGGTTGTAGACCAAAGGTGCTCGGTAACTTAAGAATTCAATACCCTTTTCAGTAAATGGATCGATGGGATACCACAATAGCTCGATGGAAAGGTTGCTTATCAAATAGTTAAATGAGCCAGTGCTCTTAGAAACTGTAAATCAGATGATAAATAACAGAAATGGTATGTAGAATATTGCTAAGACAACCAAGTATATTAACATGCAGGGTTTATACAACCAAGTACTTGCATAACATCGGGTCACACACAGCAATAGGAAGTTCCTCAATCCAAATCATGAGCACAGGCTAAGCTAATTTGAACAGAGTGCAGAACAATGGTGGATGAAAATATCTGATCACAACAACAAGAGGAAACTGTGATTTTTTATTATAACAAGCGACCAAAACATATGGCAAAGTCTCTCCAAGCTCGAACCATTGAATCGTCTTAGTTTTCAGGATTTATAGCCTTTACAAAGCAGTTCCCAGATCATAAAAGCATGGATTTGTTTAATTAACTAAAACACTAACTGATAGTAAAAAGCAAAAAGATAGGGACTAATCCCTAAAATCAAGGAAATTCTGATATGGAGATCTCTTTCAACGGCTTGATGGTTGGTGAAATGAAACAGCCTTCCAAGGTTCGGTGAACTTGATAAGGTACGTGTAGATTCGACCTAGCTGATGTGGCACTTGATCTCTTGAACTGTTTCTTCAAAACAATGTTAAAACTAGCCAAAACACCCACTTGACTTTAATCTTGTTCAAAACCTTTTAAGATATTGATAAAACAATTTATAATTCATTCATTTTGATCAGCCTTCTGCCATTTCAGCGAACAAATCCGAGATCTGGGCGAAATCTTAAGCGATCTGTGAAAACAGGCTTTCGGCAGCTAAGCCTTCTGCCAGTTTCACACGTTAGCTGCCAAAAGTCAGCCTTTTCGGCAGCTGATGAGTTCTTGGAGGCTCCCCTAAGCTGCCGAAACCTGTAGGATTCCTGAAAAAACTGCCTTTGGAAAAAATCGATTTTCTCAACCGTCCGATGTCCTTTTTTCATGTTCGAATAGTCGATTTTGATCTACGGATCATAAGCTATCCACTGGTGCTTTCGGATTTGAATTTGGAGTTCAGGAAGGCTGTCGAAATGGCCCCGCAAGATCATGTGATTTCAGCAGAAAATTCCTCCAAATTATCACTTGACTTGTCTTTATTAATGGTTCAATCAGTGAACGAACATGCAAAACAGAGAATTGACAACTGCTGAGCAAATCATAAACTCGAGACTCAGGATAGGATTCATAAGTATGAGTTGCTTTGAGTTGGACTGAGATTCTGGCTGAAATTCAGGAATAGACTTGACATTGAAGTTGTGGCACTCGATCCTAGAACTGCTGCCTCAAAAAGATGCTTGAAAGCTGGGAAGACTGACTCTCTTTGCCACCTATAGCACTGCTTATATCAAGGCTGAAAATATGCCTTTCAATCCTGAGGTTGATTACATAACCCTCCACGTGTCCTTCCATGCAGAAAAAAAGAATAGCCTTTAAATGAAAATCATAATTCAGTCCTTTTGGATGAACATTTGACGCATAAGGATTTTAAATTTGCATGTGGAAACATTTTCGGCAGCTAAGTTCATTCTGATAGACCACTTTAGCTGCGGAAACTGACCCTTTTCGGCAGTTAAGCACACTTCCACAGACTTAGTTAACTGCCGAAAGCTTAAATTTTCGAATTTGAAACCCAAGACTCACAGAAATAAATTTTTTACCTATTCTATCACCCAAAAAGACGGTGGTCAATTTGGGAGATAACATCTGGCTACTACTCGGGGATGGAATCCTCCCAGTGAGGTTCCAAGAATCCCAGAACCAAATGCCTTTCCTGGAGAAAACTCAAACAGAACTTTAAACTCTAGTGTTTCATTGGGCATGGAGTCATCTGGTTTCCTTTCGCGTTGGGCATGGAGTCATCAAACTGCCTTTGGCATTGGGCATGGAGTCATTTAGCCTGTGCCACTGTTCCCTCTGCAAACCTGTTGTAGTCTGCCTGTAGCCTGCCTTTATTCAACCAAGTTAACTATTATTTCTGTTGCAAACTGGAAGAAAGAAATGCTCGGGCAGCGAGCTTATTTCCTACTCCTACACTAACCAGCTGTACCATTTGTTAAGTGAATGCGGATTTCCATAGTAGCCATCCAAGCAATTTCAAGACTGAAGAAACTTGATCTCTATCACTGCTCAACAACTGATATTTTCCATGAATCAACAGTAATAAGAGTTCTTTTAGGAAACCATACTTATCCGGAAACACTGGCAAGCTAAGGAAATCTGAAATCTCCAGGTTCTCTGAAAAGCATAGGTCCATGAAAGCTGCCACTGGATCCTTAGAAGGAAGATAAGTAACATGCTCCTCGAAAAACAGTTGCACATCTATGGCAGCCTCATGCTCAGCCATGATTGTTTCTCTACAAGAGGACTGATCATCTTCTTGTCTTCTCGAAATCAGTGATTGATCAATAAAGATGATAACTTCTTCCTCAGACAAATGTACACAAGATGGTGACAGAATAGGTTTTATATCATATGAGTTTGGATCAGCCGAAAATATGTAGTTACCTATATAATCATCAATTAACATAGGCGCTTCTTGATTTGCAAACTGGTCATAAACTTCATAGTCATACCTGTCTCTGGAATACTCTGCACATACTGAAGAAACTGATTCTGAATCTGAAATGTACTCACCCTCAGGCTGCTGGTCCAAATCTGTTTCATACCCACTGCTTTCATACTCGAAATCTGAAATGTACTCACCTTCGGGCTGCTGGTACAAATCTGTTTCATACCCACTGCTTTCATACTCGGAATCTGAAATGTCCTGACTGTCTTCTTGCTCATATGTTTGCAGATTTTCAGAGTCAGCCTGCATTATGATCCACCTGGATGCACGGATGTTCTCCTCTACCTTTTGTGCATCTTCAAACAACTGGGTTAATGATGAAGACTCCCTTTCCAGCAGAAGAAGGGCAAGTTCTGAATGAAGACACATAACATAATGTATCATAGCAGATGTTTCTGTAGGACGGATCTCCAAAGGCATGTCATGATATATGCGGCTAAACTTTCGATTGAAAATATGCAAAGTTTGATTCTGCTCTCTCTTCAAAGCATAAAAGTCAGCAAGGTAAGAATCAAAAGATTTGTACTTGCCCCAATACTTCAAGAAAGCATTAGAGAACTCGGTCCAAGAGCCAATTGAATCAGCTTTCAGACTTTTAAACCATATAGCAGCATCTTTGATCAGAGACTTGGAGAAATATCTCATGACCACATCTTCATGGGTAAGCTGAAAACGATCAACAAAATCCAAAAAGGATTCCACGTGTTCCTCAGCTGAAGTTTGATTTTCTCCAGAAAACCAAGGGATATATTCATAACAATCATCGGGATAAGGATGAAGAAGAAGGGGCAGCTTTAAAGGCTTAAACATCTTCATCCGGATCTTAACTTCAAAGGCTGTGGGATGATCATGAGATTTAACGGGTTCATGACAAGGTACAGAAATTATAACAAGAGGGGCTGAGATCTGTATAGGGTCTGAAACAATTTCTATACTTTCAAGGTCACATGGCTGATCAGATTCTGAAGGCAACGAAATACAGTGGTCATCTTTGTGAATGGGCTGGGGTAAATCTACCGAATCTACATCTACAATGCAGGGCTGTAGGCTTTCCTCTTCTAAAGATGAATATACAAGAAGGATGATGATTTTCTGAATATACAAAACAGAAAATAATTCTCTTTACACGCGAAGGGAAAAGAATGAAAGAGGTAATAAAGAACAACAACAGTTCATGAAGCAAAATAATGAACTGATACCTGGACTTTGATTTGAGCTTCTTCATATTTTATCAACAGGATCCTCCCCAGTGGAGTCTTTGAACGTGGAGTCGCCAGATAGATGTTTACAACCAATATAATGCTCAACCTTTGTCTATCATCAAAAGCTGAAACTATGTCGTCTCCCAGGGAAGCTTGCTTCACTCTCCGTTCCCCGGCAGCGGCGCCAATTTGTTATCACTCCAAGAAACCCTTTGTGGTTGTAGACCAAAGGTGCTCGGTAACTTAAGAATTCAATACCCTTTTCAGTAAATGGATCGATGGGATACCACAATAGCTCGATGGAAAGGTTGCTTATCAAATAGTTAAATGAGCCAGTGCTCTTAGAAACTGTAAATCAGATGATAAATAACAGAAATGGTATGTAGAATATTGCTGAGACAACCAAGTATATTAACATGCAGGGTTTATGCAACCAAGTACTTGCATAACATCGGGTCACACACAGCAATAGGAAGTTCCTCAATCCAAATCATGAGCACAGGCTAAGCTAATTTGAACAGAGTGTAGAACAATGGTGGATGAAAATATCTAATCACAACAACAAGAGGAAACTGTGATTTTTTATTATAACAAGCGACCAAAACATATGGCAAAGTCTCTCCAAGCTCGAACCATTGAATCGTCTTAGTTTTCAGGCTTTATAGCCTTTACAAAGCAGTTCCCAGATCCTAAAAGCATGGATCTGTTTAATTAACTAAAACACTAACTGATAGTAAAAAGCAAAAAGATAGGGACTAATCCCTAAAATCAAGGAAATTCTGATATGGAGATCTCTTTCAACGGCTTGATGGTTGGTGAAATGAAACAGCCTTCCAAGGCTCGGTGAACTTGATAAGGTACGTGTAGATTCGACCTAGCTGATGTGGCACTTGATCTCTTGAACTATTTCTTCAAAACAATGTTAAAACTAGCCAAAACACCCACTTGACTTTAATCTTGTTCAAAACCTTTTAAGATATTGATAAAACAATTTATAATTCATTCATTTTGATCAGCCTTCTGCCATTTCAGCGAACAAATCCGAGATCTGGGCGAAATCTTAAGCGATCTGTGAAAACAGGCTTTCGGCAGCTAAGCCTTCTGCCAGTTTCACACGTTAGCTGCCAAAAGTCAGCCTTTTCGGCAGCTAATGAGTTCTTGGAGGCTCCCCTAAGCTGCCGAAACCTGTAGGATTCCTGAAAAAACTGCCTTTGGAAAAAATCGATTTTCTCAACCGTCCGATGTCCCTTTTTCATGTTCGAATAGTCGATTTTGATCTACGGATCGTAAGCTATCCACTGGTGCTTTCGGATTTGAATTTGGAGTTTGGGAAGGCTGTCGAAATGGCCCCGCAAGATCACGTGATTTCAGCAGAAAATTCCTCCAAATTATCACTTGACTTGTCTTTATTAATGGTTCAATCAGTGAACGAACATGCAAAACAGAGAATTGACAACTGCTGAGCAAATCATAAACTCGAGACTCAGGATAGGATTCATAAGTATGAGTTGCTTTGAGTTGGACTGAGATTCTGGCTGAAATTCAGGAATAGACTTGACATTGAAGATGTGGCACTCAATCCTAGAACTGCTGCCTCAAAAAGATGCTTGAAAGCTGGGAAGACTGACTCTCTTTGCCACCTGTAGCACTGCTTATATCAAGGATGAAAATATGCCTTTCAATCCTGAGGTTGATTACATAACCCTCCACGTGTCCTTCCATGCAGAAAAAAAGAATAGCCTTTAAATGAAAATCATAATTCAGTCCTTTTGGATGAACATTTGACGCATAAGGATTTTAAATTTGCATGTGGAAACATTTTCGGCAGCTAAGTTCATTCTGATAGACCACTTTAGCTGCGGAAACTGACCCTTTTCGGCAGTTAAGCACACTTCCACAGACTTACTTAACTGCCGAAAGCTTAAATTTTCAAATTTGAAACCCAAGACTCACAGAAATAAATTTTTTACCTATTCTATCACCCAAAAAGACGGTGGTCAATTTGGGAGATAACAGTGGCTTTGGAAGTTACTTGCTAGACTATTTTATCAAATGTTGGAAACTACCTTGATATATTGTGATAATCAAAGCTGTATCAAGCTTTCGAAAAATCCAGTCTTCCATGACAAGTCAAAACATATTGAGATTAAATATCACTTCATCTAAGACATAATGCAAAAGGGAGCGATTCAACTCTAACACATATCCACAGATAAGCAAATTGTAGACATTCTGATCAAGCCTATGTCCAAGGAAAAGTTTGTATACTTCATAGACAAGCATAATGTGGTGGAGAATGTCTCCCTCGCTAAGGGGGAGTGTTAATGTTTAGGGAGCTTTGAGTAGGCATCCTCCTAGACATAGCCATGGTGCTTGGCTCGATGGATCATGGTGATTTGACCTATGGAGCATGATGATGGTTTACTCACTAGCGTATGCGAGGCCCATGGATCATGGTATTTTTTAAGGATTCTAATAGTATACTTAAGTGTAGTACTCTAGGAGATTATTTTGGATTGAAAAAAACATATATATAGATAGGTAGGCGAATATTAAATATGAAACATACAATTTACTACTGGAAATTGAAAATTTTGGTGAATATTATGATAAAAAAAACATATTTTATATAAATATAGGCGATATTAGGGACTAAAAATGACCAAATAGCGAATTTATTTTTGATAAAAAGCCCAAAAAATAGCCAATTGGCGAAATTTCGCCCCTAAAAATTACCCTGCCATGGATGTAGCCTTTCTTGGTCATGGTGCTTGGCCAAGTGGTAGAAGGCTTGGATGCTTGCAGATATACTCATTGGTTCTGGGAGGCCCTGGTATAGTCCTTCTTGATCATGGTACTTGATCAAGCGGTATAGGACTTGGGTTTCCCATCACATGCCTACCTGGATCTGGTATTCCTTGTTATAATAGAGTCAATTTGACTTTCCCATTCTTAAGGATTACCTATCCCTGTCGGAATGGTCATGCCTACTCTAGTGTGGGTGCACACACACTAGATCTCTTCTGACATGGATGGTCGTGCATGTAAAGCAAGATCATGGAAATCCTTATTGGGATATGAAGACTAAGTTTCTAAATCTTGTTACATACATAAATGATAATTAAATAATAGTTGAGGGTATTTGCAAATAAATAAATATAAATAAGAGAAAATAATGAGTTAAACATTAAAATGAAAAACATAAAGAAATAAAATACCATTAGCCAATATAAAACATTTAAGGCATAAATTACAATTTACAGATACAATTTACAATTACAATTAAAGTTACAATTTGCGATTACATTTAGATTTACAACTTACAATTACAATTTACAATTTACAAATACAATTTTTATGGATTATAATTTACACAATTACAATTTAATAAATTACTAATTTACAAATTACAATAAGAAATCAAGATAGAGGAATGATGTCACAATTTCACAAATACAAATTATGTAATACAATTATAAAATTAAAATTCTATAATGAAATGAAATACAATTATAAAATTAAAATTCTATAATGAAATGAAATACAATTATAAAATTAAAATTTTAAGTTTAAATCAATGGTTTACCTCTTGGTTTGGGTGCCATTTGTGAGTTGTGAGGCTATAGCTATACAAGGACTTAAAATTACCTCGATTTAACTACGATTTGAGAGAATCCACACTACAACGTACCCATCTCTACAGAACATCCTATAAATTTAAATATCTCTTTATCTTTAAAGGAACATCTTATAGATTTAAATATCTCTTTATTAACCATTGTAATATGGAAATGAAATTGTGGATTGACTTAAAAACGGTATAAACTCAAAAAAAATCCTAATTGGATGATGATGGACATCAAATTTCAACATGCCAATTTTTATGAGATATTTGTTTTATTTTTTATCTTTCTAATAATAGGATTATTTTATGAGGTTTTTTCTGTTTTACTTTCTATGAGTATATTATGTGTAAAGATTCTTTAAATCCATTTTTTTAGGTTTGCTTCTCCTTTTGCAACACAGAGTGAATTTTTTGCAACACAGAGTGAATTTTTTGCCTTCGTTGGGATAATTAAAAGTGAAAATGGTAAGCCTACACCAATTGGTATATAGGTTATTGGTTTAAACCTCAACGGAGGGGTTGAGTACAACATTAAGATTGGTGGCTTGGTCTTTCGGTTAGACTTTAAATCAATACATAAGTATTATGTATAATTATTTTTTTTTTCAATTATAAAAGAGTATATACACGGATTTTTTTAGTTTGATAGTTTCATAGGGGATATTGATATTATTTTATGTGTTTGTTTGTTTGTTTGTTTAATAATATTTTATATATATATTTTTTTCAGCGGAAAAATTATCTTCCTGTTATTCCCAAGGAATTAAAGAAAGTTTTTGAACCTAGGTGGAGAGGGCAACAATCTTTCCTCCCAACCACCCAAACTACAACCAATAAACTTAAATAAAAGTTCTTATATATAAAAAATATATAGAATAATAATTCTTCTATATAAAGAATATATAGAATAATTTAGGAAGATATTTGTAATTGTTATTTCATTAAAACTAGATATTTTGATTATTTGATTTTATATAATTGACAAACATTTTTTTAATAATAATTGGAAAATATATTTACAATAATTACTTATAATTTAAAAATTAATAATAAATTTATTTAAATTATATTTTAAATTATTTATTTTCAAATAAAAATAAGTAATTAAAATAAATGTGGAAAAAATATTAAAACTTTTAAAAATAATTATATAATTATTTTTTAAATATATTTTAAATTTAAAATACAATTATTAAAAATAATTATATACATTATTATTTATTTATTTAATAAATTAATTTTTATAAATTAATTTTTATTATATATATAACCATTTACCAAAATTAAAATTAAAAAATTATAATTATAATTCATATACCTCATTAGAATAAAAACATAATAAAAATGATAAAGATGATATACAATGATGATGGTAGTGCAAATTAATAAAGACATTAAAGACTTATTAACTTATTAACTAAAATATATATTAATTGATGATTTAGTTAAGTTTTAAAAATTATAATTCATATACCTCATTAGAATAAAAACATAATAAAAATGATAAAGATGATATACAATGATGATGGTAGTACAGATTAAAGACATTAAAGACTTATGAACCAAAATATATATTAATGGATGATTTAGTTAAGTTTTGGTTAATTTATTAAAATATTGGAAAATAAATTTTAAAATTATTATGAAATTAGTTTTTTTTCAGATTTTTTTATTTTTTATAATATTGAAAACATTAATACTTATCATCACCATTTTTAATATTTAAAATTAGTTTTTATTTTATATAATGTTGAATTTCATATATAATTTTTATAACATTGATGAACATAGCACCAATTAATTAAAAACTTCAATAATTCACCATATAAATATTATAAAATAAATAAGTAAATTTATAAATATATTTTTTTAAATAATTAAATATAATAAATATAAAGATTAAATAATAATAATAATTTTGTGTAAAACATTTTAAAAAAATTTTAATTTATTTTTAATTCAATTAACTATTATTGCATTGAGAGACACTTTTTTATTAAAGTGGATGAGATGTGACATGTTTTTGGCACATGTTGACTCAAAAGACCAAAAAAAATATAAAACTAAACACATAGGCTCCAATTTTAAATTGGCTAGATTGTAATATAAATAGAACTCGAATTTCAATTTCAATTTTCATACATATGTAACTTATTATTCACGATTAAGAATAACTATTTTAATTCATAATCAATTAATGAATGCAATCTTTGTCTATTTGTAAGATTTATGTGTTATAGTTTATGATTCCAAATTGAAATAATTGGGTAAATTGCAAGTATTTACTTCACAATTAAATAATTAATGCAATTTTTGCCTATATAACATGAAATGCACTTCAAATATTAAATTTATGTAAATAAATATTTTACTTCATAATCAATGAATGAATGCAAATTTTGGCTATTTGTCTAGGATTTATGGGTTATTGTTTATGATTCCAAATTGAAATAGTTGAAAGGTGGATGATTGGGATGGAAAATATATCCCATTATGTATTATTAAGTTAATAATAGAACAATAAGTTAGATATTAATTTTTTGATAATTGCAAATTAATAATAATAGGGTAAATTGCAAGTATTTTACTTCATATTTTTTTAATGAATGCAATTTTTTTTCCTATTTATAGGATTTTTATGTGTTACACCTCAATTATAAAACCATTATTAGTGAACAAGATTGTTACTTTATTAAAATACACCATTTTGATGGTTTAAATAAGAGCACAAAGAGGTGCAAACATTTCCTCAAGTTTAGGACTCTAATATGTTTTTTCACCTCAAGTGATTTGTCCCCCCTTGACCCTTAATAACGAGAGTTAAGATGATATATATATATATATAGTGGATGTAGCTCTGGTCACTAGGTAAAAATCATATTTTGTATTGGTGTGGTTTAAATATTTTTAGCTTGTTTTGTTCGAAATACTATTGGACATTTGTAAAAAAATCTTAAAATCACATATATTATCTATGAAAATTGCACATTATAAGTGCCATGGGAGTATTTTAGGGTGTTAAATTTAGTTTTTTTCCACGGAAAAATTCATATTCTATTCATTCATGTTGAAATATGGAATACATCCCTTAGGTGCATGCTGCATTTTTCAATCTTTTCATTCTTTCTTCATCATAGTTTCATTGTTTTACAAATCAACAACCACTTCAAACATTCTTACAATAAGCCTAATATTTCCAAAATTGCATTTTTCAATCTTTTCATTCTTTCTTCATCATAGTTTCATTGTTTTACATATCAACAACCACTTCAGACATTCTTACAATAAGCCTAATATTTCCAAAATTAAGTTCTCAACAAAATCCACAAAACAGATTACACTAGTTCTCAGACCAGGAAGTCCAAATTTTTCCTTATAATTTCCAGCAGTCCTCCCTTTCTTCTAGTCACCAGACATTCACCTGAAGTAAGAAGGAGTCCTTCTTTTGATAAGGCATATGATGCCTCATTCTGTTCCCTATAAACATGATTACACTTGAAATAGTTGAAGGATTTGGCTATGAGTTCCACATTTTGGCCAATGTCTATTAGATTCAGGTTCCTGATTCTTTTCTCCTTCCTCATAAATTTAATCCAAAATTCTGATTCACCAAATATCTTAAAATTCTTCACTGATTCCTCTTTAGCAATCTACATCAGGGTTCTCAAAGTCAATCCTTTGGCTCTATTGTTTGTGCCTATCCCCCCATTAGCTTTACATTCAATGGACTGTTGCTCTGAAAGGTGGAGAATTCCTCCCAGACCACAATATCTATCTGGATATTCACAAGCACCATCAAGGAAGCCTAAAATTTCCTCCTTACTAGCACTAACATCTTTCAAAATAATGGCTTTTACCTTACTTTCCTTGTCAATAAAGAAACTATAAGTAGAAAGCACCTGTGATATAACATAGAACACGGGATAAAGTCTATTCTAAAAAATAGCAGCATTTCTTACCTTCCATATACTCCATAGAACAAGGAAAGGGATGCATCTTAAAGATTTCAAATTGGAATTCTCGAACCAAGACGTAAAATTAATCTCTATTGAATCAACTTCCCACAATTGTTCCACTTAGAGACTATAACTTATTCCTTTCCATATTTGTTTAGAAAAAGGACAATTTTGAAATAAGTATTCAATGGATTCTTCATCACTCCTACAGAGATGCACCAATTTGGACCACATATACTTCGTTTTCTCAGATTGTCCCAGGTCAGTACCTTCCCTCTCAGTATCAACCACATAAAAATCCTACTCTTATGAGGATCTCGAGCTTGCAAGAGAACTTTCCACCACCAACTTCCTAAAGGATCTAAGCTTCTCCAAAACAACTTGTAAGCTAAATGAACAACATACTTACCTGCCTCCTCATTTCCAGTCCAAACCAAAGAGCCTGGAGATTCCTTAAGTAGAATAAACCCCTTAAATATATCATCTCTCCATCTGTTCCAAATACCAGTCCACCTCTTTGGTAATTCTAGGTCTACTGCAGATTTCCAGTCTTGAACAAAACTAGAAATTCTACATCTGCGTACAACATCGTACAAAGAATTGTATCCCTTGTCATTAAGATGTTTGATCAATCCATTGAGAAGATTTGTTTGGTTAATAATTCCTACAATTTTATCCTTCCCAAGCATAACTTCCCTGCCATATCCAACTTTCCAAGCCAAAAGATCACCACTCCAAAAATAAATTAAAAAACCAATTTAAACACTTTCAACCAAAATCCACTCAAAAATCCAAAACTTAGAATAAATAAACTACTACCTTTATATTCCCCAAAAATAAATTTACTTAAAAAAAGTGTCCGAAACTATTTCAGACAAAGTTGCTTCGAACTAGACATTTTGGGAAGAATGAACAAAGAGCCCCACAATGGCATAATTTTGTGAAATGGCATCTGTGAACAGCAAATCCCGAAAGTATGTCTAGGTTAACCCAATTGATAATAAAAAATTGGCTTATTATTATAATAATTATTTGAATAGACAGTGGTCTATTTATGATTTTTTTAAATTCTATCTGACAAAATTTACTTATTATATTAATACTAATTATAAAATAAAATATATATCTAGAAAATTTAAAAATTTTATTTGTACAATATTTAATTTAATATGTATTTTTTAACAAAATTATATAAAGTTTTGAACAGAATACTTTGAAGAATTTTAAATTAATTAAAGGCTGTGCAATTTGCACTTATAAAAACAAATAAACGATGATCTATCTCATCATTCACGAGAAAATAGACGATGCCCATCGTTTCACTGCACAAACGCTTTTGGTGGAGTGGTTGATTGGCAATGGATGAGTGAAGATGAAAGGACACTAAAGAGAAGAAAATGCTTTGCAGAAAAATATGATTCTCTCCATAAGCAGAGCTACAAGTTTAGATAGACAGAGCTATAAGACGAGATAGAGGCTCACTTTGGTGGGTGGGTTTTTAGATGTTTTGATTCCTGCTGAGTCAAAAGTTACTGGTATATCTGATTTGTAGATTATTAAGCTATTGATATATCTAAGTTGTAGTCGATTAGCTAGACCATTGAAAAATTAATGTTCCCATGATTAAAAATAGGAAATTGATGTTCCCAAGATGCAGAACTACAACGCTACTGATAGCTAGTAGCTACTGAGTGGGAGGAAGCAGAGCTACAAGGCTACTGGTAGCTACTGAGTGGGAAGAAGATTAACAGACTGGGCTACTGAAAATGAAAGAACAGACAGACTGGGTAACTGAGGAGTAATTGGAGAAGCGAACTGTGCTACTGTATGTTCGTGGAGAAAATATGTCAACCCAGTCAATTTTGAGTACGCTCTTGCTCTCCTTGCAATTCGGCCTTGGCTTTTGGCAGATCGGAAAGCTTACACCAGTTGGGGCGATCATACAATGCATCATGGGGTGGTTGCTGCTACATTTGCGACTCTCCAAAACTTATTCCCAACTTAAACGTTTTCCTGGTCGTGTCTACAAGACCGTGCGTTGCCATGTGACAACCGTAGCAGATCAGCCGACGGTGCCAAGGCAAATCATTCGTGATGAGATAAAATCGTCCTACTTAGGCGTGCCTTTCCATCTGGAACGAAGAGAAAGAAACAAATTGCTACTAAATGGGAAAATGTCATATTACATAACCGACACAATCTGGGACTCTCTGCTGGACATTGAAGAAGCTGCTCCCAGGACGGTGTTCCTAAAAGGGTATAAAGAATTTTGGCAACAAGTGGCTACAGGCGGTGTGATGACATTATCAGAAGTTCTCGATAGTTTGATACTCGACAACAAGACAATTAGGATATTAGACAACGATCTGCTACTTCCCGTGGATTTGTCTGTCTCAGAGGAAAAACTGCTGAAGTTTATAAACTTGGTGGGATTGTTCCTGCAAACCAACCAACAAATCTATTGGCTGTTTCCTACATTGATAAGCTTCACGGCGGCAGTGATGGAGTTCGCAACGTTTTTTAGGGTTTGGCTGTATGAGCAGATAAATATGTTATTCTGCTTCATAATGCATGCCATTTGTGACAGACTGCCTCGGTCATTGAGGAGGCAAGTGTACTCTTTTGGGATGTGGGTGGAGAATTTGAAGCCCAGCAACGATATTCAATTAAGGTTGGTGACGGGCACTATATGCGGAGTCATCGCTGGAGGTGCCAAAGTCCAAAAGGAAGGTGCGATTTTGGTGCCTTGGCTACCCCAAGTTAATGACACAAAAATTGTCATTAGTTGTGGAGAGATTGATCCCACTTACCGCATTGACATCGAGTGCTATTTTAATCCAAGTACAGGCAAATGCCACTTAAGGGCCACGACGGTTGCACTGGCTGATGTGGAATGCAGCAGGGATGAGTTTACGAAGTTAGTCACATTCATTTCTTGCATGGCAAAGAATCGATCTGGTTCATTGAAGTCTTGTAGTTCTAAGAAAAATAAGGTGCGTGTTCGTGGGTTCAGAGAGTCTGTGCTCTGTTATGCAAAATGCAGGTTTCCACCTGTGTACGAACTGAAATTGGAGAATGTACATGTCAAGTAAGCAGATATCCAGGACCCCATCCTGGATAGACTCTGTTTTTATATTAGAAAGTTTGTTATGCTTTATGCTTTAATCATAAATGGTTTCTTATATTATTTTTCATCAAATGTGTGCATTAAAACGTTCGCTTGTCTTCTTTACGATTGTATTTACATTTTCTGTATTCTACAGATACATAATTTGTTGAATCGTTTGTTATTCATTGTTGTTTTTATTACCACCATGCTGTTTTTTTTTGTATCGTTGGTAAATAACTCAAAATTACAAAATTTCAGTTACAACCAATTAGTTAAACCAGTTTTGAAGTGAGATGTTTACCATAATTACCTTTTTATTCTTAAAGACAGACTACTTGAGTACCAATACCATGGATGGAAATACTTACTTGAGTCAACATTGAAAGGTTCCATGATGTTAAAGTAGGGCCACTAGTATAGGATATGTATAGGATGTTTGAGGTAGGGTTTCTTACAATTTGGTTATCAGACTTAGTTAGTAATCCATGGAGTTCAACTCAATCCCACATTGAGCTTATTACCAACCATGTTAAAAGAGTGGAAAGTTGTCATGGAGTATAGGCCATTGCAGCAGGATCTCTATTTGTCTTTCCCTGGTGTCTTTTTCATCTTGGGTGGAGGTGTGTCACATGTCTCTTTCTACCCTTGTTTCAATGGGGGAGCATCTTTCGGAGTGGACTGAGTCGTCTCAACAATTGCTACCTGTTAAGGGTTTCACGGGGTCTGAGGTGGCATATGGAGTTGTACTTCCGGCACGGAAGCTGTCTACATTTGGGATGCATGCAAGGGATGGGTTACGTGGTTGTACGACTCATGATACTCCAATTAATGTTGTCATTTCAGGGGATAGAACCTGGTTGACTAGAGGCGATACTCATCATCGAAAAAAGGAAACACATGGTGATAGTTTTGTTCCAAAATGTTTACCTTTCGGTGGCTCTCATTCTTCGGGTGGTATTTGTAGAAAGGGGGACTCTACGACAGAAAATACCCATCTTGTGCCTTTAGTAGAGAAGGAAAACCGTGGTGGGCATCACCTAATTGGTAAGAAAGCTAAGGTGTGTAGACCTCGGAAGTTGTTTAAAATCTTGGATGAAAAGATTCATTTGTCGTTCGATCACAACATCAATATGGGGCAAGTGGAGAGCTTGTCGACCAAGTCCTTGGTGGCCAAGCTGGAGTACGCTTCTTTCAATCATCTAGAAATGATGGAATGGATTAGGGTACAATGGAAACCCTTGGTGGGCTATTGTTTGAAACTGAGCATCCTGGTCAATGGCTAGTTCTCCTTCCATTTCCTAATGGTGGAATACTTAAATGTCATTGTCTCCAAGCAATGGTTAATTGGTGGTGGGTATCTGATTCTTAGTCGATGGCACTCAACGTTTAACCTGCTTCAACAAAAGGTTTTGATTCATCAACTTTGGTGTTTACTTCTCGGGTTCCCACTTCAACTTTGGTCCCACTCTGTTTTTTAGGCGATTGCTAACCAGATTGGGATCATTCATATGGAGGACGATATGTTATACAGGGTGGAGAAAATGATGTCGGTTGTTCTTTTTTAATTTGATGTTTCGAGGGAGCTTCCTACGGAGATTGAGATTAATTGGGGATATTTTTCCTTTACTCAAAGACTGGAGTATCGAAGGGTTCCATTCAGATGCCATCTCTATTGGGAGACAAGTCATTTAAAGAACAATTGTCCCGGTTTCCCCTCTTTTGATTATGAGGTGGAGGTTTTGGGTTCAGAAGAGCATCCTAAGATAGTAGCTCAAGTGGAGGGATGTGTGGTGGGAGTTTCTTATGATGTGGTGCTACCCGGTCGGCTCTTCGATGGGGTTATCTTTAAAGAATCAACCTCCTTTCTGAGTAAGTTGGAAATGCTAGGCCCATCTTTCTATTGTTCTTTATCCTTTGAAGAGTTAGATGTTATTTATTTAGTGGAATAGTCTAGTAAGGGTGTTTATTAGTCCCATACCCTAGGGAATTTAGATTTACCTTTTGTTAGTCTAGTAGGAGTGGATAACACTTATGAAGATAAAGAATTTTGTCCTAACTTGAGAGCGAGGGTTTTGAGCTTGGATGGGGGATTAAATGCATCCTCCCATTCTCTTTCTAAACCCTTTGAGAAACCTTCGGTTTCATCTTTTGTTTTTTGGGGGGGCCCACAAGGCCTTTTCTGGCTCTAAGGGTCTTTCTAGTGTTTTCGTTGAACCTGATGATAATCCTCTGGTTGAAGATCGTTTCTTTCCCACTTCTATAGATCATTCGGGGCTTGCACTCCCAAGGGTGGAGGCCTACATCATCTGGATGGATCCCTACCAAATGCCACCATGCCTCAACTCCCTTGTGTTCCTTCTTTTCCTTTATCTCCTCCTTATTTAAAGGATGCTTTGGACCTTAGCCCTCTTTCTATCTTCTCTAATAAGCCCTTGAAGGAGGGTGTGACTCCTATTATCTACATACGATTTCAGAATGTTACTCTTCGAAAGAAAAACTCAAAGAGGGGGTAAGTCCCATGCAATAATTGAAGATAGGGGGTTTGATCCTGGTGAACAACCCCATGTCCCTCTTTCTGATAGATTGAAGGAAGCTTTTTCTCCATCACACACTTCTGGTGTGTCTTCCCAATTCTATCCCCTTAGATATTTGCAGGCCTCTAACTCTATTCCTCGATGATATTTATGATCTAGTGATCATTCAAGAGACAATGTGTCAGGATGAAAAAGTTATGGAAGTCTTCTTAAGATTGTTTCCTAGGTGGGAGTGATATGTCGTTGATGCAGATGGCCAATCAAGGGGCTTTCTCTTTATCTGGAACCCCTCTTTGGCGGATTGAAATCCCTTCAAATGCAAAGCAGGAATTCTCTTGGAAGGGAAGATTAGAGGTTTTGTTAAGGTGATTAATTGCTATGGCCCATATTCGGTCAGATGAGATTTTTGGCAATTGATTGGTGATAGTGGTATTCTTCAAATTCCATACCTAATCTTGGGGAATGACTTAAACTTGACCACAAGTGCCAATGAATTTTGGGGCCCTAATTCCCATTTGGAAGTTCTCTCTGATCATTTATGTCAATTTCTCGAGGACTTTAGCTTGGTAGATGTGGAACCTATCCCATTAAAACCTAATTGGAGGAATGGTAGGTAAGGGGAGTATGCAATATCTAAGAGATTAGATAGATTTTTTATTTTTGAAGGTTTGGCTAATAATCTTCCTCGTTATAGGACTTGGTCTAAAAGTATTGGTACATTTGATCATGTGCCTATATGCCTGCAAATTGATGTTGAAGAGAAATTAAGAAAAGTCCCTTTCAAATTTAATCACATATGCCTGAGGGATGGATATTTTATTAGATTGGTTCGATATTTTTGGCACATGGTCAAGATGGATCTTGAAGACACTACAATGCATAGATTAATGATGAATCTCAAGAAACTTAAATAGGTTGTAACTAAATGGAAAAAAGAAAATAAAGATTGTCATAGGAAATCACTGCTACTTATTGAGGGGAATATTAACAACATTTTCTTGACTAATTATTCTAGTTGTTTCTTAAAGAAGGAAAGGGAAGAATTGCAGGAGCTTGAAGGAAGAAAGGATATCCTCCTTAAAATTGAGGAGGAAACGTGGAGGTTGAAAAGTAGGGTGATGTGAATCAAGCAAGGGGATAGCAATATAAGATTGTTCCACAAGTATGCTAACCATAAGTGCATTTTTAATTCTATTTGGGACTTGAAAGGTTCCAATAGTAATGTGATCAGTTCTCAATTGGATATGGAGGAAGTAGTAGTTGAAAATTTTGAGAACAACTTCAGGGATTTGGGTTAGTTTAATATTTCCGATCAACTTAAAGTTATGCATCACTATCTGAAATTCTTTTCTGAAGCAGAAGTTGTGCAGATAGGAAAGGAAGTGTCTCTGCAGGAAATTAAATCTGTTTTGAAAAATTTTGCTCATTCTAAAATTCATGGCCATGATGGCTGTACTATGGAGTTTTTATCCATGTTTTTTGACATTATGGGTAAGGATCTGCTGGATGTTGTGGAGGAATACAGAAGGATAGGATATGTGTCTAGAGCCTTAAAGTCTACATTTATTGCTCGTATCACAAATATCTCCAAACCTGAGACATTTAATGACTATAGGCCCATTTCAGTTTGCAACTTGATCTATAAATTCATTTCGAATATAATTTCAAATAGGATCAAGCCTCTCTTAGCAGATCATATATCTAAAGAGAAATTTGGGATCTTGTCGAAAAAGAAAATACCAGATGCAATCGGAGTGGTGCAGGAAATCTTGCATTCAATCAAAACAAAAAAATTGATCATGGCTTGTATAACGTCTTCCAGGTTTGATGTAATTGTTGATGGCTCCCCTGCAAATTTTTTTACTAGTATTAGGGGACTTAGGCAAGGTTTCCCCCTATCGCCATGGATTTTTCTTCTAGTGATTCAGGGACTTAGTAGGTTGATAGGGAAGGCTAAACATGACAAAAAAATTGCAGGGTGTAAAGGTCTCAATCGTGCATAGTGTAAAAATATCAGTTGTACATAACATTACCCACTTATTTTTCATGGACGATCATACTCTTGTTTGGGTGGGCTCCGAAGAGGAGTGGGATACTTTTGATGAGATCATCAAGATTTTCTGCAGTGCCTCATGGATGGAGGTAAGCCAACAAAATTGATTTTTTTACACAATGATGTTAAGTATGATCTTCTTGTTCGGGTTTTAGGTCTCCTTCCATATCAATTATCATCCATAACAAAAGGCTTGAAATTCCTGGGCTTGTTTTTAAGCCAAACTGCTATTTCATTAAGGACTGGTTGTGGTTTCTTGGGAAGGTGGAGAGTAGGATTAATTGTTGGTTCTTTAAATGGTTGTCACTTGGGGGTAGATTAATCTTAGTAAAGGTTGTACTGGAGAGTATTCTAGTATATTAGATGTATATGGCCAAGATCCCATGTCTATTCTGCATAGCATTAGGAGAAAAAAGATGATTTTTTTATGGTCTAGAAAGGTGGACAACGGTAAATTCCATTTACTACATTGGGAAAGAATTTGTTTGCCTAAATACCTGGGGGGGTGAAGCGTTAAAAACTTCCTACATTTGAGCCAGACATTATTCCTTAAGAGCATGTGGAGGGGTATGTTTGGTACATGCCTATGATGTGAAGTATTTAGATCTAAATATCTTAGAAAAACCTTCGTGGAAGATTGGATCCATAAGGACAAAAAATCCATTTCTCAGGCCTTTTTTTTTGGTATGGATTGTCCAGGTCTTCTTCTTGGTTGGGCACTTGGTTGTCTTGGAAAATCAGCAATGGAGAGAAGGTGGTATTGGAGTTGAGCCTGTCATTAGAGGGGATATTTTTTATAAACCTTCCAATACTCTGATTTCCTTTTTATCTAATCTAGGTTACAACAGAATTTCTCACATTAAAAAACTAAAAATGGGGTATATTAGATGTTTATTATTAGTTATTAGCTATGGATATAGTCTTAATAGGTAGTCTAGCAGTGGAATGTCCCTCTTTTATTGCAGGGTTGTGTCATCTTGGAATAAGACTTAGAGAGGAGGTTGATGTTCTGGAATGGTCTTGGAACAAAAACTCAAGTATTGTGACTGCAAAAGAGGCATATGATGCCATCATGGTCTCTTTCTATGTTACTGTGAATAAATGGTGGCACAAAATCCTGTGGAAGTGGTCTTTCCCACACAAGATTAAGTGTTTTATATGGTTGTGTATGGAAAACCGAATATTGATTTGGGGAAATCTAAAAAAAAGAGGCATTATTGGACCAAATCTTTGTGTATTATGCAGAAAGGCTGAAGAGAACGTGGAGCACTTGTTTGTTAACTATGTTTCTTTGCATAAGTGTTTGGTCAGATGTATCTTAGGGTCTTCAACTATATTGCAAATGGGATCTCCCCTCATTAGAAATAAACCTATTTGATGGATAAAGAACTACCCTTAGCACAAAACCTTACCCTTGTTTGTTATGTGGGGCTTATGGAAAGCTAGGAATGCATTGGTTTTTGAAAACTGTGATCAGAATGCCACTTTGGAGGGCATTAAAATTTTAAGTTTTTGCAAGGAATTTCTAAAGGACAAGACTTTCAAATAGCATTGATTCTTACAGGAACAGATGACGGTGACTAGAATTCCTTCTAGTTACTTTGATGGTGCATCCAATGATGAGCAATGTAGTGGATACATGGTCGTGAAAAATTATGAAGATCATTATTTTATTTTTTGGATGGGATGTGGCCTATGGACAAATTCGAGAGATGAATTACTATCTCTTTAGGGTTTACTACCCTTTTGGAGTAGTGGTGTTTCAAGACCAAGCATCTATTGGAGAGTTTCAACTAGATTTCCATTAAGCAAATATATCAAGAAATGAACTCTCTGGAAAACATCTTATCCAAGCAATATGTTGGTTTTCCAGAAGGAAATTTATATTTTGAATCATTCTTGGACTTATCCTTGAAATCATCTGGCTCCTTTGTTATTTACTAGAAACAATTTGTTTTTTTTTTTCTCACTTTTGTGAGCAATAGCCATTGTGGATTTTTGCATAAGTTCTAGAATGTTATTTTTTATAGCACTCCAGTCATGAATTTTAGTTGTGATCAGTAACCGATGTAGTTGATTTCCTTTGCAATGACATTTATAACTTTGATTATGAGTGGAATATCAAGTTATTGGCTTTGTTTCCTCGTGAAAAAGAGTAGAACCACTAGTAGCACATTAGGACAATTGATTTCCCTCTTGGAAAGTGAATGCATTGTAAAGTAATACCTAGATTTATCAGCTTTCTCGAGGTCAACTATAATGCTATCCATGAATATAATTTGGATCTATTTACCCAAGTGTACAATAAAGTTGCGGAACAATCTGGATCATGTAATTTCATCCTCCATATCAAATAATTAGTGAGGCTATTTATTTGGATTGCACTTCACATTATGTTAAATAGGTCAGTTTCAAAGAAATGGTTATATTATACCCTATTGAAGAAGAAAATGACCAAGATATATTTTTACAAGAACAATAAAGCTCTCAATTGGTGGCTAGGGAAGTTGCATACAAATGTGAAGCTATAAATTTGTTGCCATTGGCCCTAATACTACCCATGATTGACTCAAGTTTTAAACTTTGGAGAAATCTTGTGCCCAAGAAATATGTATAGGAGGACCTACATAGCTAAGTATGTAAGAGAATATCACCTCATCTTGGTGAAACAACATATTCTATGTATGTTTTAAAAATGGAGATGTACCTATACAAAGTGAAAGAAAATATTTTGTGGTTAGAAAAGTAATAGAAAGTTCTTCTTTGAGACCATTATACAATGAGAGAAGAGATATGTAACCATGCCTCCTAATCCAAAGATATCTTCTACAACTGTAATTAAAAATTGAGTAAGACGTCCCACTTTTGAAAAAAAATGATATGCTCATTAGCATGTGGCTATGTTCAAGGACGCCTACAAGACAAAAGGAGAGAGGTCCAATATTGAGCTCTTGATTTACATGGCCAGGGGTAGTAGAATGGTTTCTAAAATGTTCTATCTATGACAAGGTATAGATTCATAGGTTGGGAATAACCTTTATCACCTAATTAGGACCCTTAGGTAGGATGTATCCTTGATTGTTTATATGAATAAGATTAAGTAGGGTACAAAATAGAGCATTCATGATTATGCCAACATGCTGAAATAAATTATTGTTAGAGATGAAAGACCCTTTCCTTTGGATTGTAACTACTCACTTGATTTGTAAGTAGCCCAAGACACAAACATAATCCCCACATGATGAGCCTAACTTTTTGCTAATATCAAGGATCTCTAGACAAGGGTGTTAACATAGAAGAGATGTTAAACTTTACATTAAATGATGAAGCCCCAAAAAAGGGGAGTAAGCATGATAATAATAAATATGCCAATGACAAAAAAAGAGCTAAGATGAGCCCAAGAAAGTTAGCATATTACCATGGTGACAATAAGAAACCAACCAATGCCTGAGACTTTGTTGCTTGATGACTATATTTTTCATATATAAGTGATATCATTTTTATTTTGATAATTTTATGCTCAACACTCTAACATGGTATTACAAGGATCAATCCCTCACTCTTCCAATGATGATGATGCTTTTAACATGGCATCATATTTTGCTCAATATTTATATGTTGTTGCTAACCCTTGTTTGTGATTCCATATTCTCTTTCTTTCATATATCATGTCATATTTCTTGTTTTTTTGGTGATTATCATGTTTATTATATGATTTACTCTTGGAATTTCTTTTGTATATATTAGCTCTATGTTTATGTCACTTTCTCTATAGGGGTATTTGTGAAGAGTTGTGGGACAACTTGGTTCATAGGACCATTTGTAATGTAATAAAATATCATCTAATGTCACCTTCTTCTAGTTATAATGTAATGATATAAAAGGCCATTGTCTCCCTGTATAGTCATGATTATATGCTCAACACATTTTGATGCATAGGAACATATGGGGTTCTTGTATTCATTGTAATATCTACTACATAGCTCGTGTATATGTTAGATAGGTTGTGATGATTGTCTAGTGGCCACATTTTATGTTGTATTGGCTATCAGAGGTTTCTATACACTATTGTGGTGTTCTGCAAGAGTTTATTGTATAACTTGGTTCAGGTGTAATTTCATGATTCAATAAGTGGGTTGTTATCTTTATCAAATCCATTAGGCTAAGTGTGTTCATATTTGCATCTTATGGGGAATTCTATAAGTTTTCATCAAGGGGGATGTTAATGTAATGCCATCTTCCTCCATTTGTATTATTTCTCTGTATTCATCATTAAGGGGGAATGTTGGAATATGTAATGATGAATTGTGTGGTGTTGTTGGTATGTGTAATTATTTCTACTGAAATGTCATAAGATGTCATGGTGATATACCTAGAAAAAAAAGGCATAATACTCTTCATAACTCTCTAACTATAAAAAGGAGTAATCCCACATGTGTCATGAAGTAAATTCTCTTATTGCCCTTCTTTATATATGAGAAATGGAAAAATATTTACCCCACATGTGTTATGGGATGTAAATATTCCATACATCTAGCTATATAATAGAGGTGAAGAAGACCCTTTTAGGGTATGTTGGTGAAGCATAATTGTGACATGATGTGAATATGGAGATTGATGTGATGTTTATGTGTGCAACTTAGGTGTAAGATTGGAGATTTATAAAGAATACGAAGACAATACCTTCCCATGGATGTTTCCCCATTTGTGGTTTTACCATGTATATATGGTGTATCATTCTTTCCTCTTGTCTCTTGTTTCTTAATTTATTATTGTTACTTGTATGTATAGAAGGGTAGGCTAATAGATTCTTACTTTGCATGTTAGCAAACATATTGTTGTATGTTCATGCATTTTCTCAATATTTTAACAAGAGATACTATATAGATAATGTAGGATGGAAATTTAGAGCTTGATGATATTTCTAAAAGTGAGTGAAATCCCATGACATGTGGGAATATAATTGGGGACTTTCACATTTTCCCAAAATGATTGTACTTTTCGTTACAAACACCTTTTCCCATGCTCATTTATTTTGAGTAGACTTCCCTTCACCTAACTTTTCATGCATTAATGATTTGGATTTATAAGTCAAAGGTAATGGTTACCCTCATTTAAGACATTTGATGTGACTTATTATGTTGGTGCTTGGCAATAAAAAAATTATTTCCCATGCGTTGCCTTTCATCTTCTTGACTTATGGGCTGATATCTCTTGTGTTCTATTAGCAATCATCTTGGAGAAACATAAATCATATTCCATCATTAATCATTTTACATGGTAACATATTGTGCATCGCTTGCACAGTATGTTACTCATTTTGATGATGTTCATAAGAAAACATAGGGGAACATATAATTTTTTTCTAGTAAACACTCTAGAAAGTTACAAGACATTTCTCAAGTACATAGTAATTCTCCCAAAAAAATAGTACTTCTCCTTACAAATTTTTTCCCATGCTCATTTATTTTGAGTAGACTTCCCTTCACTCGGCTTTTCATGCATTAATGATTTTTATTTGTAAGTCAAAGGTAATGATTACCCTCATTTAAGACATATGATGGAACTTTATGTTCCTTGTTATTTCGGTTCTTGGTAATTGAGGATTTATTTCTGATGTAATCTAAACAATCAATGATTTATACCCTTTTTTGGTGATTTTTTCACCCATAATCCAACTGAAATTGTTGAAATTGTAGTTTTAGGTTGTTGGAATTGCATACTTAGGGTTCCCCAAAAGTAATCGAGGGCACTGAATCCATTTCTACAATCAAAATTGTAATTTGAAAAAATGAAAATTGTCATTTCAAAAAAATATCCTTGACGAATTTCGGGAAAAATCGTCGAAAACATACAAATCTTCTATCGTTTAGCTTACTCCTTTATTTTCGATGGATCCCCTTTAATATTCTCCACTTATGGGATTATAGCGCACTTGTGTTATCAACATGTATTATCTTTGAGCACCATAGATCATATTTCATCATTAATCATTTTACTTAACATAGAGTGCATCATGGTAACTATACCACATTGTCCATAAAAAATGGGAATGTATGTGTAATTTTATATTACCTTCATTCATTCCATTATTAAAATGCATGCTAATTATTAAAACATCACTTTGTAGAATATGTTGCCATATTTAATTATATTCATAAGAAAACATAAGGGAATATATACTTCTTATCTTGTAAAAAAATTAGAAAATTACACACATTTATCAAGTACATAATCATTCCTGGTGAGACTTATCACTTAGATAAAGAAAATTTCACATATGATGTAAATACTTACAAATGATCCCTAGTCTTTATCGATGCAAATCGAAATGAAATAATAAATGTAAATAATTTTTCACTATAGATTGGAAGTATACAATTTGTCAACGATTATTCCTGTGAATGAAATAAACATATAAAAAGTTCATTCCATTCAACATTATTATGATTTGAAATAACTTCAACCAATTATATATATATATATATATATATATATATATTTCCAGGGTTCATTTTCTACCCTAATGATTCCTTTCATAAGAGAAAACCATTCATAAATGAAAACTCACTACTACATTTGAGCTCTTTACTGGAAGTTGCTTTCTATCACTAAAAGTGGGAAAATTTTCCTTCAAAAGCATCAATGGCAAGAAGGGGTGGGGGTTGAATGACCCTCAAAAGTGAATTTGAGAGTGGTTAAAACACCCCTGCCCCCACAAAGACACCTTCAAGTTCAGTTCATAACCCCTATTGTTGTTATTTAAGTCACTTTGATGAGGAATATCCATAGTGTAAAAAATTTCTTGATCAAAATGTTAAAGTTTAGGGATTTAAATTGTTTACATAAGAAAAGTTTCCCATTTTGGGTAATTGAGACATGAAATCAGATTGAGTCAAATTCAACCACCAATTCAATTGTGACAAGTGTTGTTCACATTTCAAACTTTGTAAATAATTTTGAACTTTGTGTCAAGCAATCATTGGAAATGGCTCAATATTTCTTATATAAATGAAACATGTCAATATTATGATTACCTAAATTTAACGAGTAATGGCTAAGTAACAAATATCTTATGTAATGTTAATTTTCTTTTTTACTTAAAAGGTGTGCAGTCTATTTCTATTGAAATAATAAACCACCTTGTACATAGTTCAGAAAAATCTTTTATCTACAAATATCTAAAACATAGAGTGACATAACAATCGACTTCTATATTGTTAATATTATATAAATAAAATTACAATTTAAAAAAAAAACAATGATAATGAAAAAAAATTAATAATGAAAAAAACAAAGAGCTACGAGGTGGTAATGTTCCCGTAATTGCTAATAACTATTGCTATAACACTAAAGCAATATAAATATGATACTTTTACCACAAAATTATTTAGTCATCAAATCAATTTTTCAATGTTTTGTTAAAACAATGATAATTTTCTCAATGTTTTGTTAGAACAATGATAATTGGAAAAAATGCAAAAGGTGTGCTAAGCATTCTTCTTCATGATCAAAGACCCAATTTGTTACATCTTAAATATGGATACATCCACATGGACTTAGAGAAGGGTGTAACATAAGTGAAAACACACAAATGTCTTCATTGAAAAAGGTAGAAAAAACAATCTTGCAAGTGCAATATAGTGCTTCAAGCCATGATTTTACATAAGGCCAAACAAAGTTATAGGCCCTGGATTTTGATGAATATTGCTCTTAAAAAAATGTAAGTAGGATGTAAGTCTTTATAGATTTAAAGTTGATGATAAATTGTACAAATGGTGAAAATTAAATTTCAAATTTACCTATAGCACCAATTATGAAAAACTGTTTAAGGACAAAATCTCATTTGGAAAAGTCATATTTGCACACATTCACGAGGAATTTAATAACAAAAGAACAACAATTTAAAAAAAAACTCTTAAGGTTTCGTTTTGCATAGTAATCTCGCAAATGAATTAACATTCACTTGTAACATTTACAGAGAAATTAATAAAACACGGACTCTATATAGTCTCCTGCTGGGACATAATAATGTGTAACATTCACTTGTAATAGTCTCCTGCTGAGAGATAATAATGTTAGGTAGAAAAAATAATAAATGTAAATAAATTTTCACTTGGAAGTATACAATTTGTCAACTATTATTCCTGTGAATGAAATAAATGTATATAAAAAATTCACTCCATTCAACATGATTATGATTTGAAATACCTTCAACCAATTTGTTATATATATATGAAGGGTTCATTTTCTACCCTAATGGTTCCTTTCATAAGAGAAAACCATTCATAAATAAGAACTCACTACTACATTTGAGCTCTTTAGTGGAAGTTGCTTTCTATCACTAAAAGTGGGAAAATTTTCCTTCAAAAGCATCGATGGCAGGAAGGGGTGGGGGTTGAATGACCCTCAAAAGTGAATTTGAGGGTGGTTAAAACACCCCTGCCCCACAAAGACACCTTCAAGTTCGGTTCATAACCCTTATTGTTATTATTTAAGTCGTTTTGATGAGGAATATCCATAATGTAAAAAATTTCTTGATCAAATTTTAGGGATTTAAATTGTTTACATAAGAAAACTTTCCCATTTTGTGTAATTGAGTCATGAAATCAAATTGAGCCAAATTCAACCACCAATTCAATTGTGACAAGTGTTGCTCACATTTCAAACTTTGTAAATAATTTTGAACTTTGTGTCAAGCAATCATTGGAAATGGCTCAATATTCCTTATGTAAATGAAACATGTCAATATTATTATTATCTAAATTTAACGAGCAATGGCTAAGTAACAAATATCTTGTGTATAGGTTTGGTAGGCGCGGGGGGGGGTTCTCTTAAACCCCGATGGAAGCAACAAGAAAAGCTATGCTTGGGGAATTGGTTCAATGACTAACAATGCATCCAAATGGTTAGCCTTGATAAAAGGAATTGACATAGCTAAAAGCAACGACATCCGTAATCTGGTGGTCCTTGGAGATTCTATGATTGTGATCAAAGAAGCCAGAGGCCTTATAAACCACAGTCACAAGCCTCTCTCCATGATGCACCATCGTTTTAGCCACGTGGCCAAAGCTTTTGTCTCCCTCTATTTCTTTCATATCTTAAGAGCCAACAATCATAGGGCTGATTCCATGGCCAATTTGGGCTCAAGTTTGAATTGTGGACGCCTCCTAGAGGATGGGTGTTTGAATGTGAATGTTTGGGTTCCTTAACCCTTGGTTTTCTACCTATTCCCTAGATTACTCTACCACCCATCGACATCCCATCGTGGCATTTATTCTTAAGATCCGATGTTGGATCCATTCGCAATTCCTATGCTGACCTTTCCCAAAACCGACGGTTTGCACTGACTAAAGCCATGTGGCTCACATGTGGGAATTTATTGAATACGAGGCCTATGGGTTATTTCATGCAGGTTGATGGAGGGTTATGCACTCTGCCCTTCTCCACGTTTGTGCTTCTGCTCTATCCTTGTGTTTTCCTTGGTAGCTCTCGTAAGGTTTTCTCTGGTAGCTCTTGTAAGGTTTCGGTTTCTCTCATGGATTGCAATCGTGGTCCTCCTGCCTAGCACTGCCGAAAATGCGTGAAGAACCTCCAGGGGCAGCCTGCAGGGACCTGCAATAGAGAACCGAAACGTTGTCTCATGGACCTTTTTCATGGTGTTGATAGCTCTGATCATTCCAAGGGAGCGACAAAGAAAAATTGCACCACCCAGTCTGAGAAGGAAGATGTGGGCATGGGAAATAGATGGGTTCCCCTCGATTTTTCTCATGGTCTTGGGAGCTGAACGATGCATTATTCGAATGGTGGCTTAGCTGGGTGAAAAAATGAAGATGGGTGTCTATTTTGGGGGGTCTCGTGAGAAAATAATTCTGTTTTTTTCATGTCTTCCAACTTCGGGCGAACAAAAGTGATATTTTTATTTAAAATTTCACTTTGCCGTAAAAAGAAAACTTTTGTAGAATTATGTTAGCTTTCTACTCATAATTTTTTCAATTTTTTTATTAAGATTTGATATGTCGATTTCGCAAATGTTTGACAGTGTGTTCTTATAAAATGAAAAGACTACAAAAGAGTTATGATTTGTTGCACCACTAAAATCGTTGTTAGACTTGTGTTTTGCAAAAACTGAAAATGCTACGACAATCTACACACAATGTACTAACGCGTGACTATAAGTTTGCATCCAATGGACCTCTATACTAATTATTATATTTTTTAAAGTCGATCCATGGGGAAACTCAGTCGATTTTCAACAACCTTTTTGTTGCACCACTTTTCTCTCAACCCGCTATAAAATAAAAAAATCTACGACCACCCTTTTGAAGTAGACACGTCAATGAATCGACCCACATTTTCTTCGATTTTTTTGGTGTTGTATTTACAAAGTTATGGATTTTTCTTTTCGCTGTTTTTTTAAAGAGCTGAATCATAACTCGACACATGTTACAAATATAAAACTTAAAAAATATCAGTTCTTATCTATATACAACAAAATTTATACCCTCGTAAAGTAGATTCAATGATGAATCTACTGGTATGAAGTCCGACATTCGTTTTGTTGTGTAAGAGGTGGTTTTCTCCTTCCGAAAATGGAGAAACCTGAAAATTTTGCAGAGATCTGAATCGGTCATGTTTCAGAGATTATTCGGCCGAAATAATTATTCGGCCGAATAATTATTCGGCCGAATAACGTTTTTCCGTAACGGCGCCGTGACTTATAGCGAAGGTTATTCGGCCGAATAACTAAACGGAAAAAAAATTACGTCGGCCGGAAAAAAAATAAAAATAAAAATTTATACTCATATAAATAAACGTAAAGTTAATTCATTATTTTCGCATGTTTGAACTTCGCATTTTTTTTTCAAACTAATTTCGGAAGGAGGATATAATTTTTGCAAAATGAGGTTTTTACAAGGTATGTTTCTTCTTCTTCTTTACAAAAGGCACATTGAAGGAGTTTTTTTTTCTAAGGCATATTTGCAAGGAGTTTTTCCAAACTATCTCTTTTCTTGTTGCATTTTTACAAAAAAGACATTTTTTGCAAAATGAGGTTTTTACAAGCTATGTTTCTTCTTCTTCTTTACAAAAGGCACATTGAAGGAGTTTTTTTTTCCAAGGCATATTTGCAAGGAGTTTTTCCAAACTATCTCTTTTCTTATTGCATTTTTACAAAGAAGACATTTTTTGCAAAAGGAGGTTTTTACAAACTATGTCTTCTTCTTTTTTACAAAAGGCACATTGAAGGAGTTTTTCCAACATATCTCTTTTTTATTGCATTTTTACAAAGAAGACATTTTTTGCAAAAGGAGGTTTTTACAAGGTATGTTTCTTCTTTTTTCCAAAGGCACATTGAAGAAAAAAAATTTCTAAGGCATATTTGCAAGAAGTTTTTTCCAAATATTTATTTTCTTGTTGTATATTTGCAAAGAAAACATTTTTTTGAAAAAGAGATTTTTACAAAGTATGTTTCTTCTTCTTTTTTCCAAAACACATTGAAAGTGTTTTTTTTAAGGGATATTTGCAAGGAGTTTTTTCAAAATATTTCTTTTCTTAGACATGTTTGCAAGGAGGTTCTTTGCAAGGATGTTTTTTTTTCAAAGTAGCTTTGCACTTTTTATTTAATTGAAAGAGGTTTTTTCAAATAGTTGTTTTGCTAAGGTATTTTGCAAATGATTTTTTTCCAAAGTAGTTTTGCACTTCTTATTTATTTGAAAGGAGTTTTTTCAAATAGTTATCTTATTTTGCAAAGGATTTTTTACAAGGTAATTTTGTACTTCTTATTTCTTTGAAATTGGGTTTTTTTCAAAGAGTTGTTTTTTTACAATGATTTTTTCCCAGATATATTTATAAATAAGTTTTTATTGAAAGTATTTTTTTCTAGTGGTTTTTTTCGTAGATATTTTTTCAAAAAAGTATTCTTGGAATGAATTTTACAACAAAGATTTATTTACAAGGTGTTTTATTTTCTTCCTTGGCACAAGGTGTTTTTATTATTTTCCAAAGAAGATTTTTGTTCAGAGAATTTTTTCAAAGGAAAGTTAATTCCAAAGAAATCTTCTTCAAAAGACTCTTACAAAATTTTTAAAAGGTAAAGTAAATTTCAGTTCATGTTTTTATAAATTCCGTAAATGTTTTTAAATCTTAATTTATTTGTTTTTACTATAAAGTAACATGATTCTTTAATTTATCGTCTATAGATTAAACAACCATGGGCAATAAGAGAAATCATAAAAGAAAAGCTGATCGTAAACGTGATGATGATGATAATAGAGAGAAACAAAAACTCAGATATATTGCCAAAAAACAA
This sequence comes from Larix kaempferi, assembly GCA_027924585.1. NCBI lineage: Eukaryota > Viridiplantae > Streptophyta > Pinopsida > Pinales > Pinaceae > Larix > Larix kaempferi. The sequence goes on along the minus strand of BSBM01000535.1, from coordinate 11,625,650 downwards.
AGGGTTGCTGAAACGGAAGAGAGAACTATTGAAGATATAAATACAGATTTACATGACAATGTTGAAGAAATGGAAATTGAAAATAGAGTACAAGAAGAACAAATTGAAGTTGAAAAGAACATTGTAGAAGATGTAAATAGTGATTTACATGCTAATGTCGATGAAATCAATATTGAAGATCAAGTTCAAAATCCAGAAATTGAACCTGGTATGTATATATCATATATTTTTCAAATTCATTTTTTTATAATGAATTTTATTTTTTGATATATGTTAAATTAAATTTAACTTGATGTATAGGTACTTTTACTATTGATGATGAAATGTTAGAAGACATTGATTGCGACAAATATGGAGAAAAACTACCAATACATGTTGCACGATATCGTGCTACAAAATTTTATGATGAAGTTCTCAAAGATTACTCAATAGCAGGACAAGCACAAATTTTGAGATGTTTATTAGTGTCCAAGAAATTAGAAGGTGCTACATCGTTATTGGGTATTCACAAAGTAACAAAAGAGTCGAAATTGAAACAAAATGTGATGGAAAATATAGGCGATGCAATAAAAAAATTTGGAAAATCCAGGAAGAAAGATATCAGTGCTGCACGTAAAGCAATTCATACAGCAATTCTTTCAGCTAGTACTAAACAAAAGCGTTTGACAACAGAACTAGCAAAAGCAGTTGGAACATCAAGAAAAACATTATACAAACATAGCGAATTCAGAATGCAAATAGATGAAAATAATGAACTTGCTTGTTGGGCAATTATTTGTAGACAACCTTACAAAGATAGATTAGGAGCAGGGGTTAAAGATATTGTACGAGAATATTGGTTGGAACATGCTCGAGTTTCACCAAATGCAAGAGATGTGATACGCAAAAGAATATCACGAAATGTATATGAAAGCCAACCAAAACATATAATGGACATGACACAAGTACAATTGTTCAATAAATTCAAGGAAGATCATCGTGGAATTAATATATCAATCACTACATTTGTGCAACAAAAACCATGGTATGTTCGACCTATAACTATACGTGATACATGTTGTTGCCGTTATCATGTGCAATTTCAGTTATATTATGATACGTTTCTTGAATTTGGTAAAATGTTTTGGACAAATTCACCACCTCCACCAACGATACGTGAATTCATATCTCAAATTTTATGTGAGAGAAATCACGATGAAGTATTTTATTCAAAGAAATGTGTCAATGGAAAACATTGTCATCATTGTGGAAATTTGGTGTTATTCCACAATAAATACCCTATCGACAATGATCAATCGTTGTCAAATGTAAATGTTGATTGGAAGAGATACGAATACATCAACTATAATACAAGTTCTAGTGATTCACATTCCAAAAGAATTGATTTGCTAGAAGACAAGATATGCGTCACAGATTTTCTCAAAAAATTTGAAAGCGAAATTTATAAATACACCCAGCATTCACATAGAGCACGATGGCAAGATCTTCAATTCAAACAGTCTCGTGAAATTTTTCCACCCGGAACAATTTTGTCGGTGGTTGATTTTGCTAAAAACTATACATTTGCTGCACAAAAAGAAATACAGAGTGAATACTATCACTCTGACCAAGTTTCGATATTTGTCCATGTCGTATATAGACATTCTCAACAGGATGTCGATGGCATTGAAAGCACATGTGACAATCGAGATGTGATTAAAGAATATCACTTCTATATCAGCGATGATCGTACACACGACACACATTTTGTCCAACATTGTATAGAAAATATTTTCTATGAATCACTGAAAAAACGCGAAGTCAAATTCAAAGAGCATTGGATATGGTCTGATGGATGTGCGGGTCAATTTAAATCTTCCCGATCATTTTTTTGGTTATGTCGACTTCATAAAGCGCTGAACATTAAACATCGCTGGAATTTCTTTGAAACTGGGCATGGAAAAGGTGAGCATGATGGTGCAGGAGCATGCGTGAAAAGAGCACTTCGAAGATGGAAAATGAACTATTCTTCAGCACGATTTCATTCAGCTGCAGAGGTTGTCCAATGGTGTCAATTAAATCTAAGCCATGATTATAATCAACAATCAAAAGACGTGCGCAGGTATGTCCACTATTTTTTTAATTTATATTATTTCTTAAAATTTAAAAAAATGTATATACTAACATTTAAGTACACATGTACACTATTTATTGTGTAGGTTTTTTTGGCTTGTTGGGATCCAAGATATAAATAGATCAATACCATATGACGCTAGCACCATACATGGAACTAGAGATCTTCACTCTATTCAAACAAAATCATTTCACAACGTGTTTGCATTTGACAGTAGAAAGCAATCATGCTTTTGTCATATTTGCATTGAAAATGTCGAGTCTACAGAAGTTTGTGAAAACATAACAAACAACTACGTAAAAGCTTGGAGACACACAGAGATTAATCCAAAAGGAAAAATGCCTCTAGCAAGTGTTGAAGAATTAGAATCAGAAGAAATAGCAATATCGTCTGATGGCGATAGAATTTCAGATCTCGTAAGAGAAGGTAATAAACTTGTTTTTGACTTTTTAATCAATTGTTCATTCTAATCCATCGCCATAAGTAGTCAATTTAATTCATTTAAATACACTAACACCAATCATAACTTGCACAGGAGATGTTTTCGCTGTGATTGCACCTGTAGACAACAACGAAAATGTCAAATATTATTTGATGCGATGCACTGAAGGAAAAATGAAGTTATTGGAGGACTACAACGACAACGGATTTACATACGAAAGAGGATCCATCATTTTAAAAGGCTACTTTTTTCAACAGACACACATGACTAAAAATTATGTCTACTTTCAAGATTATGAGCCCGATGTTATATGTTGTCAATATAGTCATTTAGTATGTGCATCTCGAATAAAATTGATACAAGTTCCATCAAAAAAACAATTAAAAACCAAAAAATGGAAACTATCCATATGTGACCATGAACGGATAGTTGAAGATGGTATTCCATTGCGATGTTTTTAACTACATATCAAAAATAAATTGATCTATATTTTTGTCCATGTCAATTGTTGTGTGCAATATATTTTTTGTCCAATTATCAAAATTGTTGTGCACAATATATTTTTTCATTGAGATTTTATTTTTTCATTGAGATTTTATGAATATTTTCTTGAATGACAACTAACATAAAAGCTTAAATGGTTGTACTTTCACATGCTTAAAAATGAATTCAAATATAATCTGAAAATTCAAAAGTACTTTATTCGGGTCCCCATATGTCTATTAGACCACTAAGGGATGAGATAACGGATGTGGCTATCCCCACTCCGCCCCGAATTTTTACTTTTGGTTGATTGATACTAACGAAAAATCACAAAAAGACCTATTAAATTTTGTATTATTTTAATTCCATCGAACATGTTTTTTTAATACATACTTCACCATAAATATGATCTTAAATAGATGTCTTAAAATTGTCACCAAGTTCTCCGTCCCATATCTTTAATTTAAATTATTGCTTGTGCAAATTCACATAACTGAAATCATGGCAAATGGAGATAACGATCATTTGATTTTTAATCACAAGCAAGGATTCCAGGATTGTGAAACTTATGCTAAATTAGAGAAATGATTATTTACAACAAATGAACGAAAATCCGTCAAATTGTTGTTTAAAATCATTGCTCTAATCTAGCACAAACTTCACAATCCTGGAACCTTCGCTTATGATTAAAAAACAAAAAAACCGTTACCCCCATTTGCCATGATTTCAGCCGCATCAAATATACCTGAAAATTGAAAATAAAAATTAAATTAATTAAAAATCCATTATATCAAAATTTGATCTTAACATATATTTGCTTTTAAACTTCCTAATTCATCCATGTTTCTATCAAAAATTTTAACATATATTCTTAACATTGATTCTTACCATAACATTCATTCTCAACATTGAACATTTCCCAACTTAGAATAACATTTTAAACATTCCTAACATTCAACATTCATTCTCATCATTCAACATTTTCTAACAAGTCATAACACTCATTCTCATCATTCAACATTTTCTAACAAGTCATAACATTCCTAACATTCAACATTCATTCTCATCATTCAACATTTTCTAGCAAGTCATAACATTCATTCTCATCATTCAACATTTCCTAACCTTGGATTACACCTATAAAAACATTCCTTCTTCCATAACACCTCCCATTCATTCTTTCCCAACATTCTTTTTTCTCTAACACCTCCCATTCATTTTTTCTCAACATTGATTCTTAACATAACATTCATTCTCAACATTGAACATTTCCCAACTTGGAATAACATTTTAAACATTCCTAACATTCAACATTCATTTTCATCATTCAACATTTTCTAACTTCATAACATTCATTCTCATCATTCAACATTTCCTAACCTTGGATTACACCTATAAAAACATTTTAAACATTCATGCGAAACATATTATAAATATTATCAAAACACTTTAAACATTCATGCAAAACATATTCTAAACATTTACCAAATGAGAAATAATAGACATGTACTCATGTATATAATCCAAAAAAAAGTTGATGAACATGTGAATTCAATGTACATGTATATATAATCAAAAAATAAATACCCTCCATGTTCAAAACAACTACAAAATATATATATCAACAAAAACAATAAAGTCTGAACCACTATCCATCTAGACCAATATCTTTCCACTATTTTCCACTAGGACCTTCCCTGGGACTCAACTCCACCTACAATACACAAAAAAACAAATTATAAATTTAGATCATAAATTATTTAAACAATTTTAAACTAAATTCAAAATATTAAGATATTAAACTCATCTACAAAACAATTCAATTATTAAAAAAATCATACATCAAATTCTTTGGATGCATGTCCACCACTTTTTTCCCCTAGAGACTTTCCTTTAGCTCCAAAGGACCTCAAAGAGCCAAGCTGCAACATGTACAAAAACAATTTTCAAATAAATCAAAAAAATATAAAACATTAAACTTATATATCAAAGATCATTTCTAATTCAACAAAATTACCTCAGTGGCAATATCTGCATTCATTAGAGACCCCACATCTTCGCCCCCAATTTATAAATGGTCTCTTCCCTAAAATTTAAATAAATTGTTAATAAATAAAACATAGTAGATACAAATAATAAATTAAGCAGTTAACTTAAAACCAAAACAAAAAAATTAAAATCATTAGCTCACAAGAGATGGTAAATCATCTAAAAATTTGGAATCTAATGAAACCTGCATAAATAAGTCAAATTAACAATAAGATACATTGATATTTATTAAAATTCAAGCAAACAAAAAAAATATCATGTTCAATCATAAATATTATAATTAAAATACCTCTCCTAAGCGCTCTTCATTTTGACTAGGATGCTCTCGATTTTGACTACTGGAGACTCGAAAATTATTTGCATTTAACATTGACGTAAACTGCAGACAAAATACATTTGCTTAATATATTTATTCCCATGTAGCAAAAAATTCAATTCAAAATGATTAAAAAAAATCAAATAGATTGTCATAGCATAATCAACAAACCTCTCCCATGCTCGATGTGTCATTGGATAACACATCTGAAGCTATATCTCGACAAGACTTAGCATAAGCCCTGAGATCATCAATGCTCAATGCATCTACCTCGTCATTCGTCTTGTAGACAAAACTTTGACGAAGAATAACACGAGCCCTCTCTCGCACCAAACCGACTTCTACTCCAGCAAGAGCTGAAGCTAAACCATCACCTACCGATTCCCTTCCAACTGTCCCTAGTTGAGATGTTGTCTCCATCTCTGATCTTAAAGCCACAACCCTTGGTGGACGAGGTATCTCAGGTGGAGGTTGTATAGTGGTAGGGTCTCTGAGAGCACCTTTTCGATTATATATTCTACCCTTTCCAGCTCCATAAAAGTCAGAGGGAACATCAGTATAGTTAGGCTTCATACCTAAAAAAAACTCGGCATAAAAAAATCTAGCAAAATAATTAGGAACCTCATCGTTCCAAGGCAATCGACCATAAGCTGCAAGAAATCGATCATATATTAAATGTGCAATTTGAGGATGCTTGAAATATTTCACTTTCAACATTTTTCGCTTAAGGCCTTCTTTGAAATTGAACATTGAATTGGCTTGTTCTCTAGTGACTCTCTCCTTCACAACCTCCCACTTATCTGGACCCATAACTTGGTCCCTTCGCATCCGCATCAAATGAACAAAACTATTTGTAGTTGGTCCAAGTTCCTCATATGCATCAATGAATTTCTGCAAAGACGCCAAAACAATCTCTAGACTTTGTCGGCTCTCTAGAGGGAGATCCAAAGAACAAAAATCATTGTTCAACCTGTCATAATGGGATCTACAACTTTCAAGAATAGTTTGTTGCACAACACCTTGCCATGGAAGCTCATCAGGTAAATCAGATGGATAAGTTGATATGGGTGTACACCCCTCATATAGTGGAACATATGTTGTCCTAGCTCTAGGAGGATCTTCAGGACCTTGCTCTCCACCCACACCTATTTCATCATCTACAATCCTATCTTGATCTCCCCCTCGCTCCATCGAATTACGCACATCTTCTGAATGTCGCTCTGCTTCAAATATAGCCATAGTCAAGAATTAACCTTGTCCATAACTTCAAAACACAAAAAAATACAATTTATACTTTATTAAACATTAATGTTCATACCAACAGAAGGTTGAGATCGACGCTCTACCACAGAAGATGAAGGAGAATCATGTGTACCCCTTCGACTACCAACTGGAACACCAATTCCTGAGGATTGTGATGACCTCCTACGCTTTCCCCTCGAAGACTCTCTTTCCATTTGATATAACTTCTAAATTTACACAAACATTAACATATTGAAATTGTACATGACTATTCTACAAACATCAAACCAATATTTGATAAAAAAATACAAAATGTAAGTCCCCCTCCTAACTCTAATTAATTACCTAAAATTCCTTGCCATCACTAATATTGCAGCATAAAGATATATCTAATAATCATTTCATTATCAAATATAAGTCATAACATGATTAATTGAAGTAGTATAATAACCTTAATAACTTTTAATCCAACAAATATGGTTGAAATATATATGTCAATGAACAAACATCTCACTAAACATATATATATATTCTTATTAAGAGAATTCTAGCTCATATTTATAATAATACAATTTACACACACTAAAGTTGTACATGTTAACTCTACAAACTTAAAAACATATCTATTAAGGACCTGCATACAAAATGTAGAGCTGGCTAAAATAGTATAACATATATATCCACTTATTAAGAGATTTCTAATTTATATTTATGATAAAACAACTTCCACACATTGAAATTGTACATGTTCATTCTACAAACTTAAAAGCATCTCTTAAAAATCTGCATACAAAATGTAGAGCCACCTAAAATATTATAATTATTTTCTTTCGTAAGTTCCTCTTCTAGCTCTAAGAACACTATTGCACCATAAACATAACATCAATAATCATCTTATAATCATTTAATTGTAATAGTACACAATAATCTTCCAAATTTTTCACTGATCACTTATGTTTTTGTTCTATATCTCAATAAACAAACATTCCTTCATTTTTATAAAAAAAATACCTAAGAACATAAAACTTTTAAGGGAAACTTAATATGATACTCATTCAAGTTTAGGGTTTAAATATCCATTTATATAAAGAAGCCATGGCGTTGCATTCCATAAGAATAAGACAAATACACGTTATGTTGTTTGATATAAAAAATATCTTACCATTTTTATATATAAAAAAGACCATAACATGAGCAGAGTTCTGTTCATGAGCAAAGTTCTATTCATGAGCAGAATTCTGTTCATGAGCAGAATTCATGAACTCTGCTCATGAACAGAGTTCATGAACTCTGCTCTACCCCATTATATTATCTCTCAGCAAATAAAACATGTTTCTATTTATACACCAAATTGAACATTAAATACATAAAACATTTAAGCAAAACAACTCTATTAATTTGTAAAATAGTGGACCTAGCTATGCTTACGGTAAATATATCTGTTATAGAGTCCATGGACTCTGCTCATGAACAGAGTTCATGAGCAGAGTCCATGGACTGTGTTCATTATACAGTGTTAATGGTGAAGTGATTAGTCAATTACAATTTCCTGCCACATTAATTAAAATATTATAGGCTCTTATTAACCAGAAATAAGCTTACTCGGATTAAACCAGGCACAGTAAAGAGCATTACTTTTAACCAGATTAGCTTTCCAGGTAATATAGACGTGCTTCGGTATTAATAATTAAATTACAAGCATAATAACGAGGCATAATAACGAGGATTAGAATCAGGCTAATTAAATATAACATGGTCGTAATACAGCTTATCCTGTAATAAACTATTAATACTACCTTATTAAGGTTTAATACCTAGCACGGCATGCACGACTATGCCTAACATAAACTTATGGATATTATTTACGAGCATAACCTGAATATACTTGTTTGCCTTCGAATACAAGCAGGCTTAAATTACTACAAAGGTTTAATACTCTTGTGGTACACTTCATGAACAGTTCATTAACCTCTTAGAGTCCATAAACTCTGCTCATGAACAGAGTCATGAGCAGAGTCCATGGACTCTGCTCATGACCAGAGTACATGTGCAGAGTCCATGGACTCTGCTCATGACTCTGTTCGTGAGCAGAGTACATGGACTCTGCTCATGAACAGAGTTCATGTGCAGAGTACACGGACTCTGCTCATGAACAGAGTTCATGTGCAGAGTACATGGACTCTGCTCATGAACAGAGTTCATGTGCAGAGTAGATGGACCCTGTTCATGCACATAAAATCATCTCTAAAATCAACATTGATTATAAAAAAGTTAAAACTTCTAATTTTAACAGCCATAACAGATTTTTTTTAATTTTTTTCTAACGCCACAAACTAATGGGCAGAATATGCGACATACCTGTATCCAAACGACACCGCTGTTATTCGTTCCACCAACGCTCCACGAAACTTATTCCTTCACCAAGCAGAAAAAAATGTCATCAACTAAACATATCACATACACAGCCAGAATCAAAACAACACAACTCACAAAAAAACGCACCTAAATGACAAATTTGAAGCCTGCAAACAAAACCGCAACCACCTCCACGCAGCAAAACAAACGGGCAACCTGCCACCCAAAGCGCAACTGACGCCGAGCTACACCCAACAAGAAAGAGCATGAACAAGCCAACAAACCGAAAAACTATCTACCGTAAAGCCGACGAGCAGCAACAGATCGCAGGGCATCAGCGAGTCGTCGGCACACAGCAGGGTGGCGAACGTAGGCGACGAGCTATCAACCGTATAGCCGACGGGCATCAACAAGACAGGCAACAACAGCTAGTCGTGGGGAAACAGGATGGTGGCGAACTGTAGCAGCAGTTCGCGGAGCGTCAGCAGGCGGGTCGTCGGATAGCGGCAAGGTGGCGACAGAGGCGATGCGGGCCCGCTGCGGGGTCCAGCAAATTTACAGCAAAGAATGCCAAATGGCAGCCGATGCTGTGCTTTTATGCAGAAAAATAGTTCGGCCGAACAATTAATCGGCCGAACAATTAATCGGCCGAACAATTAATCGGCCGAATAATTGTTTGGCCGAGTAATTGTTCGGCCGATTAATTGTTCGGCCGAATAATTATTCGGCCGAATAAACTATTGCCAAAAAAAATTTTCCGTCCGGCAACTATTTGCACACATTTCAAGGATCTCCGTTAGGCTGGACGGAGAACTGTTCGTGGTTATTCGGCCGAATAACCTTTCCATTATTCGGCCGAATAATTTAAATTATTCGGCCGAATAATGTAAATTATTCGGCCGAATAATGCAAATTATTCGGCCGAATAACTTCCGCTAAGACGATTTCCCACTCGTTTCTCACGAAAGTGTTACCCACCTTCACGTTTTCACCCAGCTCTGGGAAAAGGTGGCCGGCTCCCAACTTTGGGGGAACATAATCTGAGCTTTGCTCAGCACAATTTTCGCAATAGCTCCATTGAACCGGGAGGCATGTCGGGAATGGGCTCTCCGTTAGAACAAGGTAGTCCCTCTCCGGAACTTCAAACTCATCTGCAAGATTTGGACGCTTAGGTGCATTGGCTCAGAGGTGACATAATGGAAATGAAGAAAGCGATTTCTCAGTTTGGTACTTTCGTCCAAATCTCCAATTCTGAAGTTCGCACCTGCACTGGTAAGACCAAAGATTGTTTTGAGAAACTGGTTAACAAAATGGATAATTTCTATAGCTGTCTGAGAATTGTAGAGGCAAAAGTTGATTGTGTTAGGGTTAGCAATGGGAACAGCCCCTCAGTCATTCTGAACATAGATGATGACAATGCCGGCACTGTCACTAGAAGCAAGGGGACCTCAACTCGAAGCAATCATGAAAACTAAGGATGAAGACCTCTGACATGCCATCTCTACTGATAATCTATCTATTTGCTTATGTTCTATTTCTATTGTTTGCTATTAGGGCAGTTCATTTCTATCTATAGTTGTGATTATTCGGCAAATTTTTTTAATGTAATAAAATAAAATCTTATTTTGAGAACCAGAGGCTGATACTCATTGAGTCTGTTACAGCAGCTCTGAGATTTTGGGAATAGCCTCCCCACTATGATGTAATATTTCCACCTTTTTAATATAAAGCTTTTACCCGTTTCTGTAAAAAAAAAAACAAATATCTCATGTAATGTTAATTTTCTTTTTTACTTAAAAAGTGCACAGTCTATTTGTATTGAAATAATAAACCACCTTGTACATAGGTCAAAAAAACCTTTTATCTACATATATCTAAAACATAGAGTAACATAACAATAGACTTCTATATTGTTAATATTATATTTAATATTATATAAATAAAATTACAATTTAAAAAAAACAATGATAATGAAAAAAACAAGAGCCACGAGGTGGCAATGTCCCCGCAGTTGCTAACAACTATTGCTATAACATAGAAGCAATATAAATATGATACTTTTGCCACAAAAGTATTTAGTCATCAAATCAATTTCTCAATGTTTTGTTAGAACAACGATAATTGGAAAAAATGCAAAAGGTGTGCTAAGCATTCTTCTTCATGATCAGAAACCCAATTTGTTACATCTTAAATATGGATACATCCACATGGACTTAGAGAAGGGCGTAGCATAAGTGAAAACACACAAATGAATTCATTGAAAAAGGTAGAAAAAACAACCTTGCAAGTGCAATATAGCGCTTCAAGCCACGATTTTACATAAGGCCAAGCAAAGTTTTAAAGTTTTAGGCCCTGGAATTTGATGCATATTGCTCTTTAAAAAAATGTAAGCAGGATGTAAATCTTTAGAGATTTAAAGTTGATGATAAATTGTACAAATGGTGAAAATTAAATTTCAAATTTACCTATAGCACCAATTATGAAAAAATGTTTAAGGACAAAATGTCATTTGGAAAAGTCATATTTCCACACATTCGCGGGGAATTTAATAACAAAAGAACAACAATTTAAAAAAAAACTCTTAAGGTTTCGTTTTGCATAGTAATCTCGCAAATAAGTTAACATTCACTTGTAACATTTACAGATAAATTAATAAGACCCGACCTCTATATAGTCTCCTGCTGGGACATAATAATGTTTAACATTCACTTGTAATAGTCTCCTGCTAGGAGATAATAATGTGTAGCATTCACTTGTAATATTAGTTGTGTATATGTTAGTTTTGTCAAATCAAACTAAAGTCAACATATATTGTGATTTTTTTTAATTAAGAAATCTAATTTAGGTTAGATATGAATGATTCTTTACAAATGTTTATTGAAAATTTCTTTTTATAAAAAAAATGTATTTTATTAAATAAAATTCACAATCAAGGAATTTTGGAATAGTTTTTTCTAATATAAATATTTTTATATTTTATTAAAATATAATATAATTAATTAGTTTTAAAATTAGATGTTTTTTAAATAATATTTAAAATTTTATAAACATTTGAAATAAAATAATTTTTAATAATATTTAAAAATTTAAAATTTAAATTTGTTGTAAATTATTTATATAATAATGTATAATCTTATGAAAATCTATGATTTATGTGTTTAATAGATTGAATTAAGTTTTTAAAATATTAAAATGATTTTAGTGACATATTTCATGTTTTCTTAGTAATGATGCTGTGGAAGTTTGAAAATTTGTCTTTTTTTATGATTTTTAATTGAAACTTGTATTTTAAAGTGATATATTAAAATGTTCTTAGTAACATATTTCATGTTTTCTTATTGCAAATAAACATCATAAAGCATTTTCTATTTGGTTTATTTTTTAATTTTAAATAAAAAAAATATTAAAGTTAAGTATTACAAAATAATAATAAGTTTAAGGATTAAAATTAATAATTATTTTTGTTTGTTTTCTTATTGTAAATAAACATCATAAAGCATTTTCTATTTGGTTTATTTTTTAATTTTAAATAAAAAAATATTAAAGTTAAGTATTACAAAATAATAATAAGTGTAAGGATTAAAATTAATAATTATTTTTGTTATTTTAAATAAAAAATATAATAACATTAATTAATATAAATTTTGATGAAGTTATTAGTTCCTACTTAAATTTATCACTAGTTAGTTAGTCAAAAATAAATAATGTTTAATAATTATTTTTGTTATCTTAAATATAAAATATATAATTACATTATTTATTTATATATGTAAAGATTAAAATTAATATAAATTTTGATGAAGTTATTAGTTCTTTCTTAAATTTATCAATAGTTAGTCAAAAATAAATAATAACATTATTTATATGTATAAAGATTAAAATTAATATAAATTTTTATGAAGTTATTAATTCCTACTTAAATTGATCAATAGTTAGTCAAGAATAAATGTTTATTAACTTAAATTTGTTGGTTAATTAATAATAATTTATTATTTATTAATTTACAATTATAAATTAATTTATTATAATTTATTATTTAAGATAAACAGATTATAAATCTAAGGAAAAATAATCATTTTAAATATTATCGACATTGTGAGATTTTCTAAAACTTTAAATTTTTAATGTAATTAATTTTTTTTTAAATATCATAATACTTATTTAAAATAATCAAATTATTTATCAATAGTATGTATTTCCTTTTTAAAAACGACATAAGTTCATGTCAAATTACTGTAGATTAATCCATATATATCCCTTAAAAAATTAGAATAATAACTTTACCCCACTTTAATGAAATAATCTGTCTATATGAATATAATAGACATCAAACTAAAAGCATTTATCAAATTACTGTAAATTATTCTCTATATACCTAACCTCAAATAAGTTACAGGATATAAGTGAAATAATCAGTCAATTTAAGCAGAATATACATTAAACTAAAGCAATTAAAAATAATTTGCTTCTCTTTGAATTGGGTAGCCGGTGAAGTCACACTACAACAATTTACATAGGATTTAATAAACTATTGCATTTCTCTTTGTATTGAGTAGCCAGAGACTCCATATGGAAGCAATTTAGAAGCCCGAGTTTGAAAGAAAAGTCAAGGAGAGTTTTTGTTTCTATAATACAATAGAGAGAGCTTTAATCTCAAATGCAACTAACAATGGAAAATTCCAAAAAAAATTATCAACTACAAACACCCAAAACTGTAAAAAGGAAATACTGTTCAGCGGCTTAACATGCCAATACAAATGCTGCATTGATATTGCTGGTAGTTGACAGAAGTAGACATGTGGATTGGAATTCCACCAAATGGCACACATGCTTATTGCATTGTAATTCCCTCCATATCCTAATTAGTGGAGGATCCCTTTGACATTACTATCCTCTTGGAACTGCATGGAGCACACGTGTTAGTCAAGTGTCTGTTCTTATTGTTGCTCAGTGAATGTTAAAAGCAAGTCTATTTTGAATGCGGTGTTTTCAAGTGTAATTTATTTCAATGTGTGGACATATGTTGCTTGATAAACAATTACGTTATACACATGTTAATGCCCAGTTTTTAACTGTGAATACTTGGCTCAAAAGGCATCGACTGCAATGGAGGTGGCAGCAAGCAGGTGCAGGTCCGCGAGCAGGTGCAACATGGGTCAGAGATTTGTTAGGGTGTCAGAGGAACGGTGACATCATTCCCCAGCCCCCTCCTGGAAAGGGAGAATCGAGGACCACGTCACTGTCTTTCAATCAATAGGATTTCGACAAAATACTGATTTTAAAATTTTAGTTTAATACAATATATTTAAACTATAGTTTGTATATAAATTTAGGGAAAAAAAATTGGTTTTAGGGATGCACTATCCCAAAATACTAGGAGCTCCACGAAACATATATGATCCCCTTAAAAGACATAATAATATAACATGAATAAGCCAAACCTTCTTACAAAATAAAGAGTAGGCTAAACCCAAATTTTGAGACAACGAGCAACTTTACAAAGTTTAGAACTAGATGCGATTCTCAATTGCCTCTATCATTTTATTGGATGTAGAATATATTATGTACGTGACACCAACAAAAGAAGGATTGAAGGAACTTAGACGTTTCATTACAATGATAAACAACATCATTTAAGATTGGAATTGTGAAGTCAAATATTGAGTAAAAAGTATTTAGAACCTTAGATAATATCAATTTAAAATTTATTCATAATGCTTTTATAATTCAATTCATAGATCTTGGTAGAGGACACAAAAGCATGATGAAGTAAGGGTTCAAGAATTGACAAAAATGGAAGGGTTATGTTGGAGGGAGAGCCACTACACTAGCTACGTCGAAGGCGTTCTTTAAGGGGCCGACTCCTCTCCGGCCTTCGTCATCTGTCGACGGCCTATGAGGAGCCACCATCCGTCATCATTTTAAAAAACAAAAGCGGTTATGAAGAGATTGCTTGTTCAGAATGGTAATCAAATCCCGCTCAAACCGATACCACACCGTTACATTTCTTGTATCCTCCTCGCACAGAGCTGCAGAATGAGAGTGCACGAAATCCTTGGGCATAAAGAGTGCATTCAGGGGCCAGGTCAAAGTAGTAATGACACTTGTTTCTGTAGCGCCATTGGTTTTCATATGGGGCCTCAACATATCAATTATCAGCTCCATGAAAGATATTACGACAGTTTCTGTAAACCACTTTCAACTATTGGCCAAATGTTAAGAACAAAGAAATATATCACAATAATAACTATGAGCATGATGTTCACCGTTGCAGCTGATGATGCACAAAGATGCATTGGGAACCATCATACTAACATTTGGGACGATGATGTCGTACAATGTCTCTCAACACCTTATGGGGTATTTACCTTCTTCTTATTTTATTCTTCTACAAATTTCCTTGTGTTTGTTCATAATGAATGGATTAATTGGTTTAATCTCTGCACTTTCATATGTTCAAATCCATCATTCATCAATATCTGGAAAAAAAAAAACATTATATTGCATTGAAATGCACCGTAATCAGGCACCAGAATATCATCAAAGGGTAGAAATGCTTATTGAAGATATCAAACTTCTACTTGCAAGTGACCTGGAACGTAGCTACAGTTATAGTGAGGATGATTTAATCAAACGTCTTCAAATTGTGGATAGTATCGAATGTTTAGGAATTTATCGACATTTTCAACCTGAAATAAAACTAGTTATTGATTACGTTTACAGGTTTTAAGCATTTATATAATCATACACGAATTTGATTTTTTTACCTTTAATAGGATTCATTGATGGCATGCAGTTCTAGCCAATAGCTACCCATTGCTTCACCTGCATTAACACCTCACTGTTGATGAGGAGATGTTGGAACGAAAGGGGCATCGGAGTGGGATCATGAGATTCCCTCATCAATGATCTCAACGCTACAGCTTTGGGATTCCAGGCTCTCTTGCAACCCTCATGGTCATAAGGGATTCGGATTTATTAGTAATTATCCTAACCAAGCCGAAGTCGGAAGCTACGAGGTTTGATTTGAATTTATCATAGAGTTCACATTTTATGAAGTTGGGAAGCTACAAACCATAAACAACATGAAACACATTAGTTTGTTATCTCAGTGCTCTTTTGGAAAGTTTCGGAGTTTTAGTTTAGGCACCTATGTTCCAAACTTTTAGGTAATATATGTAATCCTTTCATCAATTGCAAGATGCATATTCATTGCATCAGAAGGATTTTTTGCTTGCAAAACAACCCTTTTGGCAATGAGAACAACTGAAAACCTCACCTTCAATACTTTCAAGATAGGATGAAATATTGAAATCCTATATATCTATCAATGTACACTTGGCCATCCAAAGAACATTGCTTCATAATTGATCTGGAAATTGCCAAGTGCAATTCTCAGCGATGACCCTTCCAAAAATCAATAGACAATGATCTTAGTGATTTTTTATCAATGAATTGGTGAATTTCAGATCAATCATAGCCTTCAAATTCAAATCTATGAAGGATTGAACAACAGATCTACATTCTACATGAACACAAGACCCTACCCCCTTTGATATTTCAGTTGAATCTGGTGCAATTCCTCAGATCAACCCCTCGGCCCCACAACCAACTGGTGCAAACCATTTCGATCGGTGCATGAGAATCCAATGATTCGATCTGGTAGTGATTGCTCTCTAAACCCTTGTGTTTTGGTGCTTGACATAACAATTTTAGGTGCAGTATGGAAAACCTTGCTCTTCACCTTGGATCTTGTGGTATCTAGACAGTGGTGCCACATGCCATATGACAAATAAGTGTGTTCTATTTCAATCACCTATATTAGTAGCTACTAGATGCTTGGTGAGGTGTGGGATCCTGTTGGGCCTAGTAAGTTTTGGGTACCATTTTTGGTAAAGCAGTTTTGGTGTGGACAGAACCAAGGAAAAGTGGTTCGACAAAGCGGTCAACTCTGACGAAGTGGACAAGAAACCAAGAAAATGGTCATTTTGAAGATGTCAAAGGGCAGAGTTGATTTAGTTAGTTAGGGTTTATCCACTTGCATTAATGACTAGAGTATTTTTCCAATGGGATAGTGGGAGCAAAGCAATTTTCTAGTGGGGTTGTGGGAGAAAGGTAGGCTGTGTGTGCCCTATAAATATGTAATAAGTTGGAAATTTTGGGACTGTTAGTAAATTAGAAAGTTGTTCGGGAAATTCCCGGTCTGCGTCTGTATTTGGTGAACTGCTTATGTTTTTGGTATGTCAAATTTGTTGTTTGATATAAGAAGCTGAGTTGCATGATCTGTAGGCTGTGTGCGTAGATCCGTTGTAATTGAAGAGAAAATTATGTAAGTCTTTAAAAACATGAAGTGCTTATCTATTGGCTGCGACTTATGAATAACAGAAGTGCTTATGTGGTTTTTCCATCTTGTGTTTCCACATCAAAATCATGGTGTTAATTGTGATGTGATGTGTTGTGTGTTATGTGTTGTTTATGTTGCTTATGGTTTGCATAAACTAATGAATGAATGTGCTTAAAATCAAGAATTGTATGAATGCAAGTATTTGATATGTTGTAGAAATTATGGTTAACTCACAAGTTCTATCGAAGTGCATGGCTTGTTGAAGATTATGATCTGTCAGAGTTGTGGCGTATTTGTTTAATGATATGTCTGTCAAACCATTCCCCTTATGCGCTATAGAAACCTGGTTCTTGTAGTCCCCATAGGTACTTCGGGTGAGACTTCATCTGCTTCGTAGGTGTTTCCAAAAGGCCTAAACCACTTTTGGGCCGATATCTTTGGATTTTTTGGTGTTAGTATGGACTCTAGCCTTTCATCATGTTCTATATGTTCCTCGTTTGAGAGCGAATGTGCTCTCAGTTTCATCCTTGTAGAATCAAGTTTATACAGTTGAGTTCAAAGGACACTCAGTACAATTATGGGCCATGGCCAGAGGGAATGTGAATGTTAAGAACTCCATCATAATGGGGATCAGAGAGGGACCATTGTACAAAGTATGGGGTTGACCGAGCTTTGCAAATTGATTGGAGGACATAGAGCTAGTTATATGCAGGATTTTTGAGGTGGCAAGAGGACTGCCTTAGCAAACCCACTTGCTCAGAATGGACCCAACTGGAAGAGATGGGATACTCAGATGACTTCCGAAAATATTTAGCAAGTAGCCATAAGACAGATGAGCTCAATTTTCCAGAATTTAAAGTTGCTAGTTAAATTGTATAACAATTTTTTTATGAACTTTACTAACGTTTATTAGAATTGTTGCATGTTTTACATCATTGGAATGACATCTTTGATCCGGATCTTGGGAGCTGAGAACCGGAAGGCTTGAATGCCGAGAGAGGAGGAGATTAAGCATGCAAATCTGTCATAAAATTCACATGAAAACCCTAATATTGCATAAGAATAAGCATGCACAAAAATACATGAAGTGAATGGGAGGTGAGGCTCAAAGAGGAGCCCCACCTCTAAAACTAATTACCAATAACTCACTCAAATCTAAATAATCTCACAATGAACAATAGAAAATAGGAGAGAAACCAAATGAGTAACTTGATATCATGAGAAGGATTGCTAGGCCTTTATATAGCATTATTACAATGTGTTTTGAGGCTATACCATGGGCCAAAACTATGTGCTACTAAATACCATGGATGAGAGAGGGTGGTCTCTCTATTTAGTACTTTTATAGCTTATACATCCGAATTTAGACCATATGCCCCCTAAAATTCGGATCATTCCTCCCCCCTTAGAAAATGATGGTCCCCATCATTTCATGCTAAAAAGAGACCTATGATTACAATGTGCTAGCTACCAATGAAGAGAAGGGTTTTGTGTGGTTGACCCATAACCGTGGGTTTTGTGAGGTTGACCCATAACCATGATGGCAATGACAAGCTTGATTTCAATGAATAAAAGAGTTTTGTGTGGTTGACTCAAAACCATGGGTTTTGTGTGGTTGACCCATAACCGTGGGTTTTATGTGGTTGACCCATAACCATGGTGGCAATGACAAGCTTGTTTCCACTGAAGAGAAGGGTTTTGTGTGGTTAACCCATAACTGTGGGTTTTGTGTGGTTGACCCACAACCATGATTACAATACATAACTATGGGTTTTGTGTGGTTGACCCATAACCATGATTACATTAAGATTTTTAAAAAATCAAAAATTCATGATCTTTGGTGCAATTGATGTCTTGCTACAAATCCATTCATAGCTTCTGATGCATGTATTGAAATTGAATTCCATTGAAGACCCATTTGAGATCTCGAAGAGACCTTTCCATCCATATAACATACTTGCTCTGGGGTGGCCCAGAGATTGAGAAAATGTTTGTTGAAGCTCAAGAGACGCGCGCACACTATTTTGCAGATATCTGTTGCTTCAATCGATGATATATCTCAAACCAGAAAGCCAAATAAAAAACCATGAAATACCCATTTTAGCTGACAGAAAGAGCTTTCCAATGAGCTATGGTAGAGCCTCTGAAACGTTATATGGAGTCTGTAGCAGTTGTTTAAAGTGTTTGTACGTCCGGCCGCATTGTGTACAAACATGTGTTACTTCAAACAAGCATATCTCACAAACCAGGAAACGAAATGAAATTTCATAAAATACCCATTTTAGCAGACGGAAATATCTTTCTAATGAGCTATGGTAGAGTCTCTGAGACATTCTATGGAGTTAGTAGTACTTGTTTAAAGTTGTTGCACGTTCGGCCGCATTATGCACAAACATATGCTACTTCAAACAAGCATATCTCACAAACCGAGAAACAAAATGAAATTCCGTGAAATACCCATTTGAGCTGACAGAAATACCTTTCCGATGAGCTATGGTAGAGCCTCTGAAACCTCCTGTGCAGTCCATGGAACCTGTTCAAAGTTTGCTGAATGTGAGAGTGTTGAGTATAGAGATGCCAAGGGTTTGTAGAGAAGCATGGGTTGTTGTAGAGGTTGTGGAACCTCCGTTGAACCCGCATAATCCTTCAAAATATTGTCCCAATGGAGAGCTATCCGCTCTGATACCATTGATCCGGATCTTGGGAGCTGAGAACCGGAAGGCTTGAATGCCGAGAGAGGAGGAGATTAAGCATGCAAATCTGTCATAAAATTCACATGAAAACCCTAATATTGCATAAGAATAAGCATGCACAAAAACACATGAAGTGAATGGGAGGTGAGGCTCAAAGAGGAGCCCCACCTCTAAAACTAATTACCAATAACTCACTCAAATCTAAATAATCTCACAATGAACAATAGAAAATAGGAGAGAAACCAAATGAGTAACTTGATATCATGAGAAGGCTTGCTAGGCCTTTATATAGCATTATTACAATGTGTTTTGAGGCTATACCATGGGCCAAAACTATGTGCTACTAAATACCATGGATGAGAGAGGGTGGTCTCTCTATTTAGTACTTTTATAGCTTATACATCCGAATTTAGACCATATGCCCCCTAAAATTCGGATCAATCTTAGTTGTAACTTACTTGAAATTTTATTATTCTATGTGCACTTTGATATTGATGTAATATGATTGTGTTTTTTCTCGTATGTTGTAATATTATAAATATAATAGAAAATTTAATTATTGCATGAAATAAGTAATAACTTTTCATTTTTAATGTTTTCTTTGCAAAACACGGGTCTTGCAAAACATCTAGTTGATCCCAATGATGATATAGATCTAGATTATGTTAGTTCTGGTATAGACATGGGAGATGATGATGATGAGACCGATATAGAAGACATTGAGGCGGATGATGATGATGATCACGTTGATGATGATGATGATGATCACGATGGTGATGTCGATGATAAGGCAGTTGTTGGTAGTATCCAGTGACATATTTGACATATAGACTACATCATGGATCATTGTTGATATATCGTTATGATGCCTCTTTTCATGTTTACTATCATATGTATCATTTTCACTTGCAGTGCCGTATTATTGAGTTGTATCATTTTGGCATGTATCATTTTGACTTGTATCATTTGGACATGTATCATCTTGACTTGTATCATTTTGACATGTATCATTTTGAGTTACATCATTTATCATTTTGACTTATATCATTTGGACATGTATCATTTTGACTTATGTCAACTATTGGACATGTATCATTTTGACATGTTATTGATCTACTAGCATATTTGACTTTCACTTGTTCTAGTTATATATGATGATGATCTTATCAGTATGACTTGTCAATTTATATATATTGGAAGTGATCGAAGTTTTTTGGATGGATATTTATTACGTATGATTATTTTAATTACCATTGATGATGGATGTTGTCGAATTAAATTATACATATTTGACTCACTTGTTTTAATTATAAATGATGATCATGTTATAATAATTATCTTGTTATTTTATATATACTGGTTGTTGTATATTTTGTTTTGATGGAGATTTAATAAGTATAATGATGTTGTTAGCTTGTATGGGTGTTTGTTTCCCTAGAAATTGTTTATAAATGTTATCCTATAAAATATTTCAAATGCAATATGGCTTACTCTATAATCATATAAGTTATTTAAGAGGCATGATATATTTAACTAATAAAATTGAAATAAAAATATTAAATTAATAAATCGAAGCAAAAGAAGATCCATTTTTGGAAGCAAAAACAGAAGCAACAATGGAATCCAAACTAGAAGCAAACCAAAAGCAATCTTGGAAGCAAAACTTGGCACTACCTAGGAAGCAAAAATGGAAGCAAATCAGGTAGAAAACAAAGAAGTAATAATGGAAGCAATTTTATAAGCAACAAAAAACACAATAATATATGCCATATTAATAGCAACAAAAGATGTAAAAATAGAAGCAGAGCTAGATGCAACAAGAGACATTATATCATAAGCAAAACCGGAAGCAACAAAGGACATTATAATGGAAGCAAAAACTTGGCATCATCTAGGAAGCCAAAAAAGAAGCTATTTTAGATGCAATACCAGAAGAAAATAAGAAGCTGTGATGCACCTACAACAATTAATTAATACGAATATGCGAAATAGAAGAAATGACAGAACTCAGAATCACTTTTATATTGATTACAGGCCACTTCGAGGGGGCAACCTCCTATGAGCAAGCTCAATATAAATGACTTCACGGTGCCTTCATAGGTCTCAACACACACTTATATACTAAGTCTAGGCGCCAATACTATGGGTCAAAACCATGGGCCGCTACAAACTATGGATCAACAATACTACGAGCGACTTACAAAGCATATGCGCCAACAACAATAACACAAACTATTGATCAACAATTACTACGGGATGACTTACAAAGCATATGCGTCCAACAACAACATACTAACAAAGTAAAGACATGGGTTCCTAACATCCCCTCCCCCTTAAAAAAAACTTTGTCCTCAAAGCTTTAGATGTGGAAATTGTTGTTGAATCTGAAGGAGTGGTCCCCATGTAGCATCCTCTGGTTGCATGCCATGCCACTGAATTAAGACCTCTGTGATAGAGCAAGAGCGAAGCTGACGCGTGCGCCGATTGAGGATGGCCTATGGCTCCAAAAGGATGGATCCTTCATTATCCAGTTCGAGTAAAATTGTTTGTCCACTGATGTTGGTGCCAAGAACTTTCTTCAGACAAGAGACATGAAAGACTGGATGAATGCGGGAAGAAGGAGGAAGTTCCAATTTATAAGCAACGGACCCAATCTTCTGAAGAATCCGATATGGCCCATAGAACTTTGGAGTGAGCTTATGACGCCCTTTGAGTTTCAAGGAGGATTGTTTATACGGCTGGAGACGAAGAAAAACCATATCGCCAACTTGAAAAGTGCACTCAGAACGGTGCTGATCAGCTTGTTGCTTCATGTGATTTCTTGCCATGTGAAGATTGTCCCGCAAAATGCGAAGAATCTGATCGCAGTTTCGAAGGACCGTGTCAACTTCCTGAACTGGTGAACCGGTGGGGGTGTATGGAAGAAGAGCTGGAGGTGCTTGACCATAGACTGCTTCATATGGGGTCATTTTAGAGGCAGTGTGGTAAAAGGTATTGTACCACCATTCAGCGAGAGGAAGCCACTTTGCCCACTGATGTTGTTGTTCCGAGGTGAAGCAACGAAGATAAGTTTCCAAGCATTTATTGATAATTTCAGTCTGACCATCTGTTTGTGGGTGATACCCTGAACTCATCTTCAGTTTGGTGCCAGTGTGGCGAAATAGTTCTGTCCAAAAATGACTGGTGAAAGTCGCATCACGATCCGAGACAATGGAAGAAGGGATGCCATGAAGATGAAAGATCTGGTCCAGGAAAATTTGAGTGACGGAGGAGGCTGTATAGGGATGGCTGAGAGCACAAAAATGACTATATTTGGAGAGGCGATCAACCACAACGAGAATCACTATCTTCCCGCCAGATTTAGGGAGCCCTTCAATGAAATCCATAGAAATATCTGTCCAAATCCGTGTAGGTATGGGCAAGGGTTCAAGAAATCCTAGAAGGAGTGTTGTTTCACCCTTATTGCACTGGTAGGTATCACATTCGGCCACCATCTGTTGAATTGTCCTTTTCATGCCCTGCCAAAAGAAGTTACGCCGTGCTCGTTCATACGTTTTGAGGAACCCAGAGTGCCCTGCCGATGGAGAAGCATGGAGTTCATAGAAGACAGCCTGTTGAAGATCTATGCTCTGGGGAAGCACCAGATGACCCTTGTATCGCAGAGAAGCACCATCCCAAGAGTAATGTGGTACAACAGAAGGGTTGTTGGTCAAGCGTTGGATGATTTGAGATAAGGAAGAGTCATTGACATAACCCTGTTGAACATATTGCAACCAATTTGGAACAGGCATAGAAATAGCTGAAAGAGAACCTTGGGCATCAAATGTGCGAGAAAGAGCATCTGCCACAATATTGTCTTTACCCTTCTTGTAAGTGATCTCATAGTCATAACCCATGAGTTTGCTAACCCATTTCTGTTGTGTCGGGGAGGAGACACGCTAGTCCAAGAAAGATTTCAGACTCTGGTGATCAGTCTTGATGTAGAAATGATTCCCTAATAGGTATGGGCGCCACTTCTATACTGCATGCAAAATAGCCATCATTTCCTTCTCATAGGTAGAGGCAACTAAATTCTTACCTAAAAGGGCTTTGCTGGTGAACGCAATGGGGTGTTCATCTTGAAGGAGAACAGCACCAAGTCCATTGCTGCAAGCATCACTCTCAATAGTGAAGGGCTTGGAAAAATCGGGCATAGCTAGCACAAGTGTAGTACACATAGCTTGTTTTAGTTTTTCAAATGCACACTGAGCAGCAGGTGTCCATGTAAAAGCATCATTTTTCAATAGAGAAATTAATGGAACTGCAATCTTCCCATAATCCTTGACAAACTTGCGGTAGTAGCCAGTCAACCCCAAAAAACCACAAAGGCTCTTGAGTATCTGAGGCTGCGGCCAATTGTTCATGGCATTGATTTTGGCAGGATCCACGCGAACCCCTTGTGCTGAGATAATGTGCCCGAGATACTCAACTTCCTTCTGTCCAAAAACACATTTAGACTGCTTGACATGGAGATGATGGTCAGAGAAAAGTTGCATGACAAGATCTAGATGCTGGAGATGTTCATCCCATGTTTTACTGTAGATGAGGATATCATCAAAGAATACCAGAATGAATTTCCGCAAGTAGGGTCGAAATATTTTATTCATTAAGGCCTGGAATGTGGAAGGAGCATTAATGAGGCCAAAGGGCATGACCAAAAACTCATAATGGCCATCTTGTGTGCGGAAAGCTGTTTTAGGGATATCATCGTCATGAACCCAAATTTGATGATACCCAGAACGAAGATCCAACTTGGAGAAAAAGTGAGCCCCATGAAGCTCATCAACAACAGGAATTGGAACTTATCTTTGATGATGAGGTGATTAAGTGCTCGGAAGTCAATGCAGAGGCGCCATGACCCATCTTTTTTGCGGATAAGAATAACTGGAGAAGAAAAGGAACTAGTGCTTGGGCAAATAATACCTTGCTTCAATAAGTCCCGAACGAGCATTTCAATCTCTGTTTTTTGGTGAAATGGGTAGCGATAGGGCCTGATGTTGGGAGGAATGCTGCCAGGAAGGAGCTGAATACGATGGTCTTCTGGCCTGGAAGGTGGCAATCCCACTGGTTCAGCAAAGACACTTGTATATCGATCCATAATTTGTTGTAGATCCAAAGGAGTAGTGGAGACCGCTGATGGTTGCATCTGAATGGAATGGATCTGAGCAATGACACCATGTGAATTCTTCTTGAGGAGTTTTTCCATGCGATGTGAACTGATGATGCTGAGAGAACCTAGTTGTAATCCTGTCAATGTGTGTTTTTTTCCATTGAGGGAAAACTACAGCCACAGTTCAGCAAAATCCCATAAGATAGGGCCAAGTGTGCGTAGCCATTGAGCGCCCAAAACCACATCACATCCGCCTAAGGGCAAGGCAAACATGTCAGAGCGCAAGGTATAATCTCCCATAGAGATACGCACATTTCGACACTTCCCTTTGCAAGGTAAGGTGCCCCCATTGGCAACCATGACTTCAAAGTTGGAGCAAGGATGGATAAAACAATCAGCTTGTTTGGCGATCCGAGGGTCAATGAAATTATGAGTGCTACTAGAATCAATGAGTATTGTAAGAGGAAGCTTCTTGAAGTAACCCCTGACCTGCATTGTTTGGGGGGTGGTGATTCCAGCTAAAGCATGGAGAGATATCTCTGGCTGGTCATCCTGAGACGGAGGGTCAATAGGCGGTTCCTGAATGTCGACCGGAGCATCCAGTGTTTCTGGATCTTCGTCACCAATTTCAGAGGCAGGTGGAGACTCCACATCCAAGAGATAGAGCTTTTGCTAAACACATCTATGTCCCCGAGTGAATTTCTCATCACAATTATAGCAAAGCCCCTTTTCTTTGCTTGCTTGCATCTCTGTTTCAGACAAACGCTTGATAGGATTCGGTCGAGGAGCCTGCGGTATAGGTGGTCGCTAAGAACCCATATTTTGGAAGGGAACAAAAGTGGGCTTGGAGTGTTGTTGGGCTGCAATCTTGTCTTCTGCCAACTTAGCCAACCCTAGGGCTTCCATCATTGTGGTGGGACGGAACATTTTGACCTCAGAGCGGATGGCATCCTTTAGACCACTGATAAAACAACTCCGGTAAAAATCATCAAACAATCCTTCAGTGTGGTTGGCTAGGTTCTCAAATTCGGTTTGATACTCTCTCACAATGCCAATTTGGCGAAGTTTAGTGAGGGCTTTGGTGAAGTCATCAAAAGCACTAGGACCAAATCGTTGCAAAAGGAGCTGGCAAAAGTCTGACCATTTGGGCTCTGGATGAGCCTTGATGTACCAACGGTACCATTGAAGAGCTTCCTGTTCCAAGTGAAAGGATGCCAGCGGAACTTTGTTAACATCAAAAGTATTATGTAGACTGAAATACTGTTCTGCACGATAGATCCATCCAGTTGGATCAATACCATTGAAGCGAGGAAAATCAAGCTTCGGACCACGAAAATTGTTGGAATAAGAGAACCCATTGTCTGATGAAGACTCAGACTGTCGTTTGTTGTTCATAGCTGAATGTTCAAGATGGAGGCTGAGAAATTTTTCATCCAGATCCTGGAGTTTGGCTTGGATGGCTGCAAGTGCTTCTTCCATGGTTTTTGCTCCTGCACGGGTGACAACCATAACCAGGAGTATTTTTTATTTTATTTTTTTACTGAGTAGGAAAACAAAAACAGAAACTGCTTCAGTAAGGGAAAATCTGGACTTGGGGAAAAAATCTAATGGGTAATTGGGGTTTTACTAGATTTTGGACACTCTCGAAAGGACAAGAAGGCAAAAAGGGGGATTTCAGAAGTGGGGTGATAGAATAAGAAAAATTTGCAGAGAGGGACAAAGAAGCAGAGTTCAAAAAGGAACTCTGTGGTAAAATTTGAAGGTGATTAGGTGAAATCTGAGGAAGTTATGGCAAACCCTAAAAATAGACAAATGTGGGCTTTCGGGCTTTGGGAAGGGGAATTGGGGATAGGGTCCTCAAGAATGAAATATGCAAAATGGGATGACAAGGGTTCCCCGAAAATTTCAAGGGAAACAGAGTGAAAACAAGGGAGATATGGACAAAAAACTGAATTTTATACTTTTTTTTTTTACTAAGTAGGAAAACAAAAACAGAAACTGCTTCAGTAAGGGAAAATCTGGACTTGGAAAAAAATCTGATGGGTAATTGGAGTTTGACTAGATTTTGGACACTCTCGAAAGGACAAGAAGGCAAAAAGGGGGATTTCAGAAGCGGGGTGATAGAATGAGAAAATTTGGCAGAGAGGGACAAAGAAGCAGAGTTCAGAAAGGAACTCCGTGGTAAAATTTGAAGGTGATTGGGTGAAATCTGAGGAAGTTATGGCAAACCCTAAAAATAGACAAATGTGGGCTTTCGGGCTTTAGGAAGGGGAATTGGGGATAGGGTCCTCAGGAATGAAATATGCAGAATGGGATGACAAGGGTTCCCCGAAAATTTCAAGGGAAACAGAGTGAAAATAAGGGAGATATGGACAAAAAACTGGTTTTTTTTTTTTTTCCCAGACTGGAGCGGCTACGGCTCGGAAGGAATCTGGAACAGCACCGAATGTATTGAAAACGGCTGGATCTGGAACGGCTTGCAAAATGGAGCTGAAACGGCGCAGTAGTGATCTACAATAGTTCAACTGAAAGTAGATATGGACCCCAGGTATGTGCGGCTTCCTAACAAATTAGGGGTTTCACTTGGCCACCAATGCTGTTTGACGGCTTGCGTATTGGGGCAGTACCCCTCACTCCACGGCTCAGATAAAACTGATAACCACTTTGCCACAAACGGCAGCTCTTGGTTTACCTCACGGGTGGGAACTAGTCAATCAGGTAGGGGTCGTTGCCCTTTTCGCTGGCAGGTCCTCTCAATGGGCCAGCTACTTCGGGGTTCCTGTGGTACTCCTCACAATGATTTTTAGGGCTTATGCCCAAGTACTTCCCATAGTTAAGCGGATAGGGATTATTCCCAAATCTGAACCTGCAACAGATGCAAAAAAAAATTGGCAGAAATTTCACCCAGCGAGCCCAAGAAAGTGCTTTAATACCAGATGTGATGCACCTGCGACAATTAATTAATACGAATATGCGAAATAGCAGAAATGACAGAACTCAGAATCACTTTTATATTGATCACAGGCCACTTCGAGAGGGAAACCTCCTATGAGCAAGCTCAATACAAATAACTTCACGGTGCCTTCATAGGTCTCAACACACACTTATATACTAAGTCTAGGCACCAATACTATGGGTCAAAACCATGGGCCACTACAAACTATGGATCAACGATACTACGGGTGACTTACAAAGCATATGCGCCAACAACAATAACACAAACTATTGATCAATAATTACTACGGGACGACTTACAAAGCATATGCGTCCAACAACAACATACTAACAAAGTAAAGACATGGGTTCCTAACAGAAGCACAACTAGGAGGAACCCTAGAAGCAAAATAAGAAGCACTACTAGGAGCCAACCTAGAAGCAGAAATAGAAGCAAAATTGGATGGAAAACTGGAATCCATTTTAGGCACTATTTTCGGTGCCATTCTAGGCACCGAAATAGGATCTAATCTAGGCGCTAAATTAGGAATTGATTTTAGCGCTATGTTTCCTGGCACTAAATACAACGCTTCATTAGGCGTTACTTCCGACACTATTTCTAGCACTAATTTCAGCGCTGAAGTGAACATGCACTATGGCACAGAGTTTGGCGTCGGCAGAAGTTCCCAATTCGTGAACTCAAATACACTAAATTTCAGTGCTATTTTAGGTGCTAATTAATTGTTTTGTTCTAGTGCTTAAACCATCTTGGATTTCAACAAGAGGAAAAGGGAAAATATTGCTAACCAAACCATATGATCTTCGCACATATTCATAAAGGAATTGTAGATTTTTTCTCATTGATAACCATACATGTAGAACTAGAGAAGAAATATAGTATTTATAACTTGGATGCCTCCCTTCTAGATCCATTGCAAACAAAAATATGTCATCCACAAATAAAATATGAGAAATGTATATAGTGCCACCCATGTTAATTCCTCTGAAAGAACCCATATTCTTAGCATGTTGGATAATTCTGCTCAACCCCTTGACAACCATTAGAAACAACAGAGGAGCGAGGGTGGGAACTTGCCTCAGACCTGTCCTAGTTATGAATAAACCACTATAAGCAGAACCATTGACAAGGACAACAAAAGAAATCAATTGAATACATGACATAATCCAATTAACAAAATCAAGGTTGAAACCCACCTGTAACAAGGTGAATCTAATAAACAACCAACTAACCCTGTCATAATCCTTGGAAATGTTTACCTTAATCTCCATAATAGGTAAGTTCTTGGATTTAACAAAGTGCATGACCTCCTATGCCACTCCAACTACCTCGTGTATCTGTCTACCTTAGCAAAAAGAATTGTTCTTGAGAGATGGAGTTCGAGAGGAATTTCTAATCCTCTTGGTGATGATTTTTTCAATAGCCTTATAAATGAAATTGTAGAACAAAATGGGTCTATAACCATCTGGATGTAGAGGGATATCTGATTTGCTTATGAGGAAAATGAAAGTAGATTTAAAAGCAGGTAGGATTTTAACATTTTTTCTAGACTCTTCAATGACAGCTAACAAATCTAGCTCAATGAGCTCATAAAAACCAACAAAAAACTCCACAGACCACCCGTCTAGTCCAGGACTTTTGTCTAGAGACACCACTTCCATAAGGGTATCATTTTCCTCCTCTTCAATGAAAGTTGGCTAGAACCTAACCATTCTGACCATATCTTCCATATGTACATTTTTGTCTTCTTTAAATAAATTGTTGAAATTTGAAACCCCTACCAGGGCACTGAAACAAGAAACTTAGTTTCCATCTTCCTTTATAAGTTTCCAAATGGAATTTACATGTTTCCTATGATTTTCAAATTGGTGATAAAATTTTGTAATATCATCGCCTTTTCAGAGCCAAATCATTCGACTCTTTAGTCTCCAATTTTCCTCATTCTCTACAAGAATACTTCTCCATTTTAGTTCCATATTGCAAACTTCCTTCTTATGCATTTCATCCGAATACCCTGCTATATAAAAATCATATAGCATTTCAAGAGATTCCTCTGACTCTTTAAGTTCATGATCCATTCTAACTTTCCTATCGATTGCCCATTTATTTGAGAATTTTTTCATGTTTTTTAAATTTTGTAGGAATTAGATGCTAACTGAAACTCTGTTCTTTTCATCAAATTGCACCCATGAGTCTTTTATCATGCGAACACATTCCTTGTCCTATAGCCAAGATGCACTAAATTTTATGATCTAGTTGTTTTTTCAAGACCTATCACTACCTCCATGAAAAATGAAAAGTGATTAGATTCGTGGCCTGATCCAATTCATTGCTTGATCAAAATAGTTGATTGTAGAACTCCCTCATTGACCAGAAACCTACTAATTCTCTTGAAAAAAATTTCATTTCCTACCCTCATATCCCTCCAAGAGGGTCTCATATTGACGAGGGAGGGATGTCATATAGGTTGTTTTCCTCAAATATTCTCAAAATGAAATCAGCTAGAATATATTTCCTTGCATTTGGCCCCCATACCTCTTCTTCCCCCAAAGATAGGTTTAAATCACCTCCAAGTATAACTCTGCCAATGTCTAAATTCCCATATGTGAATATCCTTTCCCAGAAAGCAGCTATGTCATAATACAATCCACATATGTTTATCAAAGTGAATTGCAATCCCATAAAGTAGCTATGTCAGAATACAATCCATATATGTTTATCAAAGTGAATTCCAATCCCAGTGCTAGAGAAAAGAGGGAGGTGCCTAAACCTAAATGGAAAGCCCAACCATTAGAACAAATTAAATATTTGGAAACCCATCTGGTTATAAGCCCCCATGACCTCCCATTTTCATCCACATTGATGAACTCTCATCCCTAAAGAATAAAGGACAAGTCAGAGAGAATTAAATATCCATGCGCTAAAGTCTCTTGCAGAAATATCATAAAAGGTCTTTGCAAGTCAATAATCCTTTTTAGGGATAGTATTTTCATGGGTATCCCCATACCATAACAATTTCTAGAGAGAAAAATCATTGGGTAACCTATCCAAAAGGAGGGCATGCTCTAAAGACCCTTTTGATCAATTCCTGTCTACTTGCTGGTACATCCCTTTCAACTTGTTGACGCACATGAGTGAGGGTGTAGAATCTTCCTCGGAGGTGTTTTATGGCTAAATATTTAGGTTTTTGGTGAATATCACTGAAAATGCCTTCGGAATGGGACAGAAAAAGGGGCTTTCTAGGCCAAAGAATATAACAGTGATGATACTCTAGAGTCGAAAAACCAACATCGATCATATCCAATTTGGGGGAACATAAGTTAGGTATCAAAGGGGTTGGGGATCTAGCAGAAGGAGTGATGGCATAAATCTCGAGGAGGGAGGGGTCCAAAGAGAGGAAATAATGGGGGTGTGAAATTGAGGGGTTTTGGGGAATTGAGTGAGCGGGGACAAGATCGAGCAATGCAAGGTCCCTCAAATCGGACTCATTATTCCACAAAAATATGGAAAGGTCCCTCAAATCAGACTCATTATTCTATATAAATAGGGAAGGAAGTGGAGACTTTAGCATAGGATAATATCTATACCCAAGGTTGTGATCCACAAACAAAGAAAAAATAGATCCATTCTATGATTCTATAGGAGGAGGGGTGGGGTTCTCTTTGCGAGAATATTTTCCAAGAAAAAACGTCGGTCCAGAGAGAGGTTAGATATATTTCAAGGAGGAACAATAGGCTACATCAACTCATGTTGTTTGACATTCAATATAGGAAGGGATCACATCAAAAGCATAAACTAGTGATGAATGAAGATAAGAAGACTTACTCGGACATTGTTGCATAAAAATGGAGTCACCAGACAGTACTGAGCCTGATAG
The DNA here is from genome assembly GCA_027924585.1 of Larix kaempferi. NCBI lineage: Eukaryota > Viridiplantae > Streptophyta > Pinopsida > Pinales > Pinaceae > Larix > Larix kaempferi. Next base: position 11,593,634 of record BSBM01000535.1, on the reverse strand, counting down.
TTGCTTTGAAGAAGTGAAGGGATAGTCCAAGAGTGGGGGAAAAGATCCATAGGCTAAAGACATATCCGTCGGGGACTCGAGGCCCAAAGTGTCCATCATATCCAAGTTGCTTGTAGAGAGGACCAGAGTGCCACCCACTATAACTAGATCAACATTTTTTGTGTCGCGAGCCGAGAAAATAAAATCCTCCGGGGGTTCTAGAAATAGTAAAGGGGAGGAAAGGGTCTTCCCTTCCAAAAACTCCATGATAGTTGCTTGCAAGTCTGGGGATTCTCTAGAGAGAGAAGGATCATTAGGAGACTTTAGTCTGAAAGAAATACAACCTTTCAAAGTGTTGCAGCCATAAAAAGATTCCTTCCTAAGATGGGGATGAGATGATGGAACCTTTGAGGAGCCAAAATTTTAGTGCAAGTTCCTATGACAAGATTCATCCGAGTCTGAATCAATCACAAATGTATTGCTCGAAAAAAACTTCGTGAAAGACTTAGAACAAGAGCTGACCAAATGTCCATGTGAATGGAAATTGTTACACTTGAAAAGGACACTAGCATTTAATCAAGCTTTTACTCCCAAGAGGAAACACCCATTTGAAATAACATGGTCTCCACTCAACCCTCCCAAAGGTCTAAGATGACCAAAATACGAGCAATAGTGATGTTTTCGGTTTCCAAAAAGTGCTTCTTGGTTGAAAGGAAGATCCCTAGTGTAGCACCAATTCTTTCAAATACCTCCAAAGACCAAAAATCTAGGGAGAGCATAGGCAAAATGACCCAAATGGGCCTTTGATAAAATTTCTCCCTTCTAGCATCAAAGAAAGGGGTCCAATGTTTAATCTTCAGGGCCAGAGACCCCCATGACCAAAAAGCATAAAGAATGATGTCAGTGTCTAACTTACTGCAAAAAAATGGAGCCAAACCACCCCTTTGCTAGTTTTAGAATTCTTGGTTGATATCCCAAGTGTGAAGACCAAATGTTATGGACCCAATCCTTCAGATTTTTCTTGCTGATGAACCTGCAAGCAAACCACCCAACCAAGGCCATTTCAGGCAATTCCATGATGTCATTCATTTTAACATCCTCACCGAGAACAAAGTTGATAGGGGAATTTTTGAGCTTAACACATCACTTTGAGGAGGGGTTTGGAGCCTTTAGTATCTTTCCCAGAAGCTGCAAGTCGGATATCAGAGAAAAGTGGAGTGATATCACTCCGCCGAGGGGAATGAATTGTATGGGGTTTCTTTGAGGAATAAGGATAGCTTCATTATTTGTGTGACAGTTAAAAGAGACGAATGGAGAAGGGCTACTCCTACGAGGAGGTTCAAGACGAGAGAGGACTCAAAACCCCCCTGAGGAGTTAAATCAGGTGATGAGAGGACTCCATCTTGCATCCTGTAATAGGTCCCATGCAAATCTTGATGATAAAGGAGTCAAATGTGAGAAAAGGGCTACTTATGAGGGCAATAATGAAGACTAAATATTATAGCATTGAGAAGGAAACTTAGAGGAAAAGACAAAGATAATAGGAAAAAAAGATGATTAGACCAGGACAACCAAAAACAAAAACAATGACTATACCAAGGAAAATCAAGGAGTGCTCGACCAGAAAAAAAACATTGGCCCAGCAACAAGGAAAACGTTTATAACACCAATGAGGAAATTTAAAACCTTGAGCTCTAATGAACCCAAACCATAGTTAAGTGAAGAATGAGTAACGGTAAAACAAAATGAAAGGAGACCAAAGCAGCTCGGCATCCAATAAAAAACTAGGAAGATTGTTTGGCTCTAGGCATGGTTGTTTCGCTCCATGGTTGTTATGGTTGTTTGGCCCGCCTTGGTCACCTTTCGCTATCACGCTCCAACAATCGATTGTTGGTCACCTTGATTACAGTAATGAAGTTCCTTAACGGAGAAGAAGATCAAAATTCCAAAAGGATTACTGTAATCGAGTCTTTTAATATGTCTATATTACTATAGCCAAAAATGCTCAAGAGTCAAAGCTATTTCTGAAGATGTCACCTTCATAGAGAACCATACTTGTCAAATTTAAAAAAATCTTTCAAACAAATTTGAAATTTCCGCTGATTCCTAAGATCTACCCTAATTCTTCATTAAATTAGATTTTGGTGGATGTCACTATACAGTTGAAAAAGGAGCCACGACATTGTGAGGACTAGGAATATGTTGTATCACTATGGAGATAATTTGAATGTGTATATTTTAAATCTGATCTGAATATGATATGATAATTAATATAAATAACTATTTTATTTAACAAGAGCCACGAGGTGGTAATGTCCCTGACATGACAATGCTACTTGCTATTGCAAAACACATTTATAAGAGGAATGAAAAGAAACATTGTTAATTGCTATTACGAGAGAACAAATGTTGTAAGAAAAATGAGAAGAAACTATAAAAAGGAACTATTTAACCAAAACTATGAGCCATTAATAAAAATCAACATAAATAATTTAGTAGAACATCACTCAACTTATTCCTATTTTTCTTACATAATGAAAATAAATAGATGACAAATGAAAGGAAAGTACAAATGGTGAGTATCCAATCCTATTCATCACCTCGAATTTACTGCTCTTCATTTTCACATATTTAAGATGTAAACACATGACTTCAAATTTCATGAGTTATAGTCTAAGAACGAATAATTCTTGACATTGACTTTCTTGGAGTTAAAGCATCAAATTTAATGGACTTTCATGTCTATTCTCTACTAAAGATCTAATTTAAAAGTATACATTTTCAACTTGCTGCAGAATAAACGAAATAAGAAAATCAAATTCAAACTCATAAGATCGCAGCAGATGTTTCAAAAACTTTATATTCTTAAACTCTTTAAGACAATAATGTTCAGAAATCATAATCTCCGGATTTAATATCGATCAAAAACTTTAAATTTGAGTTATTTGAAGAAATATGACAAAGACGAGTGATGTGTGCTGATGGAAGAACGCTCACAATTCACGCACTACCCTTCTCACATCCAGGAATGATAGCATTTAAATTTGAGTTATTTGAAGAAATATGACAAAGAGAGTTTGCATATGATTTACTACAATAAATATTTTAGAAGTTCAATCTACCATTCTCACTGTACAACCCACAACAAAGTTGCTTCCAAAGCTAACATAATTTATTTCCGTGTTACATTAAAACGCTTTTAAGATTGTAGCATAGCTAGTGATTGGTACCACCTTAAGCTTGATATATCTGTAATAAAAGTCTAAATCATACCTATAACATCACTAAAAATATTACTCAATATCACACAGTACAGTAATACAATATTCATAGTGGATGACTCCAACAACTACAAAAGCACAAATACTTCATGTATAGAAACACAAGTACAACCAACAACTAAAAACTTTACACAAATTAATTTAACAATGAAGAAATGCACATTGTCTCCATTAAGAAGCAGAGAAACCCATTTTTCAAAAAAATATATTTGTCAATAAAATTACCATATTACCATAGATATGAATTTTCAAGCCTTTGCACAAATATAAAAGTGTGAAGAAACCAATTTAAAAGAAAAAAAATATTTTCTTAGGAATTACATGGTCTTCTAACTCCTTGCATATCACCTTGTTAACATAAAGGTTAAAAGTCCACAAATTAAGTGAAATCCCATTTAACATAAAACTGCCAAAATACAATATATTCACCAAATCAAGCTTACATAAACAATAAAAATTAAATACCATTAAAAAACAATGACTTAAGTATGGCCTTGTCAATAGATACTTTCAGAGTTTATAATCAAGAAATTTCAAAATAGAATTATTCAAAAACCACACCAAGGAAAGGCAGAAAAGGCTCATCCACCTTCCATACACAAACAAAGGTTCGTTTCCCTCTACTAGTGAAAATGTTGCATAGCGATCTCCAAGTCAACTTCATGAATCAATAGCCCCAAAGGACTAAGCACTGACTTTAAATCACTTCGCAATTTATTTTGGATTTTTTTTATTCAATACTACTAGTTTATAAAATCAGACCAGATGGAATGATGAGCTGCATGCTAATCATCTATCATTCATTCTTGCACAATCCTTTGAAGCATCATTGGTCTCAGGAATGTATTTGACAATTCAGTATTTGATGTACTATTTTATTTCAGGAAAGCGAGCACTGTATTGCCTCTTGCTTGTTATTCCAGATAAAGCAGCCTGCAGATGGAAGAATCACGATGCAACCATCTATGCTTTGGCATCCAACATGAAAGTTTTATAGGTACTGACTGGCTATCATTCCTTCCTTCACAATGTAATTCTGTGAAGGGAAATCTTCTCCCATGAAGTATCTGTCAAGCATATCCTTTGTTCCAGCTGCATACCTTATCTGAAGTATAGATTTTATGAGCAATTAGTCAGAAAACACTTAATAATATCTTTGTATTTTCGATGATTCTTATTTTCAGCTTCTAAAGAATGCCAAAAATGATAAAATAATGAGAACATTAAAGCTTCATGCAATGGACCATGATGCAATATAATGGAATTTTTGAATTATTTATGAGGTAAGTAAGTCGATCAAAGAATTAAGTATGAAGCAAATGGGTGAAATGAGACAAAAATCAGACACCTGTGCATCTATTGTAGTCCTAGAAATATGAGGAGTCATGGCATGGTTTGGCATGTAGCGCCACGGATGATCTTTTGGAGCAGGTTGAGGAAACCAAACATCTCCACTATAACCTGCATTGCAGAAAGTCCCAAGAATTAGCAATGCATATGTCTCCATCATTGCAATTGGCAGATTAACTAGTTCTAAAAAACAGGGACATAATTTAAAATTTTAAAACACAGAACCACATCCAAACAATTGATTCAATGTCTCTTAATTGACTCCAAAATAAACAAAAAGACCGCCAAAGCACAAAAATACAGTTATGTTGTTTATTAGCAAAGTGTTATGTTCTTTCTGTATGGGGGAGAGATGTTTGATGAAGGACTTCTATATCCACTATTGAAACCAGGAAGGTAATATGAACAAAAGGAATTGACTAAATGCATATGACCTCCAATTTTTCCACTAGAAGAAGCATCAACAACTGCTTGAGCACCCATGATGGCCCCTCGAGTATTATTCACAATCAGGACCCCCTTCTTCATCTTGCTGATTTTCTCCTTGTTAAACATTCCCCTATTGTGACCAAAACGGGAAGAGAAGCAATAATTAGGTTTCTATGCACAAGTTGTGTAAAATGCAGGTTCCATTGACATTGCATTCTCTGTGATTGAAAATTGGGTGAGATTGTTTTACAAAATGTGATAACACACCTAGTTTTGTCAGAAAGAGGTATATTAATGACAACTACATCACATTTAGGTAGCATATCATCAAGATTTGTCTCCAATGTTGCTCCAATTTCCTTTTCCAATTCGGGTCCAATTGAAAGACGGTCATGGTCAAGAAGATTACAATTGAAAGGCTGTAGAAAAAAACCACAAAGGAATGTCAATTCGACTTGTAATGTTCATTCTTAGAGTGAAATTTTGAACAAGCAGCATGCAAGTGATTTATCACTGATTTTTAAAAGTTTGCAACATAATAGGTCATAAGAATACCTTCAAACGCTTAAGTAGTTCTTTGCCAATTTTCCTTGCACCAATAGTTTTCCCTTCTAGATCATATGACCTGTAAGAAATAGCTGCTACTTTCCAATCGCCCTCAACAATTTGCTTATATCTAGGCACAAAGTTGCGCATCAATATGAGAATGCGCATTAGCTCATCTTCTGCCACGGACACCACATTACTTCCTGTAAAAATTGTTGAAGAAGCCCACAGTTACATTATAATAAACCATTGCGGAAACTTCTCAATGACGCAGAAGAGCCAAGAGTTTGGACGGATGAGGAAAAACTCACGAAAAAATTGGTGAGTACAAAAATACAAAGATATGCACATATTTTGATGAAAGAATATAAGCATCACTGGTTTCCATAGGTGCGACAATGTGACCTCCATTTGGTCAATTTCACACAATAAAATCACCCAGCAGTAGAGAAATGCATCCAGCATACGTAAAAATGACTAAATCAGGCTGGATAAGGGTTTTTATAGGCCTTGTTAGACAAGTTGACACAGTGAAACCTCGAGCTGAGTCTTTGTGCAAAATGCGTTGGTTTGCTATGAAACCACTAGTATATAAAGATCAATAAAATATTTTATAAGAGGATGGGCATGGTATTCACATCATCATAGCGTCTAAGCTCGCCAAAGGAAAGTGGCCCAGGTTGCCAAAGATCGATGAAAAGCTTAATGGAGGAGGACTCAAAAGGAATGCTTTCACTATCTCAATGCCAGCAGAACATCAAATACTAGTATCAAATATTCTTCCCAAAGCCCTCAGAGGACGTAGAGGATGTAAACTGGTGAGTTGGGATTTGGCTATGTTGCAGACAAGGAGGAGATTGTACATAGAATGAGAAGGCTGCATCCCCTAAAAAGAGTCATGGAAACTTCCAGGCATATTAGAGAATTTCTTGCACAGCTCATGCCGTGTAAAGATATTGAGACTTCAGACATCACACTACGCAATTTTCCATTTTTGAATTCTTCACTCCTTGATTTATCAAATACAAAGAATATTGATCCAGATTCCATTGAAAACTGTTACAGAAAGCATTGGTGATGATTACATGGTATATCAAGTGTCGTTAGTGTGATTACCTGTAGAACGGAGACCAGACGCAAAGGGTGAGCAGAGGCGCTGTTAGCGATCAATGGGGAGCCAGGCTTCTGTGTTGAGCCACCATTCTGAGCAGAAGAACAGTGACTAGACGCAAAAGACGAGCAGAGGCGCTGTTGGGGATCAATGGGGAGCCACGCTTCTGTGTCGAGCCACCATGCGGGGCAAAAGAACGGAGACCAGATGCAAAGGGTGAGCAGTGGCGCTATTGGTGATCAATGGGGAGGCACGCTTCTGTGTCAAGCCACCATGCGGAGCAGAAGAGAGCAAAGGATACATGGGAGGAAGATAGACAGGTTTGAATTGAGCGCGGGTTGAACTCCGGATAGGCAGCAACTAGATCTACAGATACATAAGTTTAAGCATAACCTGTTGATCCAGATTGAGTTTATGCAATTCCGGAGGCAGATCTAGTTCCACAGTAGCACCCATTAACCGAGCAGCAAGCAGGATTTGAAATCCCATAAACCTTCTCCAAGGACCGTCGACACGAAAAAATGCCAAATGCATAAAACGACCACCTCCAGGCTCCACTCATAAACCAAAGCCGAAAAAAGAAACAAGGTACAACCACCATTAAATTCAAATCCATCTACCGTGACGTAGTTTACACAGCACACTTGATAGGACTATCATATGTATCATATGTATCATGTTCACCTGCAGTGCCGTATTATTGAGTTGTATCATTTTGGCATGTATCATTTTGACTTGTATCATTTGGACATGTATCATCTTGACTTGTATCATTTTGACATGTATCATTTTGAGTTACATCATTTATCATTTTGACTTATATCATTTCGACATGTATAATTTTGACTTATGTCAACTATTGGACATGTTATTGATCTACTAGCATATTTGACTTTCACTTGTTCTAGTTATATATGATGATGATCTTATCAGTATGACTTGTCAATTTATATATATTGGAAGTGATCGAAGTTTTTTGGATGGATATTTATTACGTATGATTATTTTAATTACCATTGATGATGGATGTTGTCGAATTCAATTAAATTATACATATTTGACTCACTTGTTTTAATTATAAATGATGATCATGTTATAATAATTATCTTGTTATTTTATATATACTGGTTGTTGTATATTTTGTTTTGATGGAGATTTAATAAGTATAATGATGTTGTTAGCTTGTATGGGTGTTTGTTTCCCTAGAAATTGTTTATAAATATTTCAAATGCAATATGGCTTACTCTATAATCATATAAGTTATTTAAGAGGCATGATATATTTAACTAATAAAATTGAAATAAAAATATTAAATTAATAAATCGATGCAAAAGAAGATCCATTTTTGGAAGCAAAAATAGAAGCAACAATGGAATCCAAACTAGAAGCAAACCAAAAGCAATCTTGGAAGCAAAACTTGGCACTACCTAGGAAGCAAAAATAGAAGCAAATTAGGTAGAAAACAAAGAAGTAATAATGGAAGCAATTTTCTAAGCAACAAAAAACACAATAATATATGCCATATTAATAGCAACAAAAGATGTAAAAATAGAAGCAGAGCTATATGCAACAAGAGACATTATATCATAAGCAAAACCGGAAGCAACAAAGGACATCATAATGGAAGCAAAAACTTGGCATCATCTAGGAAGCCAAAAAAGAAGCTATTTTAGATGCAATACCAGAAGAAAATAGGAAGCACAACTAGGAGGAAACCTAGAAGCAAAATAAGAAGCACTACTAGGAGCCAACCTAGAAGCAGAAATGGAAGCAAAACTGGAAGCAAAATTGGATGGAAAACATGAATCCATTTTAGGCACTATTTTTGGTGCCATTCTAGGCACCGAAATAGGATCTAATCCAGGTGCTAAATTAGGAATTGATTTTAGCGCTATGTTTCCTGGCACTAAATACAACGCTTCATTCGGCGTTACTTCCGACACTATTTCTAGCACTAATTTCAGCGCCGAAGTGAACATGCACTGTGGCACAGAGTTTGGCGTCGGCAGAAGTTCCCAATTCGTGAACTCAAATACACTAAATTTCAGTGCTATTTTAGGTGCTAATTAATTGTTTTGTTCTAGTGCTTAAACCATCTTGGATTTCAACAAGAGGAAAAGGGAAAATATTGCTAACCAAACCATATGATCTTCGCACATATTCATAAAGGAATTGTAGATTTTTTCTTATTGATAACCATACATGTAGCACTAGAGAAGAAATATAGTATTTATAACTTGGATGCCTCCCTTCTAGATCCATTGCAAACAAAAAGATGTCATCCACAAATAAAATATGAGAAATGTATACAGTGCCACCCATGTTAATTCCTCTGAAAGAACCCATATTCTTAGCATGTTGGATAATTCTGCTCAACCCCTTAACAACCATTAGAAACAACAGAGGAGCGAGGGTGGGAACTTGCCTCAGACCTATCCTAGTTATGAACAAACCACTATAAGCAGAACCATTGACAAGGACAACAAAAGAAATCAATTGAATACATGACATGATCCAATTAACAAAATAAAGGTTGAAACCCACCTGTAACAGGGTGAATCTAATAAACAACCAACTAACCCTGTCATAAGCCTTGGAAATGTTTACCTTAATATCCATAATAGGTAAGTTCTTGGATTTAACAAAGTGCATGACCTCCTATGCCACGCCAACTACCTCGTGTATCTGTCTACCTTAGCAAAAAGAATTGTTCTTGAGAGATGGAGTTCGAGAGGAATTTCTAATCCTCTTGGTGATGATTTTTTCAATAGCCTTATAAATGAAATTGTAGAACAAAATGGGTCTATAACCATCTAGATGTAGAGGGATATCTGATTTGTTTATGAGGAAAATGAAAGTAGATTTAAAAGCAGGTAGGGTTTTAACATTTTTTCTAGACTCTTCAATGACAGCTAACAAATCTAGCTCAATGAGCTCATAAAAACCAACAAAAAACTCCACAGACCACCCGTCTAGTCCAGGACTTTTGTCTAGGGACACCACTTCCATAAGGGTATCATTTTCCTCCTCTTCGATGAAAGTTGGTTAGAACCTAACCATTCTGACCATATCTTCCATATGTACATTTTTGTCTTCTTTAAATAAATTGTTGAAATTTGAAACCCCCTCTTCTACCAGGGCACTGAAACAAGAAACTTAGTTTCCATCTTCCTTTATAAGTTTCCAAATGGAATTTACATGTTTCCTATGATTTTCAAATTGGTGATAAAATTTTGTAATATCATCGCCTTTTCAGAGCCAAATCATTCGACTCTTTAGTCTCCAATTTTCCTCATTCTCTACAAGAATACTTCTCCATTTTAGTTCCATATTGCAAACTTCCTTCTTATGCATTTCATCCGAATACCCTGCTGTATAAAAATCATATAGCATTTCAAGAGATTCCTCTGACTCTTTAAGTTCATGATCCATTCTAACTTTCCTATCAACTGCCCATTTGTTTGAGAATTTTTTCATGTTTTTTAAATTTTGTAGGAATTGGATGCTAACTGAAACTCTGTTATTTTCATCAAATTGTACCCATGAGTCTTTTATCATGCGAACACATTCCTTGTTCTATAGCCAAGATGCACTAAATTTTATGATCTAGTTGTTTTTTCAAGACCTATCACTACCTCCATGAAAAATGAAAAGTGATTAGATTCGTGGCCTGATCCAATCCATTGCCTGATCAAAATAGTTGATTGTAGAACTCCCTCATTGACCAGAAACCTACTAATTCTCTTGGAAATTTTTTCATTTCCTACCCTCATATCTCTCCAAAAGGGTCTCATATTGACGAGGGAGGGATGTCATATAGGTTGTTTTCCTCAAATATTCTCAAAATGAAATCAGCTAGAATATATTTCCTTGCATTTGGCCCCCATACCTCTTCTTCCCCCAGAGATAGGTTTAAATCACCTCCAAGTATAACTCTGCCAATGTCTAAATTCCCATATGTGAATATCCTTTCCCAGAAAGTAGTTATGTCATAATACAATCCATATATGTTTATCAAAGTGAATTCCAATCCCAGAAAGTAGCTATGTCAGAATACAATCCATATATGTTTATCAAAGTGAATTCCAATCCCAATGCTAGAGAAAAGAGGGAGGTGCCTAAACCTAAATGGAAAGCCCAACCATTAGAACAAATTAAATATTTGGAAACCCATCTGGTTATAAGCCCCCATGACCTCCCATTTTCATCCACATTGATGAACTCTCATCCCGAAAGAATAAAGGACAAGTCGGAGAGAATTAAATATCCATGCGCTAAAGTCTCTTGCAAAAATATCATAGAAGGTCTTTGCAAGTCAATAATCCTTTTTAGGGATAGTATTTTCATGGGTATCCCCATACCATGACAATTTCTAGAGAGAAAAATCATTGGGTAACCTATCCAAAAGGAGGGCATGCTCTAAAGACCCTTTTGATCAATTCCTGTCTACTTGCTGGTACATCCCTTTCAACTTGTTGACGCACATGAGTGAGGGTGTAGAATCTTCCTCGAAGGTATTTTATGGCTAAATATTTAGGTTTTTGGTGAATATCACCGAAAATGCCTTCGGAATGGGATAGAAAAAGGGGCTTTCTAGGCCAAAGAAGATAACGGTGATGATAGCCTAGAGTCGAAAAACCAACATCGATCATATCCAATTTGGGGGAACATAAGTTAGGTATCAAAGGGGTTGGGGATCTAGCAGAAGGAGTGATGGCATAAATCTTGAGGAGGGAGGGGTCCAAAGAGAGGAAATAATGGGGGGGTGAAACTGAGGGGTTTGGGGGAATTGAGTGAGCGGGGACAAGATCGAGCAATGGGAGGTCCCTCAAATCGGACTCATTATTCCACAAAAATATGGAAAGGTCCCTCAAATCAGACTCATTATTCTGTATAAATAGGGAAGGAAGTGGAGACTTTAGCATAGGATAATATCTATACCCAAGGTTGTGATCCACAAACAAAGAAAAAATAGATCCATTCTATGATTCTATAGGAGGAGGGGTGGGGTTCTCTTTGCGAGAATATTTTCCAAGAAAAAACGTCGGTCCAAGGAGAGGTTAGATATATTTCAAGGAGGAACAATAGGCTACATCAACTCATGTTGTTTGACATTCAATATAGGAAGAGATCACATCAAAAGCATAAACCAGTGACAAATGAAGATAAGAAGACTTACCTGGACATTGTTGCATAAAAATGGAGTCACCAGAAAGTACTGAGCCTGATAGTTGCTTTGAAGAGGTGAAGGGATATTCCAAGAGTGGGGGAAAAGATCCATAGTCTAAAGACATATCCATCGAGGACTCGAGGCCCAAAGTGTCCATCATATCCAAGTTGCTTGTAGAGAGGACCAGAGTGCCACCCACTATAACCAGATCAACATTTTTTGTGTTGCGAACCGGGAAAATAAAATCCTTCGACGGTTCTAGAAATAGTAAAGGGGAGGAAAGGGTCTTCCCTTCCAAAAACTCCATGATAGTTGCTTGCAAGTCTAGGGATTCTCCGGAGAGAGAAGGATCATTAGGAGACTTTAGTCTGAAAGAAACACAACCTTTCAAAGTGTTGCAGCCATAAAAAGATTCCTTCCTGAGATGGGGATGAGATGATGGAACCTTTGAGGAGCCAAAATTTTAGTGCAAGTTCCTATGACAAGATTCATCCGAGTCTAAATCAATCACAAATGTATTGCTCGAAAAAAACTTCGTGAAAGACTTAGAACAAGAGCTGACCAAATTTCCATGTGAATGGAAATTGTTGCACTTGAAAAGGACACTAGCATTTAATCAAGCTTTTACTCCCAAGAGGAAACACCCATTTGAAATAACATGGTCTCCACTCAACCCTCCCAAAGGTCTAAGATGACCAAAATACGAGCAATAGTGATGTTTTCGGTTTCCAAAAAGTGCTTCTTGGTTGAAAGGAAGATCCCTAGTGTAGCACCAATTCTTTCAAATACCTCCAAAGACCAAAAATCTAGGGAGAGCATAGGCAAAATGACCCAAATGGGCCTTTGATAAAATTTCTCCCTTCTAGCATCAAAGAAAGGGGTCCAATGTTTAATCTTCAAGGCCAGAGACCCCCATGACCAAAAAGCATTAAGAATGATGTCAGTGTCTAACTTACTGCAAAAAAATGGAGCCAAACCACCCCTGTGCTAGTTTTAGAATTCTTGGTTGATATCCCAAGTGTGAAGACCAAATGTTATGGACCCAATCCTTCAGATTTTTCTTGCTAATGAACCTGCAAGCAAACCACCCAACCAAGGCCATTTCAGGAAATGCCACGATGTCATTCATTTTAACATCCTCACCGAGAACAAAGTTGACAGGGGAATTTTTTAGCTTAACACATCACTTTGAGGAGGGGTTTGGAGCCTTTAGTATCTTTCCCAGAAGCTGCAAGTCGGATATCGGAGAAAAGTGGAGTGATATCACTCCGCCGAGGGGAATGAATTGTATGGGGTTGCTTTGAGGAATAAGGATAGCTTCATTATTTGTGTGACAGTTAAAAGAGATGAATGGAGAAGGGCTACTCCTACGAGGAGGTTCAAGACGAGAGAGGACTCAAAACCCCCTTGAGGAGTTAAATCAAGTGATGAGAGGACTCTATCTTGCATCCTGTAATAGGTCCCATGCAAATCTTGATGATAAAGGAGTCAAATATGAGAAAAGGGCCACTTATGAGGGCAATAATGAAGACTAAATATTATAGCAATGAGAAGGCAACTTAGAGGAAAACACAAAGATAATAGGAAAAAAAGATGATTAGACCAGGACAACCAAAAACAAAAACAATGACTATACCAAGGAAAATCAAGGAGTGCTCGACCAGAGAAAAAACATTGGCCCAGCAACAAGGAAAGCGTTGATAACACCAATGAGGAAATTTAAAACCTTGAGCTCTAATGAACCAAAACCATAGTTAAGTGAAGAATGAGTAACGGTAAAACAAAATGAAAGCAGACCAAAGCAGCTCGGCATCCAATAAAAAACTAGGAAGATTGTTTGGCTCTAGACATGGTTGTTTCGCTCCATGTTTTTTATGGTTGTTTGGCCCGCCTTGGTCACCTTTCGCTATCACGCTCCAACAATCGATTGTTGGTCACCTTGATTACAGTAATGAAGTTCCTTAACGGAGAAGAAGATCAAAATTCCAAAAGGATTACTGTAATCGAGTCTTTTAATATGTCTATATTACTATAGCCAAAAATGCTCAAGAGTTAAAGTTATTTCTGAAGATGTCACCTTCATAGAGAACCATACTTATCAAATTTAAAAAAATCTGTCAAACAAATTTGAAAGTTCCGCTTATTCCTAAGATCTACCCTAATTCTTCATTAAATTAGATTTTGGTGGATGTCACTATACAGTTGAAAAAGGAGCCACGACATTGTGAAGACTAAGAATATGTTGTATCACTATGGAGATAATTTGAATGTGTATATTTTAAATCTGATCTGAATATGATATGATAATTAATTTAAATAACTATTTTATTTAATTATTTAATTTATTATGATAAAATGATATACACTTTTTAAATGTTTATTTTAAATTTGAATACTGAAAATAATTTAAATTATTATTTTATTTAATTCTTTATTTTATTTTATTGTTTTAATGACAATCACAAACATTTGTTGAGCAAATTGAGAACCTGAAACCATCTTATAGAATTGGGTAGATTCAATTGAAAAAACTTAAGATATATAAGAAGAAAGCTCTGTTACTCAAAATGGATTTGAAGAAAGCCTATGACAGGGTTAATTGGTCTTTTCTCAGACTGATCCTCATCAAAATTGGTGTGCCCCCTTTGATCATTAAGTGGATAATGGCTTGCATTACCTCCATGAACATCTCTGTACTTGTTAATGGTAGTCCATCTGAATTTTTCAGTTGCTCCAGGGGAATTAGACAAGGGTGTCCCCTTTCTCCTCTTCTATTTATTTTGGTCATGGACGGTTTCAGCAGAATGATCAATCAAGCATTATTGGGTGGACAGATAAAAGGTATTAAGATAACAAAAGATTGTGTGATTACACACATTTTATTTGCTGATGATGTTTTAGTTGCTGGTGTGGACACTATTGAGGAGTGGTTTGTTTACAAAGATATCATCCAGACTTTCTGCAGTGCATCAGGTATGAAAGTCAGCTCAGACAAATCCAATTTTTATCATTTAACTACAGATGACGGGCATCTTAGTGACATATTTTCGATCCTGCCATATAAATGCTGTCACTTGGATCAAGGCTTTAAATATCTGGGATTTTATCTTAAGCCGAACAATTACCAAATCAAGGATTGGTATTGGTTGCTGAGAAAAATTGAGGCTAGAATTGCACATTGGTCTTACAGGTATTTGTCCAGAGGGGGTAAGCTCATTTTATTAAAGTCAGTACTATGCAGTATACCTGTATATTGGTTTTCGTTGCTGGAAGTTCCTTCTTCCATACTTAAGACCATTAATAGATATTGCTACAATTTTCTCCGGTTTGGGTCAGCAAACAGTGAAAAAATCTCCATGGTAGCTGCAGATGCTATAACTAGACCTTATAGATTTGGTGGTTGGGGCATTAAGGACTTGGGCACTTTCAACATTGCTCTTAGACTAAAAAGTCTATGGAGAAGTTTGTTTGGAAATACTCTTTGGACTAGTCTCATACATTGCAAATACATAAATATGGATGTCTTCTGTTGGATTAGAAATCCAAAATTAGCAAGTTGGAATTTTTCTCCTTTGTGGCGGGGATTTATGAAGATATTTCATTGGATCAAATCTGATCTTGTGTGGCAGGTTGGATCAGGAGAATTGATAAGGGTTGGGGTTGACCCCATCATTGGAATGGAAGATAGCTATATTCTTCCGTCTTCCATCGCTCGATATCTGCAAATCTTAGGTTTGACTACCTTGAATAAAATACATCTGCTCAGTTTTGGTAATGAGCACAATACTAAGTGGATGACTTCTAGAGATCTGGGTCTTTCTGGCTTTTTAGCCCGTTCTTGGGATGCTTACATAAATAATTTAAATTCTGTCGGTGTCAGTTTGAATCAAGATTCAGACCATCTTGTATGGGGTGGAAATCCTGCTGCTGGGAATGTTACTGCACGATCTGCTTATTCCAGAATTGTACAAGACAAATACATTTATCCACAAGATTGGTGGTATAAGAGGCTTTGGCGTTGGTCTATCCCTTTAAAACTTAAATGCTTCTGTTGGCTATTAATCCAAGATAAATTGAAGACCTGGGAAAATATGTGCAAACGTGGTTGGAGTGGACCTAGTATATGTATTCTTTGTAAAAAAGAAGCTGAAATTAAACAGCATCTCTCTGTCCATTGTGATTTCACTAGTAAAATCTGGGATATGATTTCTTCTGCATTGAACATTTCACAGTGCTGGGATGTTGGAGATTTTAACAAGTGCTTGTTAAATTGGTTCAGACAATGTAAGCAACATTTCTATGTTGCTATCTGTATCCCTTGGGCAATTTGGTACTCCAGAAACTGCGCCATCTTTCAGAATAAAACTCTCGATACTCTGCAATGTAGCATGACTGCTTTAAATATGTTTGCTTCATGTAAGGATGATGAGCACACTTTAAAGACTGACAGAATTAGCTTATTTAATCTTAAAGTGGATCAGCCTATTCTCTTCTTCGATGGTGCTTCACAATTTGGTTTATGTGCAGTAGGAGGTGTTATTTATCTGAACGAGTCTCATTTTTTCTCCTTCAGACTCAACTGTGGATTTGGTTCTAACATGAAAGCGGAGTTAATGGCCCTCTGGTGCGTACTTAAAGTTTCTAATATCTTTGGATTGGTTAATATCAAGGTTTATGGTGACTCCAGGGTTACCATTAAATGGGCAGCGGGTGAATTCAACCTCAACGTTCTGCATTTGCGACATTGGGATCTCCGGACTCAATTTGAAATATCAAAGCAGCAGAATATCACCTTTGAGCATATCTTCAGAGATCAGAACTCACTTGCTGACAAGCTCTCTAAACAAGCATTATCCGGAATTGAAGGGCAGTTGATTTGGGAGGAATGGTTTGATAGTTGCCTCTAGGACTGTGGGTCCAACTATTTTTTTGATTGATTCTATATGTGTATTCTTAGGGACTTTTCTGAGCTGTTGGGTTCATGTTTTTTATTTTGCTTATATGTAGTACTATTTATGTACTAATGATAGTTGTTGTTTCGGGCCATAATGGTTTCTTTATGAGATTGTAGAAAAGATCATGATCTTTTTTGGCTGTGCAGACCACTATTACTTGATTCGACGGTTGAATCACGAACTTCATTGTACTATTTGATTCTTTTTGGAATATCAATAGTAGATTTTTTTCGCTGGAAAAAAATAAAAAATATTATTTATCATTAAAACATTTATATAATTAGATATATAAAATAAAGTAATTTTAATTAAATATAAAGTAATTCTAATCTATCATTGAAATATATATATATATATATGAGAAAAATGTTTAGGTTGTATAACTTAAATATTATTTTATTTTTATAATACATAATATTATTATCATACCTTCTTCAACATCTATTCATTTTATATAATGATAAATTTGAATTTCTTTATATATAAAAATATGTTAAATTTGAATTCTTCTTTTATATAAAAACTAAATGTTAATTGCATTTTTAGAATTTAAAAAAACATTAAATAAAAATATATAATATTTATATTTACATATGTATAATATAAATAATATAGTTGTTAAGAAAATTAATATGTAATTTAGCGAACATTAAAATGAGAATAATTATTGAGGAATATAACAATTTAACCATAGGCAACCACGATTAACTATGATCAACCATAGTAAACCATAATCAACAATGAACAACCTTGGAAACCATAGAAAACCATTGCTAACTATTAATAACCATTAACAATATTACTAAAGTCAACAATTTATTAGGTCACCCTTACTCAAACATCATAGGTAATCCATGATAAACCATGAACAACCATAGTTAACGATGAACAACCATAATCACCCATAATCATCCAGTAACAATCACGGTTAAAGATAGTCAACAATGAACAACCATGGTCAACCATTCTAAACCATCATTAACTGTAGTCAACCATAGTCAACCATGGTTAACCATGAATAACAATGGTCAACCATGAACAACCATGGTTAACCAATTAGGGTCAATCATAGTCAAGCAGAGGGTTAACCATTGTCAACCATGAACAACCATAGTTAAACATGAACAATCATGCTCATCCATGAACAACCATAATAAACCCTAGTCATCCATGAACAACCACCATCAACCATAGTCAATCATGAATAAACATAGTCAACCATGGTCAATCATCATTGACCATGGTCAACCATGAACAACCATGGTCAACTATAGTCAACCAAAGTCAACCATGGTCAATTAAATTCAACCTTGGTCAACCATAGTCAACTGAAGTCAACCAAAGTAAACCATGGCTAATCATGGTCAAACATAGTCAACCGTAGTCATCCATAGTAAAACATGGTCAACCAAAGTCAACCATTGTCAACCAAAGTCAGCCATAGTTAACCATATTCAACCAAACTCAACAATATTCAAATAATAATAAAATTATAATCAACCATATGATTCTAAAGTCAACACTTGTGTCACCCATAATCAAGCCAATAAGTAAACCATGGTCAACCTTATGATATTAAAATCAACCAAAGTCAACCATCGCTAACCATGGTCAACCATAGTCAAGCATGTTCAACAATAGCCAACCATAATCGACCATGGTCATCCACAGTCAACCAAATCCAATCAAAGGCAATCAAAGCCAACTATAGTTAACCAAAGTCAACCATAGTCAACCAAAGTAAAAAGTCAAACAAGGTCAACCAATAGTCAGTTATGGCCAAACAAAGTCAACCATAGTCAAATTTAAGCAAGATCAACCAATAGTTAATTATGGCCAAATAAAGTCACTCATAGCTAACCACAACCAAACCATGGGCAACTATAGTCGATTACTCAACCAAATTCAACCATAGTCAAACAAAGGCAACCATAATCAACCATGGTCAACGATAATCAACTAATGTTAATTATGGCCAACCAAAGTCACCCAGAGTTAACCATGGTCAACCATAGTCAACAAGAATCAATTAGTCAACCAAAATCATCCATAGTCAAACAAATTCAACCATAGTCAATCAAAGTCAAGCATGGTCAACCAACATTAGTTCAAGTTAACCATAGTCAAGCATATTCAACCATGGTCAACCATACTGAACCATCATCAACCATAATCAAACCATAGTCAACAATATTCAACCATGGTAAACCATAATCAACCAAATGCAACCATGGTCAACCAAAGTCAACCAATATAACCATGGTCAACCATGGTCGATGATGGTCAACCATAGTCAACCATGGTCAATCATAGTCAACCATAGTTGACCATGGAAAAATAGTTAACCAAAGTCAACCACAGTCAAACGATGTCAACCATAATTAACCATGGTCAACCAAAGTCAACCATATGCAACGAAAACCATCTATAGTCAACTAAAGTCTACACTAGTAACCATAGCCAACTAAAGTAAACCATAACCAATCAAATTCAACCAAAGATAAATCTCAAACAAGGTCAACCGAGAGTTAATTATGTCCAAGCAAAGTCAACCATAACCAATTAGACAACCATGGTGGACCATATTCAACCATAATCAATTAGTCAACCATGGTCAACCATAGTCAACCATAGTCAAACAAATTTAACTATAATCAACTAAAGTCAACCATACTCAAAAGTCAAACAAGGTCAACCAATAGTTAATTATGGCATAGTTAACTATGGCTAGCCATAGTCAACCAAAGTCATTCATAGTCAATGAAAGTTAACCATAGTCAACCATGGTCAACCAAAGTGAAACCAGGTAAGCTAAATTCAATCATGCTTAACCATTGTCAACTAAACTTAACCATGGTAAAACATATTCAACTATGGTCAAGCAATAGTCAACCACGGTCAACTGTAGTCAACCAATGGTAAACCATGGTCAACCAATGTCAACCATGTCAACCATAGCCAATCAAAGTCAACCATAGCCCAACGATAGTAAACCATTGTCAACCAATAGTCAAGCAATGGTCAACCATGGTCAACCAATAGTAAACCATAACCAATAGTCAGCTAATCGTCAACCAATAGTCAACTAATGGTTAACCAATGTCAACCATGGTTAACCAATGGTCATCCATAGTCAAGCATAATCAACCAATGGTTGACCATTGGTCAACCATTGATTGACCACAGTCTACTATGGTTGAGATTGGTAAACCATTGGTTGACCATGGTTGGCTATGGTTGACATTGGTTTACCATTGGTTACTATTGGTTGGATATGGTTGACTATTGGTTAGCCATTAGTTGACCAATTTTCAACCAATGGTTGACATTGGTTGACCAGCCATTGGTAAAAAATCCTTATTGTTATTTTTTAAATTATTTTATTTTTATAATAACAATTATTATAATAATAAAAACTCAACAATCCTTCTCTGCACGCTGACCGTCAATTAACAAGCCGTATTAATTAATAATATGGCTTATATACGTCGATCAACATATATCAACTAGGGCTACGCATTTAAAAGTTGTTGATATACGTCGATCGGTGTATATAAGCCATATTATTAATTAATATGGATTGCTAGTATTACTCATTTGTAAGTTGTTAGTAAATTGTGTTCATTATTAACAATTTAATTCTATCTTAAGCCTGATTATATTAATTGATACGGTGCATGCTTCTTGTGAATTCAGGATCAAATTCATCACAATATTAGGTTCCCAATCCCACATAGCAAACAAATCCATTGAACTGGACCACTCAGATATGGTGCATGCTTCTTCTGATCAAATTAACCACAATCTTTGAACAATACTCCAATTTGTGTTTGTAATCTATATGCATAGAAATAAAACATCCATGTTCGATCATATACATAAATGCCTTTCTCAAACAATATTACAAAGAAAATACCAACTTGAACAAGAACGTTGTAACTTGAGATCTATGGATACAATGAAGAGAACCAAACAATATAGAAGGTTTTTTATAAATCTACTATATATGAACGAGCAGTAGACCGAGGTAAGCCAATACAAAAAATGCCACATAAATGATCTACTAAATTTTTTAAATTGAGGAACGCTCCTTGTTCTGCCGCCATGTATAAATAGGGAATAGAAGGAGGGGCAATCGATCCAAATTGAGAGCTCCCTTTCTAACCTTCAATTCCGATCAATAGAGGTACAGATTATTCCAATACCAGCACATAGGAGAAGATGCGAGAAAATATGTCATTTCTCCCACACGAATGTGATCCACCGCTCAATCTCAATGAAGTGGCCAATGTTGGGCTAGTGTGTGGCTTGTAGCTAAAGTAGCCTACCAAGTGTCCATTAAAGCACTTATGCAGTGTGTGAAGCCTATATTATTTTATTTGTGTAGGTGAGGAGGGTGTAGTTCCTGGTGCGAAGGCTATTAGATGAAATCACAAGGCTAGTTGGTGAAAGAATAGTAGGAGGTCAAATAATTTTTCTAATCTCACCATTGCTTTATGGATCTTGTTCCAACATCTGTTTTTATCTCCCGTTGATGGGATTTGGAGAGCCTCCTGGCATTTATCATCATCAATCATGTGTCTTTGAATGTGCCTTCATTTGTTAGGAAATAAATAATTTGTTCATCTTCATTGAAGACACGATTGGTACCGAACTTTATTCCATCCACTACTTAATGTGCAAATGTTCGCTAGTGCTAGAGAAACATAGGCAGTTGTCTCACTTCTAAAGAAGTAAGCTAAAAAGACAATGGAATGCACCTTCTACAGCAATGGAATTCTGGTGACATGACCTCATTGTTGGCGACTTCTAGGTTTTTCGTTCCCGATGAGACCATTGTCGTTGATTTCTAGGTTTTTCGTTCCCGGCAAGACCACAACGACCCCTCCCAATGACAGTGACGACGATCCCCATTCCAGCTACTCCATGTCTAGTGCCACCTCCATGCACGTAATCTAAATTCAATTCCACCACCAACCCTACCAACCAGGAAAATACAATGAATCGAAGAATTCGATGCCCAATTTTTCTGTCTGCGAAGATTCCAACCCAGTATGCATTCTCCCAGACCATTTTGAAATGGCACCTTTCGAAATTCTGCAATGATTTTTGGACAAGGTTGAGAGTTATGGAAGAGATTTATAACAACGAACTCATCAAAGAAAAAGTGTTTTGTTGCAAACATCACCTGTATCAAGGTAATTGTTTTTCCCCTGGGTGCTATCATCTTCTCTACATTTTAGGGTAGCAATGTTTTGGAGCGTAGGGCCACACTTTACTTCTTTTGATTGGTCCCTACTTCATATTTATTTTTGAAGACTGTAATTTAAGTGGAATGTGTTATTTTTTACAATAATAGTTTAGATTTTAATATCAATGCAGTTAGTTGCTGAGGATCTACTATAGAACTGATACCCAATGGATTAGTAACAATTGGGAAACAGACATTTTTTGACAAAGTGGTAAAAATCACCCCCCCTCACGATGTGGAGCTCTTTTTTAGATTAAGCTCGAAATCTAAGTCTTTGTGAAAGCACTTAGTGATCCTGGGCCAACCTTCGACAAGCCACAATTTTAACATCATGTAATCCTTGGATTTGTCTGAAAATATGAAACCTATTTGATGTAGAAAACCCCCTCCACATTGGATGGCTTATAGCTTTGTTTTGTGTTTACATTTATATTATGGAAATATTGAGAACAAATTTCTTTGATTTCCCTTTTCTTATTCATTTTGAAATTGAGTACTTGGAAAGTTGTATTTTGATCTTACTTCACAAATTGCTCTTATGGCCATGCTTAAAAATTGCCAAAGCTAAATTCATTATTCTCTCTCTATATGCAATTTGGTTTATTAGTTGCCATGTTTTTCATTCCTTTCTTTCCTTGCCTTGCTTGCACATTCCTGCTTTGCTTCTAAAATAGGAATACACCTCACATGACCTTGTTAAGAGTTAAGGAAATCCATCCCCATGTACATTTATGATGTGTAATATCCACTACTGCCACACATGAGGAAAGGAGATTGCTTGGATGGTAGAGTCCAGACTGATTCCATTCTCTTGAATATTTGTGCATAGACACCCTTTCGGGAAGAATAAGACTTATTTGGTGAAGGTAGAAACCTGGGAATCCCTAACTGTAGGATTACCTTGTACGTGCATTAGTATTAAAGATCTATATATAAGTCCTCAAAGCCTGAATATTTTGGAGCATCTAACATCAACAAAGGATATAAATATAGATGTGGATAAAGGGTCTAGAAATATGCAAGAATCATTCATAGTGGACTATATATTGCAAATTGTATTAGGGAGTTAACCATTTATAATGTATCTTTTGATAAACTTGTACACTGTCATCAGACATGCATCTGAATGGGAGACAAGCTGGATTCTAGAGTTGATTCACTCATGTGAAGATTTCATTTCCATCTCAATGAGAATATACCCTATGTTACTTAGCATGGGTTTGTGGGTTAGGTCATGAATATTGTTATGGGAAAATATATTTCAAGGTCAATATAAATCTTGGCTTGCTTTATCCTATTAAATGTTTTTGTTTTACATTTGACCTTATTTTCCATGTCACAACTTAGCTAACTTCTTCTCCATTTGAGTTGTGTAATCTATTGGACATGGAATTTGATGTATCAATTGTGGACTCATACATCCATTATTATTCTTTTTGTGTGTCTCTTTTGGCTATATGACATAACTCATCTTAGTCATTTTGAAGAGTTGTGTTTAATATTGGGATAATGCTTTGGAAGATTGCACCAATTTGTTTATATATAAATTGAAGGATACTGTTGATGGGAATTAACACACAACTATCATGGATATGCTTAATTTGAAAAGGAAATGATTATGATGGGTCATGTAAACCAAACCAAAATCAACAACATCTAATGGTTCATTGTAATAACTCTTTAAGCTGTGATAAAGGGAGACACACAATGTTCACTCTTGCACCATTGTTGAACTTCCCATTCCTTTAATTCCCCACAAAAGGAAGATACTAAGCCCATCCATCCCCCTACTGATTCTAAATATCTTATATATATACTAATTCAAACATCTTTGGTCATTGCATATCCATAGATATGCCTATAAGCATCGGCATTATGCTCATGGTAAATTTCACGACTAGGACATGACCCCCACCTAACTTTAGTAATTTAGCTAAAGCTAATTACACTAGTTTACTATATTTCCTTGATTTTGTTTTGACTGGTGTAAGATTGTACAATTCTCATTGTCGAGTAGTGTTCTCAGCGTGTTCTCAGCAGGGTAATTTTTAGGGACGAAATTTCGCCAATTGGATATTTTTGGATCTTTTTTCAAAAATAAATTCGTTATTTGGTCATTTTTAGTTTCTAATATCGCCTCTATTTACATAAAATGTGTTTTTTTATCATAATATTCACCAAAATGTACAAGTTTTAGTAGTAAATTGTAGGTTTCATATTTAATATTCACCTACCTATCTATATATATGTTTTTTTCAATCCAAAATAATCGCCTAGAATACTATACTTAAGTATAATATTAGAATCCTTAAAAAATACCATGGTTCTCAATTGGTAGTTCTCAACAAATTTTATATCACACTAGCAAGTAGATTTGAAGTGTTGGTTCTCCCTGGAGGAAGAATGTTGTAAAATGGTGACATTTTGGCCATGGAGTTCAATGGTCTATCATCTGAGTTAAAACAAGACCTCGACCCTTATCTTCCTAATGATACTCCCATTCTAAATTTGACCTACCCTTTAGATATTCCATTCTCCCAAATCCTTGAAGAGTAGTATCCATTGTCATTGATTCTTGGTTATAGTGGTGACAATTCCATTGATGAAACTATATTAAGCATGATGGAAAGAATTCTCATTCCTTCACAATTAATAGATATCAAATATCGTTATGTTGAATACCTTGCTGGAGCCATTCATACTAACTATGCAAAAATATAGGTGATTTAGGTACAAATCTAATCTAATATACTTGGTTTTATATTGTCAAGCTTCTTATTTGAACATATTAACCTTAGGAGGATAGATGGATAGGGAAATTATCTTGCAGTTATTGAATTGACCCCATTGTAAGAAAACATGCTAAGGATTAAAGTGTTAAAAGCTCTATTGACAAACTCCTTTATAGTGCACATACTATATTTCACAGGGACTATGCCTTTTGAATTTAGGAATTTTTTTAAATTGATCCTTTATGTCAAGATAGGGGATTGATATATTTATGAAGATCAGAGTTTTCATAGGATCTATGGCTGAAATGTTCATTGTTTTTTGCCACCATTGGATTTTTTTTCGTTGGAATACATCGGATAGAGACTACATTCTAATGAAGTCCATTTTTTCCCTCTAATTAAGTCCATTTTCTTCCTTCAATCATTATAAACTTTTTTACCCTACCTACTAAAGTTTTTTCCTCTCATAGTGGATATCTTGTCTAAGATGACGAAATCTCGCCTTTGTTTCATAAAAGGAAATGCATATGCTCATAATTAAATCCTTGATATCTTCTTACCAATCCCTAGAGTGTGAATTTGGAGGAGATAATGATGAAGTGATTCTATTGTCAAGCCCTTGATCAGGGAAAATTTTAAGGATCCATACTTATTTAAAAGTGTATAAACCTTGGAGAATCTTACCAATTCTTACAACTTTCAACTATAATCTATTTGGTGATATTTTTCTAAAAATATTTCAATTTATAAGGATTTTATATACTTCATATAATAATTTGGTGATTTTTAGGGTGAAAATATTTTACCCCGTCAAAATTGGGTTAAATGGGGCTTCAAAAAATGCAAATTGTCAAAAAACAATTTGGAAAAAAACATGGAAAAATAATCCATTGGCTAAATTTCACCCCTAAAATTTTTCTTGCCCTTGATATCTCTTTGTGGCAAAGACTATGATATATTTTTGTAACAAATTCAATGATTAATGGTGAAATTTCTTAGCCTATGTTCAATTCTCAGTTTGGAATCTTCAAGGAGTACCATAACTTTTGTATGTGACCTCTAAATTGAGTGCAGATTGAAGCTCTCAAAAAGAAGACATTTGAGACTATCATCAACCAAAGTTTAATCGGAGTTGGTGAAAGAACTTTGGAGGTATATCCCACATTGTTTTGAGGTATCCATACAAAATGGGGAGGCAAAACAAATCGACGGAAAAAATGACCCTTGAGGTCCAAGACCCAATAACCATGACCTTTTCTGGCAAAGATTTAGCTTGGAGAGAAATATTTTGAAAAGACACCCCTTCGTTTGATCATGTTTCATTAATCCATTCACACAGATTCTATAAATTTATTAGAGGGGAGGAAACCAATCTCGATTCTACCTACACTTTTCGATGCACATTAAGAAAACCCCTAAGAGAAAGGGATGGTGCTCCTCTATGATATTAGTTGTGAGTATTTCATAACTGCATTGTTTAGATGTTACTCATCAATGTACATATATGAAATTTTTTATGTATCGATGTGTTCTTTCTATTTCAATTATTCATGGTCATATGGACCGGAGGAAAAAATAGGAGATAATGCATATAAACGCAGGGGCTCATTTGAGAAAAAGAGAGGATGACAATGTCATTTTATTGTAATTTTTTGAATCAGAGTCCCCATATAGCAATATTGACATATGACACATATGAGCATGAATATGAGGATGGATGGCCTTTCCATGGTCAACATGACACATTTGGAAAGGCTAGGGCCTTGTATTGTCATAATCTTTCAAGGGACATTGTAGGTTACATGGAAAGTTATTTTTTTTTATGAGAGTACCAATTGACATTGTATGTAAAATGCCCATTGAGCGACATGTGGACATATATGTAGAACATCATGGTAGATATTTATTCTTGACCATGAAATATGTTGTAAACATATATAATCGCATGGAAAAGGAAAATTATCAATTGAACAAGAAAGAGGAAATGAATGTTAACATTTGGTATCAGAAACAATCAGATGATTTTTTCTTTTTCTAGAAGCCCAATGGTCCAAATGTCCCATTTATAATCAGGCATCCAAACAAAATGGATGTTGCAGAAAATGGTAAAAATATCCCATGATAGTTTAATAGGAATGGATTCAACATTCAACACCAATAAATATGGGTTAATGTTAATTTAAATGATTCATTTGAAATTATTGTTTGAGTTGTGATTTACTATGATCATTAGCCCAAAGTTAACAAATTTTCTTATTTAAATATTGCAGTATCAGATGTACACACTTGTGGCTTTCGATGGACAACAAAATGGGGTTCCAATTATCTGGGTTGTTTCGTCACAAAATACATCAGCCGATATCATCTCATGGTTGGAGGTGCTAATGTGTAGGTGTTAAAAACTCTGTCGTGATTGGAAAGTCAATGCGTTCATGGTCTATGATGCACTGGCTGAAATTGATGCTTTGAGGTAACTTTAATTTTTTCATTCTGCTACTTGTATTTATTGTAAGAATATCTCACTTAAACACATTGAATTTGACAAGAGGGTGACACGATGATAGGTGATATTGTATGTTTGGCAAATAATGAAGGCATGGAAAAAATATCTACAATTTGCCCTCTACTCCATAATGGGAAGATGTTGTGTTGGATAGGTTGGTTAAAATCATGAACTCTTGTATGAATGTTGAATCTGTCATTGAGGACATGGATAAATTTTTCATGGATTTCACAGCCGAGGAAAGTTCTTGAACTATTTTCACTCCAATTGGGTTGTGGGTCATAAACTGTACTGTAAGTTCGCATGCTATAGTTTTTCCTTTGGATTTTTTTCTTTGTAAACAATTTTCTTGCACTAAATCGGTTCTTTCAATTAGGGATGTGGGTCAAAGTCTATTGTGATTTCCCCCATGCTAACCAAGAGACGAATAATTCCATCAATTCATATCGTTGCTTCTTAAAGTCTAAATTTCTATTTGATCAACGGAAAAAATGTGCCCGCAAAATGGATTGGTTGCTATACAAGCTCTTGAAAAATGTTAAACCGTATTACCAATTTAAGGATATTTTGAAAGAAGATGGTGTTGGAATCTATTTAAAACTAATAGGGGGGGTTGAATCAATAGCTCAGTTATGAGCAGTTTCTAAATTCTTAACTGATTAATATGAACTTAATATTGATAATCAATTATGCATCTACCATAAATAAAACATTCATCCACATATGCACTAAAACACAGAATTTTTACGTGGAAACCCAAACGGGGGAAACCACAGAATGCTCTTTTATCATGAAAATATTACATTTGAGGAAGCACCGAATTCCTATGTTTACCAGCACCAACTAGAAAGAGGCACCGATCCCTTGGTTTTACAGGCTGCAACCTAAAGGAAGCTACAACTCCTCAAGTTCTCCGAAACAAACTGGAAGGAGGATACAAGCCTCTGCTCCTTGCCCCGTCCTACTACCTAGATATTCAAAATAATATATTGCCTTGCAGTACTCCTTATACGTGCACACTTCAGATCTTCAGATGTTCATTTTGTTGTGCACACCTTCTGTATGATGAAGTATTTTCTGTCACTTTTCTGCATACATCACTTGACTTCTCATTCCACTCAACCCTTCACTTTAACTTCAACACTTTAGTTTAACTAACATTGCACTTCATATATTGTGTGTTGCTTCATCAAATTCTACAGTTTGCGTCAAGGTTCAATATTATGATATGCTACTGCGCATTTGCATTCTTCAACTAATATTGTGCATCTACTGATAACTTGCTCTTCTGATAGTGTGCATTGTATCAAATGGAACTACGCACTTTTTGAGATGTGTCCATTCTGTTTAAGTGCCATGGTATTTTAAACAATCTGCGACCTTATGTGCATCATATGATTTGTCATTTCGGTTTGATGTACTTGTCTCAGATCAACCTCATCATGACATGCATCCTTGATTCGGCTTCTACAATGTATTTGCGCATTTGATGGTCTTCTTTACTTTGTACACTTCAACTCAATCTTCGTGCATCAGTTAAACTTCTTTACTTTGTGCATCTTCTGATATACTTCAACTATGTCTCAACGCTTCTATCTTAGATCATATGTGCCTGCTTGCATGTTGTCCGCGATACTATCATTTGATCCTCATGCACTTATGCATCCTCTGCATTCATCCTTTTTTCTTTTGTGCAATTGTCATAGATTCATAGCATCATTCTACGCACCATCAGCTATTACATTCCTTTGCTTGTGTGCACTCGACTCTCTGCTAGATAATATTGTTCTATTTCCACGAGCCCTTGATTACCTGAATATAAATCTTTATATTCCAACCTTCTGCTACAAGCCCTTCATCCTTACCATTGATCTTACTTCAAATCCCCAACTTGCTTCTTATTTATAAATGTCCTGCACGGATTGTATGTCCACACATTGGTTGTGGCTTTCCTTCGTTCCTTGCTTCATGGTTATGCTTGATTTACGCTTCCACCACTTGTCATCTTATGTGCCACTAAGGTTTCATCTCTTGTGGTTCTTGCACATACTTGGTCCTTTGAATTGTGGGACTTACACCCATGTTTTTTTGGTTTTGCGCACTTTATTTACTATCGCTTGTGGGTCTTGGGCACTTGATGTGGCATTGGCTATGGAATTTGCGCATATGATCACTTCAACCACTACACCCTTTTTGGTACCTGTGTGCGCTTCAAAAATTGAATCTTCACCTGATTGGTGAGTTTTGTGTGCTTTCAGGACTTGCATAATTGCTCGACCATTTCTTGTTCCAATCTACTTGCGCGAACCCAAACCTTATCCAATCAATTCTTGACTTGCTTGCAAACTTGAACCTTTGTCCAACCAACTCTTTAGCTTTTACTTTGAAGGAGTATGACTTGGTTGTATTGATGTCTTCATGTTGTAGGATGCATTCCTTATGTACTTCTTCAAACTGGTCATGCATGATGTACCTCTCAACCATACTTCTTCAAACTAGATGCAATTCTGGATATACTTCTTCATACTGGAATTCATATCCTTCTCCATCTTGTTTTTGCATATACTTCTTCAAAGTGGCCTTTCTATATACTTCTTCAAACTCCCATAGGAATACTGGTTCTTCTTTGACATCAATGACAACCAATGTTCAACAATCTCCCCCTTTGGCATTGATGTCAACACCTTATGAAACTATACATAATCATCTCTGAATATTGTATGCTTCATCTGTTCTTCTCGCAGTACTCCCCCTTTTTGTACTCCCCTGTGTTATTTTCTAGTTTGAACCTTTGACATCTGTGTATTTTGTTGTCAATGTTTTTCCTGTTTTATGTCAGTTCTGCGCATACCATATGCTTCATAATTATTCTCACTGCATTGTTGCATGCTTCTATGATTTTTATTATCAGCTTCATGCATTTGCTTCTCAGCTTCCTTCGATGCTTTACGATTATCTTAATACTATTTCTCATCTACCTCTCAGCTTCATGCTTTTTCTTATGATTCTTCATCTTCATCTTCATGATTTTTCTTCCCCTTTGACATCAATGGCAAAGAGGTGTCATTACTGCGCAATTGTTGGTTCTCCTTTATTCTATTTTGCGTTGGAATTCACTCATCTGCTTACAGGGATAAATCCCCATGTCTTCATGCTTCATCCTCTTATTGAATGAAGTATCTATTTACCTCCCTGCATGAGCTGTGGATTTAATCTTCTACAGGTTTTTTTTATAGCTCCAACTTTTCCTTTCAGTTCTTCTTCCTTAGCCACAAAAGTTGCTACCACCTTTTTGTTAGAACTTAGGAATTGATGTAACAACCCTCATGTATGCATATTTGTGGAATATTTATAATGAAATGTAAAATAAATAAAAAGGTAAATAATAAAAAGGAATATGAAATAAAAATGAAGAAAAAACAAATTGCATTAAAAGAAATTAAGAAAAAGGGGAGATAAAAGGAGGAGGAGGAGAAGAGAGAAGGATCTTTTTGGTCTTTTTGGAATTTTGGAAGGAGAACTTTGGAGGAGCCAAGGAAGAAGAGAGAGGCTGACAGAAAGAGGAAAGCAAGCAAGAAATCTTTGGCATAGGGTTAACTGTTGGGGGCTCGGGGGCCTCAGCTTCTGGATGGGGGTTGGTTAGGTGGAAAGTCGTTCCCCCACCTTCAGTTGCAGGCATTGGAGTTGTCAAGGTAACTACAAGGTCATCTAATCAGGTAAGGCTATTTAAATTTTCATAAAATATTTTTTTTAACTGTTGATGGATCCACTATTTGTATTCATATCTCCTTTGCATGCTGGTTCTTTGTTTGTTTATTGGTTTTTATGAGTTTAAGGTTAATAGATCCACTGTTTGTATTCAGATCTCCTTTGCATGGTGGTTTTTTTTGTTTACTAGTTTTTATGAGTTTGAGGATATTACATTTGGTATCAGATATGTTATCAATTCATGCTAATCCTTATTGCTCTTTGTATAATGCATATTTTTTTAAATTGATCCTTTATGTCAAGCTAGGGGATTGATATATTTATTAAGATCACAGTTTTCATAGGATCTATGGCTGAAATGTTCATTGTTATTTGGCACCATTGGATTTTTTTTCTTTGGAATACACCGGATAGAGAATACATTCTAATGAAGTCCACTTTTTCCCTCTAATTAAGTCCATTTTTTTCCTTCGAGCATTATAAACTTTCTTACCCTACCTACTAAATTTTTTTCCTCTCATAGTGGATATCTTGTCTTAGATGGTGAAATCTCGCCTTTGTTTCATGAAAGGAAATGCATATGCTCATAATTAAATCCTTGATATCTTCTTACCAATCCCTTGAGTGTGTATTAGGAGGAGATAATGATGAAGTTATTCTATTGTCAAGCCCTTGATCAGGGAAAATTTTAAGGATCCATACTTATTTAAAAGTGTATAAACCTTGGAGAATCTTACCAATTCTTACAACTTTCAACTATAATCTATTTGGTGATATTTTTCTAAAAATATTTCAATTTATAAGGATTTTATATACTTTATATAATAATTTGGTGATTTTTAGGGTGAAAATATTTTACCCCGTCAAAATTGGGTGAAACAGGGCTTCAAAAAATGCAAATTGTCAAAAAAGAATTGGAAACAAACATGGAAAAATAACCCATTGGCTAAATTTCACCCCTAAAATTTTCCTTGCCCTTGATATCTCTTTGTGGCAAAGACTATGATATCTTTTTGTAACAAATTCAATGATTAATGGTGAAATTTCTTAGCCTATGTTCAATTCTCAGTTTGGAATCTTCAAGGAGTACCATAACTTTTGTATGTGACCTCTAAATTGAGTGCAAATTGAAGCTCTAAAAAAGAAAACATTTGAGACTATCATCAACCAAAGTTTAATCGGAGTTGGTGAAAGAAACTTGGAGGTATATCACACATTGTTTTGAGGTATCCATACAAAATGGGGAGGCAAAACAAATCGAAGGAAAAAATGAACCTTGAGGTCCAAGACCCAACAACCATGACCTTTTCTGGCAATGATTTAGCTTGGAGAGAAATATTTTGAAAATACACCCCTTCGTTTGATCATGTTTCATTAATCCATTTAGATTCTATAAATTTATTAGAGGGGAGGAAACCAATCTCGATTCTACCTACACTTTTCGATGCACATTAAGAAAACCCCTAGGAGAAAGGGATGGTGCTCCCCTATGATATGAGTTGTGACTATTTCATAACTGCTTGTTTAGATGTTACTCATGAATGTACATATATGAATTTTTTTATGTATCGATGTGTTCTTTCTATTGCAATTATTCATGTTCATATGGACCGGAGGAAAAAATAGGAGATAATGCATATAAACGCAGGGGATCATTTACGAAAAAGAGGGGGTGGAAATGTCATTTTATTGTAATTTTTTTGAATCAGAGTCCCCATATAGCAATATTGACATATGACACATATGAGCATGAATATGAGGATGGATGGCCTTGCCATGGTCAACATGACACATTTGGAAAGGCTAGGGCCTTGTATTGTCATAATCTTTCCTGGGACATTGTCAGTTACGTGGAAATTTGTTTTTTTTATGAGAGTGCCAATTGACACTTTATGTAAAATGCACATTGAGCGACATGTGGACATAGATGTAGAACATCATGGTAGATATTTATTCTTGACCATGAAATATGTTGTAAACATATATAATCACATGGCAAAGGAAAATTATCAATTGAACAAGAAAGAGGAAATGAATGTTAACATTTGGTATCAGAAACAACCAGAAGATTTTTTCTTTTTGTAGAAGCCCAATGGTCCAAATGTCCCATTTATAATCAAGCATCCAAAAAAAATGGATGTTGCAGAAAATGGTAAAACTATCCCACGATAGTTTAATAGGAATGGATTCAACATTCAACACCAATAAATATGGGTTAATGTTAATTTAAATGATTCATTTGAAATTATTGTTTGAGTTGTGATTTACTATGATCATTAGCCCAAAGTTAACATTTTTTCTTATTTAAATATTGCAGTATCAGATGTACACACTTGTGGCTTTCAATGGACAACAAAATGGGGTTCCAATTGCCTGGGTTGTTTCATCACAAAATACATCAGCCGATATCATCTCATGGTTGGAGGTGCTAATGTGTAGGTGTTAACAACTCTATCGTGACTGGAAAGTCAATGTGTTCATGGTCAATGATGCACTGGCTGAAATTGATGCTTTGAGGTAACTTTAATTTTTTCATTCTGCTACTTGTATTTATTGTAAGAATATCTCACTTATACACATTGAATTTGACTGGAGGGTGACACGATGTCAAGTGATATTGTGTGTTTGGCACATAATGAAGGCATGGAAACAAATATCTACAATTTGTCCTCTACTCCATAATGGGAAAATGTTGTGTTGGATAGGTTGGTTAAAATCATGAACTCTTGTATGAATGTTGAATCTGTCATCGAGGACATGGATAATTTTTTCATGGATTTCGTAGCCTAGGAAAAGTTCTTGAACTATTTTCACTCCAATTGGGTTGTGGGTCATAAACTATACTGTAAGTTCGCATGCTATAGTTTTTGCTTTGGATTTTTTTCTTTGTAAATAATTTTCTTGCACTAACTCAGTTCTTTCAATTAGGGATGTGGGTCAAAGGCTATTGTGGTTTCCCCCATGCTAACCAAGAGACGAATAATTCCATCAATTCATACCTTTGCTTCTTAAAGTCTAGATTTCTATTTGATCAACGAAAAAAACCTTCCCGCAGAATGGATTGGTTGCTATACAAGCTATTGAAAAATGTTAAACCGTATTACCGATTCAAGGATATTTTGAAAGAAGATGGTGTTGGAATCTATTTAAAACTAAGAGGGGGTGTTGAATCAATAGCTTAGTTATGAGCAGATTCTAACTTCTTAACTGATTAATATGAACTTAATATTGATCATCAATTATGCATCTGCCATAAATACAACATTCATCTGCATATGCACTAAAACACATAATTTTTACGTGGAAACCCAAACGGGGGAAAACCACAGAATGCTCTTTTATAATGAAAATATTACATTTGAGGATGCACTGAATTCCTATGTTTACCAGCACCAAATGGAAGGAGGCACCAATCCCTTGGTTTTATAGGCACCGACCTGAAGGAAGCTACAACTACCCGAGTTCTCCAAAACAAACTGGAAGGAGGATACAAGCCTCTGCTCCTTGCCCCGTCCCGCTACATAGATATTCAAAATAATATATTGCCTTTCAGTACTCCTTATATATGCACACTTCAGATCTTCTGTCACTTTTTTGCATACATCACTTAACTTCTCATTCCACTCAACCCTTCACTTTAACTTCAACACTTTACTTTAACTGACGTCACACTTCATATATTGTGTGCTGCTTCATCAAATTCTATAGTCAACGCCAAGGTTCAATATTATGTTATGGTACTGTGCATTTGCATTATTCAACTGATACTGCGCATCTACTGATAACTTGCTCTTCTGATAGTGTGCATCGGTATCAGATGGAACTACGCACTTTTTGATATGTGTCCGTTCTGTTTAAGTGCCACGGTATTTTAAACAATCTGCGACCTTATGTGCATCATATGATTTGTCATTTCGGTTTGATGTACTTGTCTCAGATCAACCTCATCATGATGTGCATCCTTGATTATGCTTCTACAATGTATTTGTGCATTTGATGGGCTTCTTTACTTTGTACACTTCAACTCAATCTTCGTGCATCAGTTAAACTTCTTTACTTTGTGCATCTTCTTATATACTTCAGTCATGTCTCTACGCTTCTGTCTTAGATCATCTGTGACTGTTTGCATGTTTTCCATGATATTATCATTTGATCTTCATGCACTTACACATCCTCTGCATTCATCCTTTTTTCTTTTGTGCAATCGTCATAGATTCACAGCATCATTCTATGCACCATCAGCGATTCCATTCCTTTGCTTGTGTGCACTTGGCTCTCTGCTCGATAATATTGTTCTGTTTCCACGAGCCCTTGATTCCCTAAATATATATCTTTATATTCCATCCTTCTGCTACAAGCCCTTCATCCTCACCATTGAGCTTACTTCAAATCCCCAACTTGCTTCTTATTTATACATGTCCTGCACAGATTGTATGTCCACAAGTTGGTTGTGGCTTTCCTTCATTCCTTGCTTCATGGTTCTGCTTGCTTTACGCTTCCACCACTTGTCATCTTATGTGCCACTAAGGTTTCATCTCTTGTGGTTCTTGCGCATACTTGGTCCTTTGAATTGTGGGACTTGCACCCATGTTTTTTTGGTTTTGTGCACTTTATTTACTATCGCTTGTGGGCCTTGTGCACTTGATGTGGCATTGGCTATGGAATTTGCGCATATGATCACTTCAACCACTACACCTTTTTTGGTACTTGTGTGTGCTTCAAAAAATGAATCTTCACCTGATTGGTGAGTTTTGTGTGCTTTCAGGACTTGCATAATTGCTCGACCATTTCTTGTTCCAAGATACTTGCGCGAACCCAAACCTTGTCCAGTCAACTCTTGAATTGCTTGCACACTTGAACCTTAGTCCAACCAACTCTTTAGCTTTTACTTTGAAGGAGTATGACTTGGTGGAATTGATGTCTTCATGTTGTAGGATGCATTCCTTATGTACTTCTTCAAACTGGTCGTGCATGATGTGCCTCTAAACCATACTTCTTCAAACTGGATGCAATTCTGGATATACTTCTTCATACTGGCATTCATATCCTTCTCCATCTTGTTTGCGCATATATTTCTTCAAAGTGGCCTTTCTATATACTTCTTCAAACTCCCATAGGAATACTGGTTCTTCTTTGACATCAATGACAACCAAAGTTCAACAATCTCCCCCTTTGGCATTGATGTCAACACCTTATGAAACTACACATAATCATCTCCGAATATTGTATGCTTCATCTGTTCTTGTCGCAATACTCCCCCTTTTTGTACTCCCCCTATGTTATTTTCCAGTTTGAACCTTTGACATCTGTGTATTCTGTTGTCAATGCTTTTCCTGTTTTCTGTCACTTTTGTGTAGACCACATGCTTCATAATTATTCTCACTGCGTTGTTGCATGCTTCTATGATTTTTATTATCAGCTTCATGCATTTGCTTCTCAGCTTCCTTCAATGCTTTACGATTAGCTTAATACTATTTCTCATCTACCTCTCAGCTTCATGCTTTTTCTCGTGATTCTTCATCTTCAACTTCATGTTTTTTCTTCCCCTTTGACATTAATGGCAAAGAAGTTTCATTACTGCACAATTGTTGGTTCTCCTTTATTCTATTTTGCGCTGGACTTCACTCATCAGCTTACAAGGATAAATCCCCATGTCTTCATGCTTCATCCTCTTATTGAATGAAGTATCTATTTACATCCCTACATGAGTTGTGGATTTAATCTTCTGCAGGTTTGTTTTTATAGCTCCAACTTTTCCTTTCAGTTCTTCTTCCTTAGCCACAAAAGTTGCTACCACCTTCTTGTTAGGAACAGGGATAATTTTAAGGATCCATACTTATTTAAAAGTGTATAAACCTTGGCGAATCTTACCAATTCTTAAAATGTCAACTATAAAATATTTCACGATAGTTTTCTAAAATTATTTCAATTTCTAAGGATTGTATATAGTTTATATAATAATTTGGCGATTTTTAGAGTGAAAAAAGTTTACCCCATCAAAACTGAGCGAAATGGGGCTTTAAAAAATGCAAATTAGCGAATCTTTTTTTGGAAAAAAACATGGAAAAATAGCCCATGGGCTAAATTTCGCCCCTAAAATTATCCTTGGTTAGGAATTGATGTAACAACCCTCATGTATGCATATTTGTGGAATATTTATAATGAAATGTAAAATAAATAAAAAGGTAAATAATAAAAAGGAATATGAAATAAAAATGAAGAAAAAACAAATTGCATTAAAAGAAATTAAGAAAAAGGGGAGATAAAAGGAGGAGGAGAAGAAGAGAGAAGGATCATTTTGTTCTTTTTGGAATTTTGGAAGGAGAACTTTGGAGGATCCAAGGAAGAAGAGAGAGGCTGACAGAAAGAGGAACGCAAGCAAGCAAGCTTTGGCATAGGGTTAATTGTTGGGGGCTCGGGGGCCTCGGCTATTGGATGGGGGTTGGTTAGGTGGAGAGTTGTTCCCCCACCTTCAGTTGTGGGAATTGGAGCTACCAAGATAACTACAAGGTCATCGAATCAGGTAAGGCTATTTAATTTTTCATAGAATATTTTTTTAACTGTTGATGGATCCACTGTTTGTATTCAGATCTCCTTTGCATGCTGGTTCTCTGTTTGTTTATTGGTTTTTATTAGTTTAAGGTTATTAGATCCATTGTTTGTATTCAGATCTCCTTTGCATGGTGGTTTTTTGTTGTTTACTAGTTTTTATGAGTTTGAGGATATTACATTTGGTATCAAATATGTTATCATTTCATGCTAATCCTTATTGCTCTTTGTATAATGCATATTTTTATATGATGATGGATTATGTAAGTTGTTACTCCATGTTGATATTACTAATGTTGAATTATGGTAGCTTATCATGACATATTAATGAGATTCTTAGTGAAATTATGAAGGTATCATGACCAATTATGTTATAATGGTATCACAAAGCACCTAAATGCATTAGATGTTAAACTTGGCATAACTTATCATGACAATGGCTTATGATGCAATGTAATGCAATATGAACTGGTGGCTAGACATTCTTGTTAGCACATGATTCAAGGTTGATCCATGATATATTATTATATTGAGAAATGGTTACTCCTGATTATTCATTATGGTAAGTGCAAGTTGTTTTAGGTGATCCACTCAAATAGCCTAGTGAGGCTAATCATTCTATGATTTCGTGGGAGCCCATAACCATGAATGAGAATGGATACTATAAATATATTATGGGCTGGGGGACAAGCCCAACAATTAATTCTATGCCAGTATTTCTTGACTTCTTCCAGAATTCCACGGTTAGAGGCACACTCACCGGGAGGGAGGTTTATGTAGGACTTCTGATGCTTGGGCTAGTGCCTTGAGGGTGCAGGTGGAGAATGTCTAGGATAGCCTTTCGAGATGCCTAGGGTATAACGATCTTGATATCAGGATCGAGGTACCGTGAACCAAATGCCAGTTAGCACCGATGAGACCCAGATTCTGGTTAAATTCCAATGAGGTCGTACTATTACCAAAATTTGGGAGGCTGGCAATGCCACAGTAACTTCCCAAAGAACTTCTGATGCGTATTGTATGATCCACAGACAGGTTATAGTAGAGGGCCTGTTCCATGGAGAGCGGGACCATCCGAACCTGAAGGGGAGGTTTATGGAGGTGGAAGATGGTATGATTCTCAGGGAGAGGGTGAGTAAGGAAAGATGAAGTAAACAAATACACAATTATTAATTATTAATTAATTGTCTAATGCTTCTGTGTGTATGATGCATAATTGTTGCTATGGTTGCATACTAGACTCATAGGGAATTACTTGAGAGGATGTTGTAACTTAGGGCGTTTGATTGTATTAGTGTGGTTTGGATACTTTTGTGTGGTGGCCACACATATAAATCTCTTAACTTCACAATAGTACTAGATAGCTAAATATTCTAGTATTTACTTAATTGATTGATTGAATAAGTATGTATTTATTGCTTGAAGATTATAACTTCGGGACAAAGTTTCATGAAGGGGGAAGTATGTAACAACCCTCATGTATGCATATTTGTGGAATATTTATAATGAAATGTAAAATAATAAAGGTAAATAACAAAAAGGAATATGAAATAAAAATGAAGAAAAAACAAATTGCATTAGAAGAAATTAAGAAAAAGGGGAGATAAAAGGAGGAGGAGGAGAAGAGAGAAGGATCTTTTTGGTATTTTGGGAATTTTGGAAGGAGATATTTGGAGGAGCCAAGGAATAAGAGAGAGGTTGACAGAAAGAGGAAAGCAAGAAAGAAAGCTCTGGCATAGGGTTAATTGTTGGGGGCTAAGGAGCCTCAGCCATTGGCTGGGGGTTGGGTGGGTGGAGAGTCGTCCCCCCACCTTCATTTGTAGGCATTGGAGCTGTCAAGGTAATTACAAGGTCATCTAATCAAGTAAGGTTCTTTAAGTTTTCATATAATATTTTTTTAAATTGTTGATGGATCAATTATTTGTATTAAGATCTCCTTTGCATGTTGGTTCTTTGTTTGTTTACTAGTTTTTATGATTTTAAGGTTATTAGATCCACTGTTTGTATTCAGATCTCCTTTGCATGCTGGTTTTTTGTTGTTTATTGGTTTATATGAGTTTTAGGATATTACAATTGATTCTAGATTTTCTAAGAAATCACCAATTGTTTCTTTGATTTCTCCTTGTAACTGCGGGAAATATTATGTGATGCTAAAGGCTTCTTCCTATAGAGGTCCAAGCCATTCAATCAAATTATGTTATTCCTCCCGAATTATGTTTATTTCTTGTTGTTGCTTCTTGTATTCTCCCATTTTTCCTATTTTCTCACCAACAAGTAGGGAGACCAAACTATCACAAATTTTTTTCTCTAGTTCTTGTGCAGTCTGTATCCTCTGGGTTACTTCCTTGAGCTACTTGTTTTCAACCAATTTTTCCCACACTTGAACACTTTATTCATGAATCTTTGCACATTTCAATTCCAGGATCTTAATGTTTTCCATTGCAATGTTTATCCTTTATAACCCGCTTTCACGCTCTGTTCTGACCTCTAGAGGAGTCCCTGGTGGTTTTTTTGGTGAAATATCTTTAATTCTGATTTGCAGCCCTTGAATAACCTCTCCTATGTTCACCACTTTTCCTTATAGAGAAGTGTTTTCATTGTCTTGAACCTATGGAAGAGTGTTAAACAATTATTCTATTGTCCTTTGTAACTTCAAGGAATCCTGTTGTTCTTTCTTCACTTCCTGCTCCAACTGATTGCCTCTTGTGACTGCTTCTTTTTCTTCCTCTTCCATTTCGATGTCTTTTGCGCAGTCATTTCCTTTTTTGTTCTCATCCTAGAAAATTCTTCTTGTAATGCTTCTTTATCACTCCGAATTTTGCACCAGTCAGCTATAACAGCCTCATGCCTCCATCATATTTCATGTGCAATAGATGTATGCAGTGCATGCAACTCATTCAAAGATAAGTGCGATAGATTTAATTCTGCATGAATTACCACATTATACATATCTTGATTCGAAATCATCAAGGTCGCAGATGAGATCTTCAGTTTTTGGTGCGGCTCTATCATCTATGAAATGGGGTGTGATTGCAAACTATTCGGAGCTTTCCTGAAACTTTTCTGTTCTCCCTTGTTCGTCTGCATCAACTACTTCATTGCATCAAACTTTTCATCGATTTTCATCAGGATTATTTCTTGTTTTGAAGCAAGTTCTTCAACCTCACTCTTCATAATTACATTCTCAATGGATTCTTCATTAGAATTCCTAACTTTTATGTTGATTTGCTCAAGGTCATATCTCATTAATGTTTAAGAAGAGATGGGTTTGGATGATTTTCTTTTCTTCTTTGAATGCCCTTCATGTTGCGCTGTATATTTTCTCTTTTTGGATTGCACGGAATGCTACGTGGGATTAGGAGGAGTTTCCGTGTTGACAATTTCCTCCACTATCGGCGAGTATTTTCCTGACTGTTCTTGTTGCGCTACCTCTTCTTCTTATGTTAATGGAACCTTCCACTTCGCATCCCATTCTTGAATATTTTGTGCAATATCCTTTTCAGAACAAATAAACATGGTAGGAAACCAACGTTTGCTTGGGTCCCTTTTTTACTGTATGAAAGTGTGATGCATTCCAATTTTGAAATGCATGATCCCCTTGTATGTTTTGACTATGTGAGGTGGTATGCATGGAGTTTCTCATAAAATAAATCTGATTTCTTCACATTATAAGAAAATTTTGATATTGTTTTCCTTCTGCTTGCTAGCAATGTTGGAGAACCACATGTTTGTAGATCTTGCAGCTTGGAAGGATCTCCTATTTATGTCAAATAAATGACTCCCTTCAGGTTCCTTCCATACCATGAGTGAAACACAAATCAATAACCAAGTATAATGAAAGGGATTACCTTTTTCTTGTGCTTCCAGGAAGTCTTCATGAAACTTATTCAGCAAGAATGTTGACCAATTCATTTGAACTCCCTCCACACATTTTTTTGCTACTGCAATGATTGTTGTTGAGACTTGGTCCTGGAGATTCTTTCTAAATGGATTACATGCTAGTAACTGGGTAGTGAATCTCACTGCATCATCCTTTATTTGTGCAACTAAAAACCCTATGCTTGTTCGTTGAGTTTCGTATTTTTCAACCATCTTCTTTCCAAGAGTTTTTCTTGACTTCTGTTCAGAAGGAGGCTTACATCTTCTCCATCAGCAGGGAGCCCTGTGATCGCCTCGTTTGTCTTAGAGTCAATATATATATAGGTTTATTCAGCCATAGATACCCACCATGTACTTAGGATAACAATAAATTTGCACACATTTTTACTTGTGGGGTTCTTCCAAAATGCAGAATTTCCAATAGGTTCAGTATCCCTGATTTTGACAGTCCATTTTCCTATCTCTTGAGCTCCATCATGGTTGGTATCTTGGGATCTGAGCTCTCCTTTTTATCCCCTAAAATTTTTAACTTCTTAATAGATTAATTTGAACTTTAGTTATGCATCCACCATAAATAAAACATTCATCCACATATGTGCAAAAACACAAAACACACCGAATTTTTACGTGGAAACCCAAACAAGATAAAACCATGGAATGATCTCCTATAATATAAATATTACATTCAAGGGAGCACCAACTTCCTAATTTCTCCAGCACCAACTAGAAGGAGGCACCGACCGCCTAGTTTTACAAGCATTGACCTGAAGGAAGCACCAACTCCCTGATTTACTAGATTCAATTCGAAGGAGGCACTGACCCCCTGGTTTTACAGGAACCGACTTGAAGGAAGCACCAACTCCCTTATTTTCCAGCTTCAACTGGAAGGAGGCACCGACCCCCTACTCCTTTCCCAGTCCTGCTGCCCTGATATACAATAAAAGATATTGCTCTACTATAATTCTAATCCTATGCACACTTCAGATCTTTTGATGTATGTTCTGTTGTGCACACCTTTTTTATGTTTTAGTATTTTTGTTACTATGATGCATACACCACTTGACTTGACAGTCAACTCATCACATCAACTAACATAGCACTTCATATACTGTGTGCTACTTCATCAAATTCTGCAGTTTGCACTAATGTTCAATATTTCATTTTGCTACTACGCATCTGCAATCTCAACTGATACTATACATCCACTGATAACCTTCTATTCTAACTTTGCACACCAATATCAGATGGAATTGCACACCTTCAAAGATATGTCCTCTCTGTCTTAGTGCAACAATCTTTAGATCAACTGTGACAAACTGTGCGTCATCTGTGATATGTCCTTTCTGTTTAGCGCACTTGTCTTAGATCATCCTCATCATGATGTGCATCCTTGACCGTGCTTTAACTCTGTCTTTGTGCATCTGATGGATTTCACTTACTTCACACATATCAACTCATTCTTCATGCATAAGATAAACTTATTTACTTCGCACATCATAATATATAATTCAGATTCTGTTTTTGTGCTTCTATCTTAGAACATCTATGATTTTCTGTGTTGTCTGCAATACTCTCATTCAGTCCTCATGCACTTGCGCATCTTCTGTAGTTCATCCTTTCTATATTCAAGCAACTGTCACAGATTCACAACATCATTCTACTCACCTTCAATTATACCATTGCTTGTGTGCACTCGGCTCTTTGACTAGATCATTATGTTCGGGTTCCACAAGCCATTGATTCCCCGAGAATTATAAATCAGTATCTTCCATCTTTCCTATATTTTCATCCTTCAAGCTTATATTCATTCTCCATCACGGATTCTTATTTATACTTGATCTGCACGGACGGTGATGTCCACAAGTTAGTTGTGGTGTCCTTTATTCCTTGCTTCATGGTTCTACTAACTTCATGCTTCCGCCACTTGTCATCTTATGTGCCACTGAGGTGTCATATCTTATGGGTCTTGCGCATACTTGGTCCTTTGGTTAGTGGGACTTGCACCCTTGCGGTTTGGTCTTGCGCACTTGATGTACCGTCACTTTTGGGTCTTGCGCACTTAGCATCTTCAACTGCTACTCCCTTTTTGGTACTTGTGCGTGCTTCAACAATTGAGAGCTTCTTCCTATTGGTGAGTCTTGTGCGCTTTCAGGATTTGCTTCCTTGTTCAACTGTTTCTTGTTCCAAACTGCTTGCGCACTCCCAAACCTTGTCCAATCAACTCTTGTGCTTGCTTGCACACTCCTGAAATTTTGTCCAACCAACACTTTGGCTTTTACCTTGAATAAGTATGACTTGGGTGGACTTGAGACCTGCACTTGTACCACATTTCTTCAGACTAGATGCACTTCTGGATATACTTCTGCATACTGGCATCCATGTATTTCTTCAACCTTGCTTACATATACTTCTTCAAAGTGGCTTCCATATACTTCTTCAAACTAGCATAGGAATACTAATTCCTCTTTCACATTAGTTGACATCAACGACAACCAAAGTTCAACACTAGCTATGTCAAAAAACAGGATGAAACAACAAGATAATCAACATCACAATGAAAGGAGTTTCAAAAAAGGGGATTGGGTATTTCTGAGGCTACAACCTT
Source organism: Larix kaempferi (assembly GCA_027924585.1). Taxonomy (NCBI): domain Eukaryota; kingdom Viridiplantae; phylum Streptophyta; class Pinopsida; order Pinales; family Pinaceae; genus Larix; species Larix kaempferi. Next base: position 11,549,586 of record BSBM01000535.1, on the reverse strand, counting down.
ACAAGAATATGTCCCTCACGCAACTAAATAAGGACAATAAATTAGAACCCAAGTATTATGGTCCTTATAAAGTGTTGCAGAAGATTGGTAGGATGGATTACAAATTGGATCTCCCTTCATCTTCAAGAGTACATCCAGTTTTCCATGTTTCTTGCTTAAATAAGGTAATAGGAGACAAGATCCTGATTCAAACAATCTTGCTGGAGTTTGATGAAGAAGGAAAATTCATATTAGAACCTAAACAAATCACTGAAACAAGGACCAAACAACTATGAAATCGGGTTATTACTGAGTACCTCATCAAATGGAAGAACTCAATAATTGACGATTCGACATGGGAAGATGAGTCCTTCATACAGAAGCATCTGCAACTAATCAAGCATTGAGGACAACACTTTTCTGAAGGGGGGGATTTTAAGCCCTAAATGTGGACACATTTCCCCCTATATTTTGGTGCATTACATTAGTTTTGATGTCGGATTTGGTCCATTAGTTGTAATTGTCATTAGCATAGTTATATTAGTTAGGTCGGCTTGGGTCAGTGAGTTGTAATTGTACCTCTTAATCTCCTATATATAGGAAGGAGATATTTTCATTTGAGCATCTTGTCTTGTCTTGTCTTGTCTTGTGTACTTGGTACATTGTATAAGGAGGTTTCCCCCTCAAAGAGTTTTTTTATTCATCTATTTTCTTCATTAAAGTCGTGGAGTACTCTTTCTTATCTATTTATGCTCTTTTCATGCTCCTTTTAGAAATTTGTTGCATAACATTACACGAATAACACCAACATTATGCACATATAATAATATAATGCACCAGTAGATCACTACAAGATAGTCTGGGGATGGTGCCATTGCATCCCTAAGAAATGGAAGCACTAGTGCTTCCATAAGAGTGAAGCACTAGTGCATGTGTTAAAAGTTTAAGCACTACTAGAAGTGAGCGCAAAAATAGACGACACACAGCTATTGGCGCATGAATTTTTGAAATAATGAGGAGCACCATCTTTCTACCAAGCTTCTTGATGTGTTTACCTTAAAATAGCACCGCTAGCAGTGCATAACTACCAATAAAACACACCGGTGTGTTTTAAAATTAACAAACATAAATGAAAATTTTAAATTTAATTATATTTTCTGGTGCACTGGGATAAGGTAGCGCACCATAACAGTGCGTTCTAATTTGGGTTAAAACGACACACATGTATCCATGCGCCTCATGCAATTAAGCGCAACGGTGTGCTCTATAACAGGAGTGCATTGAGAAGGGTTTTTATTTTTTTTAAATTAATGTGGTGGTGCTCTATAATTTACTGCACCATCGTAATGGTGCGATTGGTGTATCTGTGCCAAGACACAACGTTTGCAGTGAAAGGAATGGAAAGCATCGGTGCATGTATATAAATTAGCGCACCATTTTGAGAGTTATATTTTTCATTTAAAATGACACGGTGTGCTATATACTACACTACACTGTTTAAATGGTGTTCTACATTGGACAGTTATCAATGCACCACACGCGTTGCACCCTATAAATTTACAGGGTACCCTGCAACGTGGTGCGAGCTGAAGCACAATAATGCACCGCACAATTTTTTTTTTAAATAGTGCAAATTCAAGCTCAATTTCAAATTTTAATCCTATAAAAGTTTGAGTTAGAAAAAAACAAAGAGATTACTTGGACATTTGGTGGAAGGGGAGGCATGGTTGCCATGTAGTCCAAAAAATGAAATTTTCCCACCATTTGAAAAAATTCAAAAAGCATGTACCAGCAATGGATAGGAGAAATGTAAGTAAGAGAATCACCGGTGGCAGGGAGCTTTAGGAAGGAAAAGGTGGAACTGGTGCTTGAGAGCTAAAGATCACTGTGGAATGGTAAAAATGAATAGTTCAGTCGGTAATTTTTTTATTAAACATTGCTTCGGTGTGCCCTATACACATACACACTAAGATGTTTTGTTATGGTGTGCACTGGTGCTTTCGTTCAATACAAACACACCGTTATGTTATAGAAAAATAAAAAAATATGGTGCATCATTTTAAATAAAATATAAATAATTTTTAATTTATCCCTAATCCGGTGCGCTTCTATATTTAACGTATAGATGCTCTCTATTGGTTTCACACATCGATGTTGTTTGTATATCTAAACACATCGTATTTATTGAATAATATTAAAATTGTTTACGTGACATTTTTTTATTTTACTCAATTCGGTGTTGTAATACACATAACGCACTAGTGTTTTGGTTTGTATCTAGTGCACCATTGTGGTTTTTTTTTATATATATTATTTTTAGCCTATGTCTTTTTGGGTCAGATATGGTGCATTAAATGTACATATGCATCAGTGTAGTGCATTGGTTATGGTGATGGTGCATTTAATGTACGTATGCACCAGGGCGTGTCTTATGTTTAACACTGTGTTATTGCCAGTTTTTTAAATATAAACAATTTTTTCTTGTATTAGAAGGGGATTTTCGTGATCGTTGCATTAAGTTTTTTATGCACCAATGCATCTACACATGAACCTCACCGGTGTTTTTTACGTTTACAAAAGCACCGATTGAAACCTATGCTAAAAACTCCACCCGCTTGCCTCTGCTAGAGACCTCAGTTATAAATAGATAATTGGGCTTTTTTATTGGGGGCTTCTGCTATAACCTCCCCTAAAGGGTGTTCTCCTTGTATTGAATATGACTTTGGTAATGAATACTTAGATGTACAAACAAGATTAAGAATGAATTAGAAAGGAAAAAAATTCAATGGTGGCCCCATATGTGGATATTGGTGTGTTGCAAGGTCAATATTAGTCACATATTTTTTAGAATTGAATACTTAAATTGTTTTCCATCAAATGTTAGGCATTTATAATGTAACCATATAAGATGAGATAATACAATTTTATTGATCTCCAAAAAACATGAACACAATAGTAGGTCAATGGGGATACTAAGTAAAATAATGTTTATACACATTGAGGGATCATAAAGCAACTTTTAAATAAAGCAAGATGCAGAAGTAAAACATGACTCCTTGATAATATTTTGGGAAAAATTCATAGTACTCTATTAGATGCAAAAAATTGATCAAGTTTCATCCTAAAACTTTGGCATGAAAAATACATACAACTCAAAATATTCTTACATACAAATATTTTAACACTTTTAAGCCTCTTCTATTTCATGTAGAGATTTTAAAGAACAATCAATTCCAAAAAAATGATCTGCAAAAATGTATGGAGATGTGCTCTAATGGAATATGGCATGCTTTCTTTGGGAATTTGTTAATTGGATCATATCTACTGGGAATCTCTATTTTTCAAATAGTGGCCTAGCTTATAAACTATAAGCAAGAGTTAGATAGAGATTATAGACATATTTCCCGAAGTATTGAAGACTTGTTTCACAATAATACGAGTTACAACTTAATCTTTTAAATATGTTCATGGAAGTAATAAATAGGTTGTATATGCTCATTTAATTATGTTGTAGTTTAATTCCATCACCTTTATTGTATGATGAAGGGTCCACTCAACATATTAGTAATTTTGTTGTTGTTTGTTTTCTTTATGTGAATTTTCATAGGATTTAAGTTTGATTGGAAATAAGGCTATATTCAATGAAGGTGCATGTAGTTTGGCATGATAGATAGAAATCAACATTGACTATATTACAACCCCTTGATTATTTTATTTTCTAATGGTATCCTTGGAATAATTTATGAGGTGTAGAACTAAATACTAAGCATGTAAGGAACTTGCCCAAGTGTATGGCATACGAAAGTGTTAGATGCGATGTCTAGAAAGTGCTTGACATATTTCTAGGAAAAATGTTAGTCTCAATATAAAATAGTAGTTATGAAAAGTGTTCAATTGGTAGTAAGCTAAAAATAGAATGGATTATGTGCAAAGATGGGAAAATGGTCATGTGCAAGATGGGAAGTTGAGATATTGTACGGTGGTCTAACCAATAGGAATTAAATACACTTTGAATATGTAAGATGTTTGGATATATTTGTATAGACGTAATCTATGAAAATATTTGTGTTTGTTGTTGATTTCTTTATTTCTTAGTACATATACCTATATCCCATGAATTGAAGAAACATGTTTTACCTAGTTCTTTTTTGCAACATATCAATTTTGAAGTCCCTAGAAATGACCAATTTATTAATTGTTGATGTTGTGACTATATCGACAATTGTAAGCAAGTCAGATAGAAATATGCCATGACCTTAATGGCATAAGGAGAGGCAATATGTCATCACCTAAAAAACAATTGTCATTTTTCGTATTGATCCCAATCTAGAGAGTGGAAATGGTGTCAAAGGCTTCTTGAAATTTTTCTTGAAGGTAAATGATGAGGTGATGATGTTCTTCTTGATATTGGATTTATTTATTTTAAATATGATAGTTTATGTAATTCCTTTAGAGAAAAATTTATTTTGGATTACTTTGTTATGAATTTTCCTCCTAAATTGGTCATCTGGAATTGGATTTGAGAGCTATGGGAGCTATGTAGTTGATATATCACCCATACATGTAGCTCAACTAAAGGTTTCTTCTTGTTTCAATTCAGTGACTTAACCCGTGTGCATGAAAGAATTCTTCAATATCCTTAGATCTATAGTAACAATAGCTTGGTGTTTTTTCCCATTAATGGACACCAATATAGGAGGATACCTTTGATACAAAGATGAGATAAACTAACAAGGAAAAAAACACATAGAAAGGGAATTCTTCTACTTCTAAATATCTTAACAAATTTGACCAAGCATAAAACATATAAAAAGGGAGTAGGTGCAATTAGGAAATGGTTATTGAAGTATAATGCTGGTACAAAACACATTCAGGAGCATGATCACTATATTAGAGCTTCTGTAACATAGTTAATATGATTCCTTCCACATATCGTCACTAGAGTGCCTACAAGTTACTATGACGGTTTTTACAAGATTATAACCATAATGCTTGGCATACATTTCAAGATTAGTTTTAATTTAAAAGGTTAAACAAACTTACAAAGAAAAGCATGGGGTGTCATAGAAAACAGATTTATGCTCTATTAACATGAGGAAAATGGGAGATTCTCCAAGAGGGAAGAAGCAATCAATTGTTGGGTATACCAAGGACGAATGTTTATTTGCATGATCATGTAATTAACTATGCAGTCATTTCTCCCTTGGATTACTAATCTAACCTTGTACTAGAACAATCAAACATCTTCTAATTTGCATACATGATTTGGTTTTTTAGTGAGTCATTGTTTTCTTGTGTTTCCTTCTTTGATTTTGATATGCACAATGTGGATCGTGGAGAAGGTTCAGGTTGAGTTTGGCCTTTTCATCACTAGAAATAGTGTTGATTTTGATGCCAAAATGCTGTGAAATAGCACTGATTCAAACACTCTGCAGCTTCATTTTCTTGGGGTATATTTGTAATGGACTTTCTAAACCTGCCATTTCTCTTAGTGGGTGATTCACAGTGGTTTGAAACCATAATTGAAATATTCGTGACGTGTTCTATGGCTGCTAAACCATTTTGGTAATGAGATCGATCAATGTGGGGAAACCAACAATACTCTACTTGGAGGTAAGATTGTCATTGATCCCAACATTTGCAATTTTCAAACCCTGTTTTAAATTATTGTATGAGGTTTGTAATATGGGTTGCTACAAACTTGTGTAATTGGAATGAGTGGAGGCCACTCTAAGCCATAGCATGCATGTTCACAAAGTTTGGTTTTTCACTAACACAATCTGTAACACCTTTACCTATAGTATGGCATTTTGGTGGAAGAATTAGGATCGATGCTTTTTTTTAATCGATAGATAGTCATCAGTGTTATGATGGAATTTTGTCGGAACTATGATTTGTTTGTCGAAATCGGCCTCGATTTTACAATGAAATATATACCATACATTGTTGCTATACAATGATAAAATATTTTTATATGTGGTTGCTTTCCTAGGTATACAAATACTATTTGTAAATCAAGCCATTTTTCTTTATGGAACCATTCTTGTATTAAGTTCATGCTCTCAAACATATATTGGAAAAATGAAAAAATATATTATCCAGTTGAGTTTTAGATGTATCATTTCTAAATCTACATGTTCTAAAGCATAATGGCTAGAAATTGAAATGTTCATATTTTTTATTTTCTCTGCTAGGTATATGTTTGCAAGCATTCTAGAGGAGAGAGTGATAAAAAAGTGTGGGCATGTTTCTTTCTTGGAGAAACCCACAAAGTTGAGTGAGATGTCACTCAATATTTCTTTTACTGAATAAATATTAGAAGAAACCACAAGAATGGATGGTGGAACTTATTGGTTAAAGTCCTTTCATTGGATGAATGAAAGAATGGAAGTATAAATCATAAGCTCTACAAATAAACCAAACCAAATAATAATTAACAAAAAACAATATTGAGCCCAACCAAAGAATGCAATGTTGAACTAAATAAGAAGTCCAAAAGCTCGATTTCCCATAGGGACCACCTCATGTAGGTTCCATGAAATGAAATGGCATCATTCAATGTAAATTTATTCATCTTTCTATCATAAAATAGGATGTACAAATCAAGAAATTGTATAGACACTTAAAAAGGATGTGCAAGAAGGACATAATTGACATACAACAATACACTCACCAAAAACCACTCAATTTATGATATGACACAAGGAAACAACACCAACAAAAGCACTAGGTGGCAATTAGGCTAACTCTATGTTCAATACAAGCCAAGAATTGTAGACTTGCAATCACCTAGGGGTGCCAATCCTTAATGTTATGAAGGAATTATTGTGTAATGAATGGCTCTAAGCACCAAGATGGGAATTTAATACATCTAAATTGATAAGGTGACTTTAAATGTCACATCGATACATAAATCCATCAAGATCGCCATCTAATACATATAAATTGGTAAAGTGACTTTAAACAGATTCACATAAGGATATACATTTGTACAACCTGAGTGGGCCTAATAGTTTTTTTTTTAACAAAAACGGGTAACAAGCTTTTATATAAAAAGAGGAACAAGTTTACAAAAAAAGTTGGGAAGACTGATCCCAAAATAGAAGAGTTGCCATGGCTCCTAGCTCATCTTTTTCCAGTCTGGTAAATTCATGAAAAAATCATATTCTGCGAAAGCTGTAGATTTTAACAAACTGACCTTGGAGCAAAATACAGAAACAGAGCATTACAGAGAAAGAGACCGTAAACGAGTTGTTCAGCAACTACTACAAGCTTAGCCTAAAGAGACGCTACACTATAATTCTGAAAAAACATAATTAAGCAAAGATATTCGAAAGAACTTAAAGGACCCAATATTGACGAGTTACCGGTGAGGATTTTCCACCATATTCCCATCAACATCACTAGCTATGCCTCCTGCACCTCCTTGAAAAACCTTGGTGCTCTTCCTGATGTATGCCCTCATGCAATCGATCTTGGCTTCCACAATTCTGAGACTGTTGTGCAGAGCCATAATATGACTGCCCATATTTACATAACAGGGACATCCATTTTCAAACTTCCCAGCTAGGATGGAAAACTACTCATTCAACTTACTGCTATTGCTGCGAACCTCATATTTCATTACTTGGACGTCTGTGAAAAGATGAGAAATGGTCTGTTTAAGTTCGGAATTCTCCCCTCTGAGTATGTGAACTTGGGCTTCCATTTCCTTAAGATGTATTTGAACCTCTACTGGAAGACTTCCAAGCCCTGACATAGACCCCGGGATGTTGATTCCACTGCTCTCTCCTACTAAGTGGTTCCGAGTCTTCCCAATTCCCAACGCCTCTATTCTGCAATGTTCGTGAATAACATTCTGCACTTGGACAGATCCACCGAGAACCTAATCCTGCACGGGATTGATTGCAGAAGGAATTCTCTATATACCAACATTCCCATTTCTTAACAAAGACTTAATATGTTTCTTGTAGCGCAAACATTACAGTGAGGGGAGACTCGTGACAGCAGTAGGGACGACTTCCTCCATGATAATCCAAATTTTGAACACCTTGCTCTGAACGCGAGAATTTCCCAGCTTCATGATGAGAATGATGCCCCTGACCATGCTATATTCCAACACAACCTCGAACCTCGACCTCCTTAATGGCATGCATGTGATCCAGATGTATCCAACGTGTGGAGGGATCCAAGAACGTTGAAAGGACGCGGGGAGAATCCAAGGAGGAGGACGAGATCCCGATGAGATCTTGAAATTGACATTTCCCAAATGATTCAAATTTTTGTAGATCTTAGAATTAACAAGATGGTTTCCTCGTGCCAAGGGGGGATTCCACTTCCTATTTCTAAAAAAAAACTTATGCTTTAGCTTCATAACTGAAAGAGGAAGGGATTAGGGGACCCAATTGATGCCAAGATCCTGACCATTGCTAACCATAATTCTACAATCAAGACTAGCTTCGACATTAGCAATGACATCTGCTTTCTGATTATTGATCCTCAAAACATGAAGAAAATTGATAGAGCTGAAGTCTCTAAGCTTGTAACTAAAGAGGTGATGGATCTTAGAGATAGGCTTCTTTCGATTTGTAGCCAAGGTTCTAGCTTCCCTAATGACCAGCATTGAGTCTCTAAAGACCACCAAATCCTTGATTTCTTCCTTCCTAGATATTTCCATTCCTTTAATCAACGCTAGCCACTCAGCGTCGTTGTTGGTTCTCCTACCAATTCCCCAAGCAAAATCTTTCAACTTGTTTCCCTCAGAGAAAAGAAGGACTCCTCCCGCACCTGCCAACCCAGGGTTTCCTTTCGAGGCACCATCAAAGAGCAGCATGTAGCAACTAATTTTATTAATCCAGAGTTGTAGATCTTCCGGATTCATTCTAATTTTTCAATTCTGAGAGTTATGCCTCTTGTAAGTATGGGCCAGAAGAGAATAGGGGGGAGAATTCAGGAGATCTTCCGCCCAATTTTTTTCATCAGTGATTAGAGGTTCTTTGTTAATGTTTTTCATACCTCTCGAGGACAAGGAGTCAATCCAAAGCGCCTTTTCAGAAGAGAGGACTTTACATGGAGTGGCTATGATGTCTTCAAATATTTCTTTATTCCTAGCAGTCCATAGTTTCCAGCATATAAATTTAGGGAGAGAGAGCCAAGCTCTTTTGAAGTACGACTTTCTAAAGAACGAACCTTGATAGTAATCATGCCAGCTTGCAAAAATATCATTCCAATTTGTTGGGAGGATCAGATTTGGTTGAATTTCCCGATATGCACGGTGCCAAAACTCCTATGAAAATTTGCACTCCAAAAAGAGATGCTCAATACTTTCTTCAACTTTCTTGCAGAGAATGCATCTTGTAGGTCCTTTGATTCCCCTTTTTTTGAGATTCTCGGCAGTTAAGGTCTTTCGGTGTGCAAGAGTCCAAGTGAAGGCATTTACTTTCAAGATTCCATCCTTTCCCCAGACTTTTCTCCACTTAGTATCCTTAATTCAGGAGTTGGTGAGAGCGTCCACAAAGCGATATCCCTCCTTGACAGTGTATGTGCCCGAGTTTGCCCAACCGCTTTTATCCTTCATATTTTTGTGGACGAGAAGTGAACCGTGGAACTAGGAAAGGAGAACATTGTAATTGTGAATGAGGTGTTCCGATAATTCCAGCTCGATCCATCCGGCCCAACTTCCCCGACTAGACCAGGAGGACAAATCGAAAAGTGTGTGTATATTAGTTTAAGCCATCCACTCTTTTAAATCAGAGAATTCATCCAGAAGGTTTGTAGGAGGATGTAAACCAAAATTATCATTCCATATTTTTATTTGTTTGTCGTTGCCTGGGATCCAAAAAAGACTGTTTTGTATTATGAAAGCCGCCCTCTTGTAGAGATTCCATATTGGTGATCCTCTTATGTCCTAATTGATTTCATCCACACAATGCCTTCTGCTACCAGTCATGTATTTCTTACGAAGTATCTCCTTCCACCACGCCTTTTTTCCGGAAACAATTCTCCAAAGAATTTTTGCTCCTAGAGCAAGATTCATATTTGTTGGATCTTTGATCCCATCACCTCCATACATTTTGGGTCTACACACTATATCCCAATTGACTAGATGAAACATTTTGGAATGGTTGGAATTTCCTCCTTGCCATAAGAACTTTCTGAGTTCTTTTGTAATATCCTTCATTACTTTTTTAGGAGCTATAGAGATCGAACAAGCATAAAGAGGGTATGTTGAAAGAATTGAAGTTATGAGGACGAGTTTTCCAGTAGGATTGAGCCATCTAGATCCTCGGGAATTAATTTTATTCTTAATTTTGTCTATAATTCCTTGCCAGTCTGCAGCCCTTTTTTTCTATTTGAAGATTGGGATTACTAAATAATTGAAGGAATTCCAAGTTGTTTTTCCTTCAAAGCCAAAGGTCCTTGCAATCTTGGCTAGCACCCCTGGAGATCAATTCCAACCATAAACCTTGGACTTGGCTGAGTTAACTTTGCCATCAAAAGCTTTTAGGAAGGTGGACAAGACATTGTTGAATCTCTCTGCTATAATAGAGGAAGAACCCCCGAGTAAGATAGTATCATCTGCAAATTGAGCATGGTTGACAGCTTTGACCCCTCTGACTATTTTTAGACCTTTTAATTCACCCAAATCTTGCAGATGGTGTAGTTTCCAGCTCATTTCTTCTGCAACCAAGAGATAAAGGAAAGGGGACATGGGACATCCTTGGCAAAGTCCCCTTGACGCTTGAAAGAAGATAGTGGGTCTGCCATTAACAAGGGGAGCTATCCAAGGGCTGCTAATACAATATTTAACCCATCGAACAAATACTTTTGAGAAGCCAAACTTATTCATAATTTCAAAGAGAAAGGGATGATTTACTTTGTCGAACGCATTAACCATATCAAGTTTTACGGCCATACCTTGGTGCTTTTTTTCAATGCTAGAGTGGATAGCTTCCTACACAATAATGATATTATCAAGGATCTGACGACCTGCAATGAATCCTCCTTGAGAATCTGAGATGAGCTAGCTCATTATATTTTTCATTCTGGTTGCAAGGATATTTGAGAGGATTTTATAGGAGGTATTGCAAAGAGAAATAGGTCTAAAGCGATCAATATAACTCGGAATTTTTTCTTCTGGGATTAAAGATAAGAAGGAAGAATTGGTGACCCCACCAATTTTGCCTTTCTTCCTGGTCCAATTGAGCATTTGTTTCAGATCCTCTTTGATAATCTCCCAGGCTGCCCTGTAAAATTTAATAGTGAACCCATCTAGACCAGGCGCTTTGTCTGCGTGAAGAGACCAAATGGCATTTAATATTTCATATTCCATGATTGGCTTGGAGATTTCTCTGTTTTCATTATCTGAAATAATCTTAGGGATACCAGAGAGTAGATCCGCTTGTGCTTTCGGATATGTTTCTCCATTTCCAGTATAGAGTTCACGGAAATGGTTGAAAATATGGAGCTTTAGGTCCTCCTTCCCACTTATATTTTCTCCATTTTGATCCTTCAGCTCCTTAATGACGTTATGACTGAGGCAAGCCTTAGCTTGCTTATGAAAATATTCAGTGTTGTTGTCGCCTCCCTTTAACCACATCTGTCTAGACTTTATTCTCCATGTTTCTTCTTCATGCTTGGCTGCAGTAAGAATTTTTAGGTTTAAATCCTTTTCCTGGCAGAGGGAGTAGGGCGTCACCTCCTCATGCTCCATTCTGGAATGAAGGTTGGAAAGCTCCGATTGAAGACGGTTTTTGACGTGGCCAGGTTTCTTGAAGGAGGACTTGGCCCAACTCTTGAGCGCAGACCTCACAGCTCTAAGCTTGGATTCCAAAATGAAGTTGGGAGATCCAACAAAGCGAGTGTTCCAATCGTTTTGGACAAGATCATAGAAAACGTTATCAAGCAGCCAAAGCGGATTAAAACGGAATGGAATAGGTCCTAGTTTTTCCGGAGAGGATAGGGATAAAACAATGGGCTTGTGATCAGAAATGGCAGAGGGAAGAGTTTGAGAGAAATAAAGGAGGTCAGAGTGAAAAAAGGAAGAGCTTACCAGAAAACGATCCAGCCTTGCCGTGATATGTCCTGCTCTAATTCTTCTGTTGTTCCACGTATATTTTCCATTTCTCAGGGGTATGTCCAGCATGTTCAGTTCAGCAATTAGGTCTTCTAGCTTTTCACCGAATGGATCCCTGCCAATATTTCCTCCACGTTTTTCCTCGTGATATTTTGTAACATTAAAATCTCCAGCTAAGATAAGATATTTCCCGCTCAGGTCCTCCTTTAACTTGAGAAGGTATTCCCAGAACTTAGTCTTATCTCTGTAATGAGTTGAACCATAGACATTGCAAATAAATAAGAGATTGTTGCTGTCTTTCTCCTAAATTTCAGTTAGCAGCCAATGATGGTTTTCTCTAGTTGATTTTAACAAGTATTTGCTAGAAATCAGAGTAACAATTCCCCCAGATGCTCCGCGAGCACTGAGAGATTTTCCATGACTATCCTTCCAAAGGGTGCGTGAGAGAGCCATGGCCTCCACGTACTGCATTTTAGTCTCTTGAATTAGCAGAAGATCAGGTTTTTCAGATTTTATCATGTCTCTAATTGCTTCAACTTTGTTCAACCCACCTAGACCCCTGCAGTTCCAAGAGACTGCTTTCATTACTTCTTAACCGATTGGGATCATGCTCGAGATCTGCCATCTGATTTAGCCCCACTTTGTAATTTGGTATTCTGTAGTAGTTTCGTTTCTTCTAGAATGTTTTGTCTGCCCAACTCTATCTCTCTTTCTGCCTCTAGCTCTATGTGATATCTTTGCAATTTTCTCCCTCTAGTATTTGGCGGCTGCACCACGTCGAGCTCTTACAGGGTTTCAGAGGAGAATGCGTTGTCTAGGGACAAAATATGCAAAGTGATTTTGTTTTTCTTTACCATGTCTTCCCACGAGCTTCAGGGGGTACTGGATCCACCCACAGTAATACCAATCTGCTCCTCTCTGGGAGAAGAAGGAGGAATATTAGCAGAAATGGGAGTTTCTTCTGTTTCTTTTTCCACTGGGATAGATTCCAAAACTGGGATTTCTCCATCTTCTAAAGGCAGGTCTTGAAATCTGTTGCTGGTTGAAGCTTCCCTTACTTCTTGAGTGTTTTCCTTGTTATTTCTTGATTAGGGCCCCTTAGATGGGTGTGTTGTTGAAGTCGGTTTCCTTCCTTTTTTAATTTGCTGCCAACCTTCTTCTTGGTTCTTTTCTAGGGCTTCTTGTGCTACCTTTGGGCAGTTTTTAACAAAGTGCCCGTACTCATGGCACTTCTTGCACTTGAAGGGTAGTTGTTCGTAATCTAATTTTTGCATGTGCTCCCATCCATCCATATATAAGTTAACTGCTTCCGGTAAGCCTTTTTCCAGATCTACTTCTACATAGATTCTTGCACAGGAGAACAGGGGCCCTTTTGGTTCTGCTTTGTCAATAAAATTACTAAGGGAGTTTCCGACAGCTTGCAGGGTTGTATCATTCCAGCAATGTAATGGAAAATGGGGAAGGTGAACCCAGACAAGGACCACATAAGGCACATCTTTCTCAGGATCAAAGGATAAACTCCATCGGTTTAGATACAGTCCACGGGGGCCCATGAAATATGGGCCACTTCTGAAAATAAGATACCTATCAACTTTATTTTCAAACAGAAAGGTGAAGAACCCCTTACCACAAAAACAATGTTGCAAACCCCTAGAGATCAGGGGCATCCAATTCTTATTAATTCAAGCATCCATCGATTTAGGCGAAGGCCAGATTCCAGTGAACTTCCCAATCAAGCCTCTTTCACTCAAGGCGAGGGCTTTCAACTTAGAAGATGCCGACAAGATTTGGATTCGTGGAGCAGCTGCTCTCTTGATGAAACTAGTGTCGTTTGAATCCAACAAAGAAGAAAGGGGAGGCGAGGAGGCCACCAGAGCATGGAAGGAAGCGTCCAAAATCCGTCGTCGATCCTCCAGATTCGGATCTGGAGGAGAGTCCATCTCAAAGAGCCAAAGCCAAAGGAAAGCCTACGCAGAAGGAGCCTGCGGGCACGCAGCCGAGCCACTCACGCCTGGTAGCAAAGAGCTAGGGTTCCACGAGAACCCACTAAACGGATCGAAAGAGACTTTTACTTTGCAAAGCTTCGGGATGTCGTCTCTTTCTCTGCCTATCCATGAGTGGGCCTAATAGTTAAGAACATGTGTTTCCTCCTAAAAGGTTGAATAGGTTCAAATCCGAAGAGGGTAGGGTACGTACACCTGTGAAGACTTTAATAGTTAAATCGTTGCGCAAAGAGAGGTCCCTTGTCCCACAAACAAAAGGGTTTCATACACCAAATTGGTCTTATTCTTATAAGAAAAAGAACTTATGATGTAAATAGACAACTATACAATTATATAATAGTCAAGTAACAATTTATTTAATGACTTTATTGACTTCTTCAATATCTTATTTTCATTTGAATGATAATTATAATCTTGAGTGAAATCAAATTCACATTCCAAATCCAAAGTAGTTTTGATTGATTCTTTATATGTGTTTGAATAATTGCTCTCTCTAAATGAAACAATTAATTTAATGTGTTTTTTATAGTAATTTGTTACGTGGTAATTTGTGGATGGGGATGTTTATTGGTCATTGGGAAGTGGCCACTTGGGAGATGGACACTCAATTGACTCTTTTCCATGATTATTTGAATACCCAATTTAATGTAGATATATACTAGCTTAGTGAAATTAGTTATTGGTCAAGCTTCCCAAATCAACCATAAAGACTTTCCATATCAAAAATTGTTGCACTCTATAAGAAAGATGCATACTCAAACTTACAATAAGATCAAAAAAGACAATAATGATACATTTTGAAACTTACAATAAGACTAAGAATCTGATACATACATATTTTTTGCTGTCTCGATTGCTGATTCCCTCCATTGGGTATGGAGCATTTGACCTTGCTTCATGTTTGTTGGATAGAGGCAATCAGCAATCGAGATAAGCTCAGGCTCGTTGGCTATCCGGCATGGTCGAGCATTTGACCTTACTCCATGCTCGTTGGATAGAGGGAATCAGCAATTGAGATAAGCTCAAGCTCGTTGACTATCCGGCATGGTCGAGCATTTGACATTTCTCCATGCTCATTGGATAGAGGGAATTAGCAATCGAGATAAGCTCAAGCTCTTCGGTTAAGAAAGTACCATAAAATAACACTTAGGAACTAATTGTGAATCTTAATTGGTAATCTCAGTTCAATCAACTATTGCATTTTCTAATTTCAATTCATAAACAGGTGGAAATCCATTTTTCGCGTAGCAAAACACGGAGTCTCTAAACCCACGAGCATGCACCTTATTGTTAGAACTACAAGATTTCAATGAACGAGAGCGATTCTTAGCCATGCAAGAAATGAATGTGACTAACCTCGTAAACTCATCGCTGCTACATTCCACATCAGCATGTGCAACTGTGTTGGCATAACAGTGGCATTTTCCTTTCGTTGGATCAAATTTGCACTCGAGATCAATGGGGAAAGGGTACTCGGGATCAATGTCTCTACAATTGAAGGTCTTTTGGTTCTCATTATATTCTTGCTTCGACCAAGGCAACAAAGTTGCGCCTTCCCGGTAGACTTTGGCACCTCCAGCAATGATTCCGCATATAGGTCCCCTCACCACCCTTAATTCAATATCATTGCCGGGTTTCAAGTTCTCCACCCAGGTCCCTAAGGAGTACACTTGCCTTCTAATGGATTGGTGTAGTAGGTCACAAATGGCATGCACAATCAAGCAGAACAACAAATCGATCTTGCTATAAAGCCACTTCCGCAATAATGTGGCGAACTCCATCACTGCCACAGTAAAGCTTATCGATGTAGGAATAGCCAGTAAACTTGTTTGGTTGCCAAGAACAATCCCACCAAGTTTAAAAGTGTCAGTATTTTTTTTGTCTGACAAAGACAAATTTACAGGCAGAAGCAAAATCATTATCTAAAACCCTAATAGTGTGGTTGTCTAGGATTAAACGATCCAGCACTTCTGATAAGCTCATCACTCCGTCTGTTGCTACTTATTGCCAAAACTCTTTGTAGCCTTCTAGAAATACCGTCTTGGGGGCGGCTTCTCCCATTTCTAGCAGAGAGTACCAGATTGCATCCGTCATGTAATATGCCACTTGCCCATTTAGTAGAAGCATGTTTTTTCCCTGGGCTTCATACGGAAATTGATGCAGAGCATCCACGCTCACCTCCACTCCACCGCATTGTCTTCAAGCTGGACAGCCACCGCATCATCTTCAAGCTATTGCTATTGACAGGTGTTTCATTATTGTGATCTAGAAAAGAAGACAGCCGATATGATCATGAGGGGGAGAGAGACTTGGAATTTAGAGAGGCCTGGAGTCCAAAGGTTCAGGTGGAAGGAAGAAGGTGTTGGTACCCTTCAAATTGTCTGACCGGGATTTTCTGTGGGGTTTTGCTGTAGCATAGATTTGGGGATTCGTTTGTTTAATTGTTAATATGAGGGCCTTCGAGCCTGGATCTAGATTGTAAGTAAATAAGAGGCCTGTGTGTCTCACCTTACCGTGTAAGAATGTAATCAAGTTATTCAATATGAATATATTTTATGTCCAGTTGTTTATAGACTTTGGCTGTTTTATTTTTCTGTATTAAACCTGTTACTCTGTTTTCAGTTGTCTGAAGTCTTGGGCAGCAGAGTGATCCCATCAGAAATCCACGCCCAAATAGGATGATTCGATCTGATCAGATATCTCATCACCCATGATTTTCCTTGGTAGTGTCGGCTGATCTGATGGGCTGGTCACATGGCAACGCACCTCTTTGTAGACACGGCCTGGGAAACATTTCAATCAGGAGTAGGGTTGGGACAACCCCAAAGGTTGCAGCAAAGTGCGCCTAGGATAAACAACAACCAAAACGTCTCACTTTGCTGGTGATTTTGGGATAAAAACCCGTAAAAATTATTGTTGGAAATTGTTATTATCCTATTTTTGTAATTTTAGCAATTGGGATTGTTTGGACTAATTGTCTAATTTTAAAACTGCCTAAATCGTCCAAACTACAATCTGAACACTCCAAATTATGATTTTAACAAAATTCCTCTACCAAATTCCAAAATAAAGGACCTCTTAATTAACCCTTATAAAGCTCCGCAACTACCTTCCCAACCATCCCATTAACCCTTATACAGCTCCGCAGCAACCATCCCAACCATTCCCATTAGGCATTTTTATGAGCACCCCAGGCAAGGCAGAGTTGTAAAACCATCACCGCGCTACTCAAAATTGACTTGGCTGCCATACAGTCTGCTAATCTTTCTCCTGTCCTCAATAGCCGAGTAGCTTTGCTTACTAAGGAAAGCATTCCTCCACAGGCATCTTCTTCTTTATCTTTTTCTTCGCCTTCATCTTCAGTCATCCATCGACATCGACATCGACAGTCAAGAAAAAGCATCCATCGACATCGACATCGACAGTCACCCAGAAAAAGCAGTATGTTCGGTGAAAAGATGCAGAGGATGAGTTGCTGAAACTACTGTTTAAATGGTAATTTCGAACATTTGGGTTGTTAAAAAATCCAGCATTTAGTCTAGGATGCATATTTATAATTGCTAAAATTGTATAATTGCAAAAATTACAATTTTTGGACAAGATTTTGATAAAAAAACCAGGCGTTCCGGTTGTTCTTTATCCTACTAGAAAAGTTGGACATCGTTTGGATAGGCAAGATTATAGATCCATAAAAAAAATTATGTTCCAAATACATTGACGTGACAGGTTTCCTGTAAAAACTATGCCAATGCATACTCAAAAATATTGATTATTGACAAACCTTGCAACCTTCAAATATCCTTGTTGAAACGTTAAAATGACAAGTTTTTAAGTAGAAACCATACAAATGTTTAAGGTGCCTTCCGAATCCTGTTATTTCAACATATTAGAAACATTGCAAGTGTTCAAGGTTCCTTTTGAATCTTATCACTGGAATGATCTTCAAATGTTTACGATTCCTCTTTTTCTTTTTCTTCTCCTTCATTCAGTCATGCATCCACACTCACCAAGAAAAAGCGGTTTGTTCAGTGAAAAGATGGGCATCATTTGGGGGCCTGGTATAATTGGCACTTAAATCGTTCCGCTTTTGTGGTGATTTGTTCCTTAGATTCGGTTATAAAAACAGGTGGAATCGTAGTTCTACCTTATTTACTGAGGAACTATGCCTCTAGGAGTTTTGGCCCATTTTAAGACGACCCAGATTGTCGAAATTCCAAAAAAATAACCAGAAGAGATGGAACTGTGTCTTGCCGGAAAATTTTCCGTCACCGATCGCTACCGGGGCAATTTGAATGCCAGTTATCAGATGCCTAGTTTGGATGGGTAAGATTATAAAGCCATAAAAAGAATTATATTCTAAACACATTGACGTGACAGGTTTCGGATTAGTACTATGCAAATGCTTCCTCATAAATCTTGAATATTGACAAACCTTGCAACGTTCAAAAATCCTTGTTGAAACGTTAAAATGACAAGCTTTTAAGCAGAAACTCTACAAATGTTTAAGGTTCCTTCCGAATCCTGTTACTTACCTTGCCAATGTTCAAAGTTCCTTTCGAATCTTCTTACTTGAATGATCTTCAAATGTTTACGGTTCCTCTTGGAATCCTATAATCACTTTAATATCTTGGAAACCTTGTACATGTTCAGAGTCTTTCCCAAATCCTATCACTTATTACTTCGATGTTCTTCAAGATTCTAAAAGCTGGATAAGGATTTGGATCGTGTGCATTGTCACTCACTTTTTGTTGCCGACTCTAACTGTTTGTTACTATATTCTCTTTTTGTGAAGCCGCTCTTTCCATGCAACTTTATTCTTTTTCTGGGCGACGGCTGTTCTTTCTTCGAAACAATTCTGTTCTTTCATGACGACCGCCCGTTTTGAATGCACTCAGAAAATGAATAAGCCATTTTTCTGGGGCTCGAATCTGGAATCTAGATAGCAACTACCCGACGTATCTACGGCTTGTTCTTCTCCTTACGGCACAACAAGTACAATGTTATATTCCTGGTCCACTTTGATATAGCAGAGCTATAATAAATAGATTAACTAGTACAACTACTTAATTTGTGGCTAGTGAGTGCCTACATACATTAGCTACCAGTTATCTATGCATCAACTACCTGTTATTTTTTATATTATTTTGTTTTTGTAATTGTTTATTTTGAATTTGGACAACTACATGAAATCCATGTGGATAGATATCCATGTAACTAGCACAACCACAAGTAAAATGGCCGGTGAAAGCCAAGGCATAGGCAACCACTTAGTTTTGTGGAGATGGTTGAATGTTAAACAAATACTAACCATTAAACTAATTAATATAAACATTAAACAAATATTATTTAATAAACATATCTTAATGAAGTCCAAAATCTTAGATAATATCACAAGGAGGGTTTTGAGGCAATGTTTGAGACGATATTTATACAAATTGTCTCAACTTGAGACAAAAAAAAAAGTTGTGTATTGTCTTAAATATTGTCTTTAAGCGAGTGTCTTAAATTATTGTCTTAAATTATTGTCTTAAACTATTGTCTCTACATAGACAATATATAAGACATCAATTATAGAACATATTGTCTCTATAAATGATCATATTGTCTCAAGTTGAGACAAAAAAAATTGTGTATTGTCTCAAATATTGTCTCTCTAGAGACAATATAGACTTCCAAAATCTTAGATAATATCACTAAAGGGGGGTTTTGAGACAATGTTTGAGATGATATTTATGCAAATTGTCTCAACTTGAAACAAGAAAAAAAGTTGTGTATTGTTTTAAATATTGTCTTTAAGGGAGTGTCTTAAATATTGTCTTTAAGGGAGTGTCTTAAATTATTGTCTTTAAACTATTGTCCCTACATAGACAATATAGAATACATCAATTATAGAGCATATTGTCTGAAGTTGAGACAAAAAAAAGTTGTGTATTGTTTCAAATAATATAGATTTCAAAAAAAATTGTCTCTGTTAAAACAATATCACTTTTGTCTCTCTAGAAATAATATATAAAACAAGAGCCACAAGGTGGCAATGTCCCCAACATTGCCACTTGTTGTAGTGAGAAGAGGGAAGTTGTAGAAGAAAGAGTCTAGGCAGATACGCATGCACGTTTTGGATTCCTTTGCCACTACAAAAATTAAATGTCATTCATTTGTCACGTGATCCAATAAATTTATTCTCAAAATTAGAACTTGTTAGTGATCCCAAATTCACAATTGAAATAAGCATCGATTTCTCATAAATGGAAGGGTATGCAAAACCTCATATCAAATCTTTGGTTCCCAAGTTTTGTTGGATTTTGGAAAATGGACATGTTGTCTTTGGTTCATCTGAGGAATCTTAATATTTTAGCATTCCTCCACCATTGACTTGTTTTTGTCCCATCGATTCTATAGAAAACACATCACTTTATAGTTTTACGATGTGAACTTTGCTAAGAGCAAGCCAATATTGGATGGGAAAGATAAATTGATATTTTGATTATCAATTTTTTCACATTTTACTGCAACTGATTTGCATTGGGTGATGCCATGTGTGTATGAATTTCCAATGAAGTGGGTGGGTTTGAGTCCTATCAAGTTAATACTTGTTGTGTTGATTTGTTGTATCCATAGTGTGGGGGTTTTGTTAGTGATTTAATAGCCTTCTCTTCTATAACTTCTTGTCTTAATGGGATATGTGCGAAAAAGCATAGTAGATGTGCAAAGTAGAATGCGGAGGGGGGGGAGGCCCTAGCGGTTGGGGTTTGATGGAGATTAGGGTATGATCAGTGGACGGTGGGCACTGTGTAGACGGAAACAAGCCGTCAGTCATGTCAGCTGGGTTGCACGCTTCCCAAGACAGGCTCCAGCAGTGGTTTTAAGGCTTGTTACTAAACTTTTTTACCGGTGTTTTTTTCTTACTGTTTTCCTGTTATTTTCTCCTCGGGAAGGCACCTGTTATTCCCTATGGATTCGATGGATGAGGTGGATTACGGCAGCGACACATTACAGCACCATGACATCTGGAGCTCGCCACCTGGCGTTTTCCGGAATTTTGAGGGGGATAGTGGTTTTGGGTTTGGTGGTTTAGCAAATAGCCGGTCTTTTATTGGACCACATTCAACCCTGGAGGCATCTATTCCACCATTGCATCCCAACTCTTCGCTCTAGGAAGGTCCTACAGTAGGTTTCATGCCGGAGGAACGCTGCGCGAGCATTTGGGGCATTAACGGTTTTTGTTCTTCAACTTCTCTGGAGCCGTTGAGTGCTGGTATTGGGGAGCTACCGAATTTCATTAACTCCTCGGATGGTTACAATAATATTTCACCTGTGCAGGGTATCAGTGCTGAGTCGGTGGCTAAAGAGGATAAGCGGGAAGGGTTTTGTCATTTGTCCCCCCCTGGAGGTTTTGTTGCAGCAAATTTGGATTTTGTTGAACAGCGTGGTTTCTCTAGCCCGTCCGGGGATTCTGATCAGAGGGACTGTGGTCGTGTAGTTGGATTAGAAGGGTTGCAGGACAATGTACCACACGTGAAGAGCCGAAGGAAGTGGATTAAGAATACGGGAAAAGCTCCAAATTACGCGCTCGGGGAAGACATTGGCATCTAGCAGATTGTAGGGATGGTCAAGTCGGTGCTGGTGGGTCGGGTTTATGGAAATCCTGTGAGCCACAAGACGGTGATTCAGTGGGCCTCGGGGGCTTGGCTTGGTCATTGCGGTTATGTCCCTCGGGTAGTGGGGCTTTCTGGAGGGTGGTTCGCTTTCCATTTTTCCTCGGACGCCCATGCTGAGTGGGCATTAAGCTTAAATTGATCGATTCTTAAGGTTCCTCTTCTGCTTAAGCCGTGGAATCCTTTATTCGATGCTAGCCGCGAACGTATGGATGTTATCTCGCTTTGGGTTCGGCTTCCGGGTCTGCCTTTACACTACTAGACCGAGGAACATTTCAGGAGGATTGGTAACCTGTTGGGGACTTACCTGGATGCAGATTTCTCCTTTGTGGCAACTGCGATGCAGAAGGTTGCACGAATTTTGGTGAGAATTAATGTTAGGGAAGGGTTATATGAGGGCATGGATTTCAAATGGGGGCCTTACACATTTGAACAAACCTTGGACTATGAAAATGTGCCATTTCGTTGTAGACGGTGTCATGAATATGGACATTCGGCTATCGAATGCTCTGTGCCTATTCGTATGAAATTTGGTAATACTCTAAAGCGACAGATTGTGGAAAAGGAGGTTGGTGTGACATTGGAAGAGGATGCTAAGGATCAGCAAGTGTTTGTTCGGTCTGATGTGGAGGTTCCTATGGTTGTTCGTTCTGATGGAGAGGTTCCTACGGATGGTGTGGAGGTTGTTGTCATTGTGGAGGAGGAAGGTTTTGTCCCGGTTGTGGGTGTCACCGTGGTTACAGAAGAGCCGGAACCTTCTCAGCCACGAGATTCAGCTCAGGAGGGATCTCTGCTCTCCTTTCTTCGGTCACCGGACATGGCAGCAGGTTCTTCTTCTGTTTCCTTTTCAAATCCTTCCTTCAGTCTTTTTATTAAAAACTTTTCTTTTCCTGGTCTGGATTGGGTAAATGGGTTTAGGAATCTACATATTTCCTCACATATGTTGTCATCCTTTTCGGTCCCTTTGTGTTCAGTGGATTCACCCCCTGTTGTGGATCCTCTGCTGTTATATTGCTCCCCGGATAATAACCCTAATGATTCCCCGGAACATCAGACTGCACCTTCTGAGCCTTCTTCACCCACTTGTTCCTCGGAGTCTGGTTATTTTCTGCATTCTATGAATAAGCCATCTGCTGGGGGGTTAGGGAAAGAGAAGACAAAACCCGCAAACCAGAGGTAGGAAGTCCTTCATCTCCCAAGCTAAGTCCAAAGCCTACTCGGATCTTAGGAACGGTAAACAATTGTCTATTGAGAGGGCACTTAGAGCGATGAATGCCCATAAGGAAGGGATCCGATGAAGATTATGTCCTTTAACTGTCGAGTTCTAGTTGGTCCCTCCAAAAGACCTGCACTGCATCGGATGTTGCAACTGGAACATCCTGATATTTTGTTGTTTCAAGAAACTATGTGTAGTGGTGACGAAGTTGTTAGTAGACTTAAGTTATGGTTTTCGGGCTGGGGTTTTGAGGGTTTGGATGCTAGGGGTTGCTCCAGAGGTTTGGCGATTGGCTGGAATGAAGCTAAGGTTTGTGTTTCCTCTCTCTGGGGAATGCATTCGGGGTTAGGCATGACTTGTAAGTCATTGGATTTTGACAGGATTTTACTATTGTAAACATTTATGGACCTTATTGTGATAGAGAACCGTTTTGGACTGCCCTGTTGGATAGAGATCTGCTCAAGGGAGATTCTACGATCCTGGGAGGGGATCTCAATTTTTCTCTTGGGCAAGCTGAGATTTGGGGGGACACACGCTCAAGTGGATCCTCTTTCAAAAAAATTTATTTGAAAATTTTCAGAAGGTAATTGGATTGATGTGGAGCCTGTATGTTTGAAGCCATCCTGGAGAAACAAGAGAGTTGGTATGGATAGAGTGGCAAAAAGGTTGGATCGTTTCCTTATTTCTGAACAGATTGTGGAGTCTATTTTCTATGTTAGGCAATGGATAGGGTCGGGAGGTTGTTCAGATCATGAACTGATTTTTATGGAGTTGAAGGCAGGCCCTATCAAAACTCCTGCGCCCTTAAAATTTAATAAGGTTTGGCTAGAAGACCCAACCTTTTTTTAACTATTTCACCAGCATTGGATCCCGTATCATCCAGGGTCTGTCCATACTGCAGCCTTTCATTTTGCAGAGAACATTAAATCACTCAAGGAACCTATTAAAATGTGGGCTGCAAATAAGAGGAGTAGGGATGACAGGGATCTCAAGTCTATTGAAGAGGAAATTTCTTCTATTTCTGATGGAACAGGTGGTGGATACTGCTCTCAGGTATCGAAGGAACATCTTGTAAAACTGGTGGATAAGAGGAACAGGATCCTTATGCAAAATGAAGAGGCTTGGAGATTGAAAAGTAGGGCCATTTGGCTGGAAAGTGGGGATGATAATTCCAAGTTTTTTCATGCATACGCTAAAGGCAGAAGATCTGTCAACACAATCTGGAGCCTTGAAGATTATGATGGTAATTCTCAGTCCACTTTTGATGGTTTGGTCGGGGTTGGGGTTAATCATTTCCAGGACCTTTTCAAAGCCAACAACAGAGTGAACATTGAAGAGGTCATCACGGTAGCTCAACTTTTGTTAAATTTTCAGAATTTACTTCAATCTGATCTAGGATCTTAACTGAGAGAACAACATGTACAGCAAATCTACAGCATATCAATCATGGACACAATAATGCAAGCACACAAGAGACACAGAGTTTACTTGGGGAAAACCATAAAGGTGAAAAACCCCAATAACTTCCTCAAAGATAGATAGAGCAATGATACAACCAAAATACAAGAGATAGTCTTCTCCTAGCAGCAGAGCCTCCTCCTCCACAAGTGCACCACTATCCAAAGTGTGAGTGAGAGAATAGAATGTGTAAAATGAGAGAGACACACTCTCTATTTATACACTAACTTGACTTGACCTTTACTCAACTAGGTCGGCCTCAACTTAACCACTTAACATAATGCTGACTGGGCCGACCCCCACTAGGGTGGTCTAATAACCCTTTGACCCACATGGCCGACCCCCAATAGGGTGGTCTAATAACCCTTTGACCCACATGACTTATACAGAGCCGAACCCAACAAGGTGGTCTAATAACCCATCAAGTATAAGTTACGACACTTACAATATAAATGACGACACTTCCGTATAGAGGAATAATAACATCTCTATAGGAATACAACCACTTCCGTATAGAGGAATAATAACATCTCTATAGGAATACAATATACATATATGTGAAATACATTCCAAAGTTACATATACATCAACACTCCCTCTTAACTAGGAAGGTATTTCTCAACACAGGTCTTCTAGCACAAGTCATCTTCATCGTCACTGTTGCTGCTGTCTCAATCAATCTCTGAATCTACTCATCATAGGAAGTTCTACAAAGCCAGTCCTTTTTCATACTGGATGTAGGCCCACCACCTGTAGGTCTTCATCATCTGTGCGAATGGTCTGATAGAGGTGGCCTCTCAGGACTAATTTTATGTGCGGATGCAATACCGGAAAGAGTATCCCAGGAACATTTATGTGCCTAAGCACGAGCGACAAGATCTCCCAGGACTGATTGCATGCATCTCCTCCACAATACCTTTAAAGAGCATCCCAGGAACATTTATGTGCCGCAGCACGACCGACAAGATCTCTAAAGAGCATCCCAGGACTTATTACGAGCACACAGCTCAACCTCTCGGATCTCCAGGATTGATTACATGTGGATAGACAAAACCTTTAAAGAGCATCCCAGGAACATTTATGTGCCGCAGCACGACCAGCAAGATCTCTAAAGAGCATCCCAGGACTAATTACGAGCACACAACTCAACCTCTCAGATCTCTAGGACTGATTACATGTCTCTGTAGTAATACCTCATCCCAGGACTGATTACGAGCACACAGCTCAACCTATCGGATATCTGAGGACTGATTACATACTACATAGCAATACCGAAAAGATTACCCCAGGAACATTTATGTGCCGCAGCACGACCGACAAGATCTCCCATGACTGATTACATGCTATTTGCACAACCTTCCACATATCATCTCTGACCTCCAAGTATCAACCTGATACTCATGATCCAACGGATCATCATCGCACGAGGCATCATCCTGATGCCCATGATCATCCTGATCATCATCACTGTAACATCCTGTTGCATGTCATCTGGAGCAACATTCTGAAGCTCGTCATCCATGATCATCCTGATCATACAATGCATCTACCTGATGCATACCAAGTATCTACCTGATACATATCATCATACATGATTCACCTAATCATACAGTGTATCCACTTGATACAAATACAAATACATGATACATATCACCATACATGATCCACCTGATCATACAATGTATCCACCTGATACATATACAGATACATGGTCCAAGCATCCAACATGATGCGTACATACATATACATATAAATGATCCAACTGATCATATCCAACATCCAACATGATGCATATACAGAGCAGTAACTGGAGCATCGTCTCGATGCTCATCATCTAGCGCTTATATCCACAGCCATGTGAAGGATCCTCCTTCCAACATGCTTGGAATGGCTTCTGCAAATGTGTCCATCACTTCTTCCTTGAAGTGTCATCAATCTGAAGAACACCAAGCCTCTCCCTAAAGTAATCGAACTTCACCCTAGCTAGTGGCTTCATCAGCACATCTGTAATCTGCTTGTCCGTCGCAATGTACAAGAGATTCACAACTCCTCTCTACACCATATCCCTGATATAGTGATATTTGATCTCTATGTGTTTCAACCTGTCATGAAACACTGGGTTCTCGGACAGCTTCACAAAACTCTGGTTATCACAAAAGATACTAATAGCATCCAACAAGAGATCAAATAACTCAGACAGTAGCTTCCGTAGCCATATTGCCTCACAACTAGCTGAACATGCTGCAACGTACTCTGCCTCATCTATACTCAGTGCTATGCAGGACTGCTTCCTGCTGAACCAAGAGATCACACCTGATCCCATACAGAAGCAGCATCCAGATGTGCTCTTCCTATCTGCAGCACTGCCAACCCAATCTGAATCAACATAACCCTGTAGGTTAAACTTTTGATTCGCTTCATACTTGAGCCCATAATCAACCGTACCCTTCAGGTACCTCAGAATATGATTTACAGCAACCAGGTGAACATCTCTCGGATCCGCCAGGAACTGGCTCAATGTGTTCACCGCAAAGTAAATATCTGGTCTCGTGTTCGTCAAGTACATCAAGGACCAAATCATCTGACGATACATCGTGACATCGACCGGATCAGATGAATCATCACACAGAAGCTTCAGGTTTGATGCCATAGGTGTGGCCATAGCCTTGCAGTCCATCATCCCAAACCTCTTCAGAATCTCTACTGCATACTTCCCTTTGTCCAAGGAAGATTCCATCTGTACTCTGCCACTCCTCCATACCAAGAAAATAGTGCATCATCCCCAAGTCCTGCATCTCGAACTCGGCTGCAAGCTTCCACTGCGTGTCGACAATCAATCTATCATTTCTTGTTACAAACAGGTCATCCACATACAATAAGAGTATCCCTGGATTGCCTACCTCAACCTTGTAGTAAAGGTTGGAACCCGCTTTACTCTTGGTAAAGACCAAACTGGATAGAAAGCTGCCTATCCTACCATACCAAGTTCTGCACATATATGATTTCCTGTCATGTGTCTCAGAACCAAGTGGCTGCTCCACATACACTTCTTCTTCAACTACACCATTCAAGAAAGTTGTCTTGAAATCCATCTGGTGTATCTTCTATTTCATCACTTTTATATTTCTCTATGCTGCCATCTTCAGCATGCTTGATCTCAATAGATCCATATGGAAGTCATAACAAACTTCCCTTCAGGTCTTGGGACTACATCCCAAATATCATTCTTCATGATCGACGGATCATGGCATTCTTCCCATATCCTAGGAACTTCAATATCTTCAATAGATAATTTTGATGTTGAACAAATGTTGTAGTTCTTCTTTTGTAGGTGATGGCATACGATCTTTCCTACACAAGTTAAATTGCATGATTAGAAAACATCTCATAGTTTTCAGAACAAATTCTTACACATAAAGAAATATGTCATACAGTCATGCAATTATCTTAGCCAATGCTTCAATACAACATTTATCCATATCCCGTAACTTTCTAGATGCCTTCCAATCTCTACCAGAACATTGTTAAGAGTATGCACAACTCCCAATATGTCAGCAAAGAGGTTTCATTTTAGATAAGTAGCAATGGAATGTTGTATAGTTCCATATGCCACTTACCCATGCATATTAGTAGTATATTGTTCATCAGTGCAACTATTCTAATATGCATAATACAAAACCTAATTCTAGGAACATCAGTATATACATTATTGAACAGTATTATTTAAACAATAAAATATGCAAGTAATGACAATTCAAATACTTATCTTTGTTTGTTTGTTGGGTTGACTCCCTCTCAGTCTCTGCTTCTTTTCTGCAACTCCATTCTTATGTGGATTGTGAGAAGTGGTCAACTCCCTCTGAATATCTGCATCCTTGCAGAAACTACTGAAGTGTGCTCCTTTTCTTTCTTACAGGAACAACTGGAGTGTGCTCCCTCTTGATCTTTGCTTCCTCGATTACCTGTCCTTGAACTTACATCCATCCTTAATCAATATGCATGCTTATTAGTATCATCATTGTGTTATCCTTGAGGTCTCATACATAATCACACATTTATTAGTATAATCTTAATACTATCAAAACACAATAATATTAAACATGTATATTCATGATCATTCACAGATAATAAACATTAGTATTCAAGGTTTCAGCGAAGTCTTCTTTTACTCATACATATTCTTATTTGATCATAGGACTCTTCTGGTTAGTTGAATCATCAATCAAGATAAGAGATATAATATGCATAAAACCCGTGATTATTCAAACCTATACCTTCATGATTCTTTTGGTTAGTCATATCATCAATTATGGTAAGAAACATAATATGCATACAACCATGATTATTCAAACCTATGACTTCATGAATAATCATTATCAACAACACAACAATATAAGATCCTAACACAAGGTAGGATTCTAGCTTGATATAGGAAAAACATACCTGGATTAGCATGCTAGCTAGTTATGTCTAACATACCCGCATAATGTCTTCTGGTTCTCTTCAGTGACTTGTGCTAGTAACCTACATGTCTCATAAGTTAACCATTGTAGAACCAAGTTATACATACCTCGAAAGTAGATCTTCTATGTGATCCATGACAATGGATGAATCTTTGTCTTCATGTCACCATGAGCATATGTTCTTGAAGTAGAACATGATTTGACTTTCCTGATGTACCTTTTGTGTTAGCAACAACATAAACCTCATACAACATCACAATGCATTAGTACAATCATAAGTGTCAAAACCTTAATCAATGAATATCTTCTATTAAGGTGATATGACAAGTCCAGTAATTAATCAAGATTGTACTGTAATGATATGAAGACAAACATATGATAAACTTAACCATGAAACATACCTGTAAGCCATACCTGTCAAGATTGCATGTAATCTTCTTATGGAAGGCCTTAGCCTCATCTCCCTCTGAGACAGGAACTTCTTCACTTATGCAGGTGACCAATCCATCTTCTTCTAGGATTAACCCAATCCACTTGATTTGCAAGAACTGGACCTGGAGTTGGATTAGGGTTTGTCAAAGAAACCCCAAAAATTCAAACTTCCGAAAGGATAGAAATATGCGCCTTGATGAGCTGATCAAGTTGGTATATTTAGAATTTGAAAACTGCAAAGTTTCACCCCTCGAAATTGCCTTTTAGATTTCCAGATTCACTAGGGAGGACCCTGAATTAGGGTTTGAGTTTCCCGGAGCTTCACCCAACCAAAATATTTTATTCAAAACTCTAAGATTCGATTTTTCTGAGGAGCTTCCAGCCGTGGTCACAGATTTCCAAAATTTCAATTTTTGCAGAAGCCTTAATTTTCCATCTTTCCGATCAAAGTCCCGAACTGGGGTTTGATCAAGCCCGGCCTTCTGCCCAACCAAAAAATATGATCTTGGTATCTAAATTTCGATTTTGATGAGTACCATCCAGCCGTGGTCTCCGATTACAAAAATTCCAACTTTCTCTGAAGCCCTAAATTCTGGAAGCCATGAATGAAGGTACTAAAAAATAATTATGTTTTGACAGAAATATGTACCTGATTTTTTCTGGCGTAACTCCGAACTTTTTGATCCACAGGGTCTAAAAACGTTTCCTGAGATATCCCGACCTGTTATCTTTCCATCCCGACAGGTTTGACCTCAATTGGATTCTCTGAGAGAGATTTATGCCAAGTGTCGCAACGTGACATGTTTATGTGATAATACAGGAGAGTGAACTTGTACGGAGTTCCATGTGTCACTGGTTCAACTTCGGCGTCTGAACAATTTTCTTGAGATAGCCCGACTTGTTATCTTTCCATCCCAATAGGTCCGAACTCAATTGGATTCTCTGAGAGAGAGTTATTCCAAGTGTCACAACGTGACCTGTTTATGGGATAATACAAGAGAGAGAACTTGTACGGCATGCCACGTGTCACTGGTTCAACTTTGGCCTCTGAAAAATTTTCCTGAGATAGAACAGTCTATTTACTACCTATCACATTTTACTAAATTTCATTTGGAGCTTCCTAGCCCAAGTTATGACCTTTTTCCCAAGGTCACATGATTTTGACTCAGATCTGGAAGAGGCAGAAACCCTATATTGTACAGATCATAAATCACAAAGTACAACTAATTATAGGTTGTCCTTTGGACACAAGGTACATGGGGATCTGATCTTCGACCTGTAAATTTTTCAGATCCAAAAACGTCTCCAAAACATATTTATAGCGAAAGTTCTACGATGACTGGTTTTTTTTATATCAAGCCCTAGCATCGTAAGTGCAACAAGTGTCATACATGCCATATCATGCCTTCTTTCAGGCTAGCTCTGATACCATGTTAAATTTTCAGAATTTACTTCAATCTGATCAAGGATATTAACTGAGAGAACAACATGTACAGCAAATCTACAGCATATCAATCATGGACACAATAATGCAAGCACACAAGAGACACAAAGTTCACTTGGGGAAAACCATAAAGGTGAAAAACCCCAATAACTTCCTCAAAGATAGATAGAGCAATGATACAACCAGAATACAAGAGATAGTCTTCTCCTAGCAGCAGAGCCTCCTCCTCCACAAGTGCGCCACTCTCCAAAGTGTGAGTGAGAGAATAGAATGTGTAAAATGAGAGAGACACACTCTCTATTTATACACTAACTTGACTTTACCTTTACTCAACTAGGTCGGCCTCAACTTAACCACTTAACATAATGCTGACTGGGCTGACCCCCACTAGGGTGGTCTAATAACCCTTTGACCCACATGGCCGACCCCCATTAGGGTGGTCTAATAACCCTTTGACCCACATGACTTATACAGGGCCGACCCCAACAAGGTGGTCTAATAACCCATCAAGTATAAGTTACGACAATTACAATATAAATGACGACACTTCCGTATAGAGGAATAATAACATCTCTATAGGAATACAACCACTTCCGTATAAAGGAATAATAACATCTCTATAGGAATACAATATACATATATGTGAAATACATTCCGAAGTTACATATACATCAACAACGTTTTCCTCGGTTTGTTGAAGGGGATGATAATCGGATGTTGATGGACAACATTACAGGGGATGAACTGAAGGCTGTTTTGAATAGTTTCAGAAGGACAAGAGCCCTGGGCCTGATGGATGGACGATTGAATTTTTTATAGCACTTTTTGATATTATTGGTGATGATCTCTTACAGCTTGTTAACCCACATTACAGTGCGTTTATGGATCTTGCATTGCATTCATACTGTCTATTTTTAGTTGATGTGATTGCTGGAACATTATAACCATCCATAATGGACTGTCATACGTAAGCTCCAAGGGATTGTATATATACTTCCATCCTAATCCTCTAGAATATGTAGTTGGTACTGTAAAAATTCTATGCTCTGTTGGTGGAGAGACCTTCATGCTTGTCCATATCTGCACACGGATCTATCTTCCAGATGTTAAGTTGTTACTGAAGACACCTGCTCTTATACTAATTGTTGGAATCTATTTAATACTGAGAGGGGGGTGAATTGGTATTAGCACAATTATGAACAATTTTTAACTTAATAGTTGATTATTCAGATCTTAAATTATGCATCCATCATAAATAAAACATTCATCCACATATGCACAAAAACACAGAACACACAGAATTTTTACGTGGAAACCCAAACGAGAGAAAACCATGGAATACTCTCATAATAAAATATTACATTCGAGGAAGGACCAACTTCCTAAGTTCTCCAGCACCAACTAGAAGGAGGCATCAACCTCCTGGTTTTACAGGCACCGAACTAAAGGAAGCATCAACTCCATGATTTACCAGCTTCAACTTTAAGGAGGCACCGACCCCCTGCTCCTTTCCATCTCCTATTTCCCTTATATATAAGAAGATATTGCTTTATTGTTCTTCTAATCCATGCACTCTTTAGATTTGTTGTTGTTAGTTCTATTGTGTTCACTTTCTGTATGTTGTAATATAGTTGTCACAGTATTGCATACTTCACTTGACTTCCCACTTAACTTATCACTTCAACTAACATCGCACTTCACAAACTGTGTGTTGCTTCATCATATTTTGCAGACTTCGTTCTAGTTCAATCTGCTATTATGTTATTGCGCTACTGCAACTTCAACCGATACTGCACAACTTCATTAGTACTGTTGTTCAGACTCTACGCATCAATATCAGATTGGTCTGCACACCTTCTATGATATGTCTATCTAGTCTTGGTGAAACAACCTTTGGATAATCCACGACTCTCTATGCATGATTTGGAATTTCTGTTTAACGCACTTGTCACAAATCATCCTCATCATAGTGTGCATCCTTTACTATGCTACAACTATGCCTATGTGCATCTGATGAACTTCTTTACTTTTACGCTTTACACGATATACCTCAATTCAGTATTCGTGCATCTATCTTAGATCCTTTGTGACTGACTGTGTGTTTCCTGTGATACTATCATTCTGGTCTCACCCAACTACCCATTATCTGTAGTTCTACATTTTTGTCTTCATGCAGCTATCACAGATAGACTAGCATCATACATCGCACCAACAACAATTCTATTCCTCTGCTTGTGCGCACTTGGCTCTTTGTTAGATCATGTTGTTCTAGTACTACAAGCCCTTGATGGCCCAAGAAGTAAAAGCTTGATAAATCTATATATTCCATCTTTCCTCACTAACTTTCCATCTTCAAGCTTACCTTGATTCTCCAACTCGGATTCTTATTTATACTTGATCTGTCCGAATGGTGATGTCCACAAGTTGGTTTTAGCGTCCCTTCTTCCTTACTTCACGATTCTACTTACTTCATGCTCCCGCCACTTGTCATCTTCTGCACCACTGAGGTGTCATCTCTTATGGGTCTTGTGCATACTTGATCCTTTGGCTAGTGGTACTTTCACCTTTGCAGTGTGGTCTTGCGCCCTTGAAGTACCATCGCTTGTGGGACTTGTGCACTTAACTTCTCCAACTGCTACGTTCTTCTATTACTTTTGCATGCTTCAACAACTTATATTCTTCTTATTATTGGTGTATATTGCACACTTTCAGGGCTTGCATAACTAATTAACCACTTCTTGTTCTCAAGCCTCTTACGCACTCCCGAACCTTGTCCAACCAATTCTAATGACTTAGCCTTGAGGTAGTTTGACTTGGTGGACTTGGTACTTGTGCATGTACTGAATGTATTCCTTATGTACTTCTTTAAATTGGCACAATAATACTGAATCCTCTTTGACATCAATGACAACCAAAGTTCAACAATCTCCAACAAATTGTATTCTAGAGAGACATAGGTCTAAAATCAACAAATGAGACGGGCTTATCTATCTTTGGAATTAGTGTTAAGAATGTGGAATTGGAATTAGTGTTAAGAATGTGGAATTAAAGGCTACCAAAATCTTACCATTTTTTCGAGAGTCTTCAACGACCCGAAGAAGATCAAATTTCAGAACTTTAAAAATCCTGATGAAGCACCTATTCCAACTCTTTCAAAGAGACTTCCTCCATCAATGACAAATTATATTCTTCCTTTATAAATTTTGGCATCGTCTAACAAAATCTAATTGCTTCTTCTATATAATTATTTTCTTATGATTTGAAAGCTTTCTCAAAAAAATTAATTTCAACCGAAGAAATTTCTTCGAAAATACTAACCTCCCACCCTTTGTCATTCCAATTCTCCATATTGAATTTCTTCTTTACTGTGATTTGCATAATGATGGCAGAATTTGGTGTTATCATCTCCTTTTTCTAGCCAAATTGCTCTACTTTTTAGCCTCGAGTATGCTGCTCTATATTCCATAATATTCCTCTTTTTATTTCCCATGTCAATCAGTTCATTTGTTTACTCTTCTGATAAGAATCATATCCTTCCTTCATCGTTATAAATCTTCAATTTTCTTTCAATATCTTTAAGTTTTTGTCCTTTTGATTTCTCATTTCTATGGACCATTTAGAAGCTAATGCTTTGATTTTTTTCAGGTTTACCTCAAGTTTAATCGAAGTTGATTCAATCTTTTTACTATCATAAGGTTCCCAAGCTTCTAGAAGAAAATTTACAAAAGAAACATCAATCAACCATTTACAATTAAACTTGAAAGGTGATCTAGGCTTATTACATGAACCTTCCATCTCTATGAAAATAGGTTGATGTTATAAATATCCTCCTTCTCCTACCCATTGACGAATTCTTACAGGCATATCCGCAATCTCTTGATGAATCAGGAACCTATATAGTCTTTTTGCAACTCTGGCATATCCTACTCTCCTATTACTCCAACTTGGACTTAACTTGATAGGATTTATATCAATTAAGTTCCCTTATTCCATTTTTTTCAAAAATAAATCCGACAGATTGTCTTTTTGAGACGCTTGACTCCATACTTCTAAAGAACCCAACGAGAAATTTAGATCTCCACCTAAAATTAAGGCGTTACGATTTACCACCTCTTTTTTGAATAATTGTTCGTAGAAAACTACTCAATCTTGATATGGACCATATATATTAAAACACATAAATTCATAATTTAATTCATTGGAAAAGATACTTAACCCCAACCCCAAATATGTAGCACATGAATTCATTAAATTCATTCTCATACAATTCCATCCTATAATTACACCACCTGATTTTCCTTTTGAATCTATGAAACAAAAATCCCATTCCGGCATCAATTTATGCAATTCACTAGAAATTTTATCTCCATCACCCGTAGTTTCTTATAAAAATATTACATCTGGATTTGTATATTCCACCATACGCTTTAGAGCTAGTTTTTTTGGCAAACTAGCTAACCCTCTACAATTTAGAGATGATAAAATCATTGATAACCCTCTACTGGAGTCTCTGTTGTTTTAAGCACTCTATATATTGACTTATGAGATCCTTCCACAACCTCCATCAAAGCTTTCTCTTGATATTTTTGTAAAGACAATTTCCTGCCTTTATGAAAAGATTTATTTACCTCTAGATTACACCCCAAACCTCCTGAATCACAAATCACCATATCCCCTACATCACCTTTAGATCTAAGATTGTAATTATTGGAATCACCCTCCCCATTACTTTTGATTTTTTATTTTAGTAGTCTAACCCTATCTGGAGAGAATAAATCGGAATTTGACTTTTTTATTGATCCTTCAGTATTTCCCAAAAATTTTGATAATGGCTCTTTTATATTTAAAACCAAGGGAAAATACTTTAAAGACAGAGGAATGAGATCTTTTAAGATCTTACCTCAAGAAAGAACCTCTAATATTGGACTACCTTTTGGATTAAACTCTTCTTCAATACTTTCCTTTTCATTGACCTGGATCTTGGAGTTATCTTCGAACTGAGAATTAGGAATACCCGAGAAATAGTTCTTTTGTTCTGAAGTTGAAGCTCCTTTAATGGCATGAATTCCTTCCTTATCACCACAAAAAACCTCTACCTGACTTTGCTTTAAATTCGCTTCTTCAAAGGTTTGTACAGAATGATTGTTTTTATCCTCTGTCTTCTGCCAAATTTTCCTTTTGAAATTTTTTTGACATCCTTTAACCATATGGCCATACAAATGACATATATTACATTTAAAGGGAACACCCTAATAATCCAGTTCATGTACATAGGAATTTAACCCTTTTTGTAAGACTATGTTCTCAGCCAAACCTTCTCGTAGGTCCAAAACTGCCAAAAATTTTGCCACGGTCATTCTCCCTATACTCAAGTATGACATATTTGCTTCTTTAAAGGTTCCCAATGAATTACCAACATCCCTAAAAAAATACTTCAGACCAGAATTCGATTGGTAAATTTGGAAGTTTAACCCACAAAGGAATAAGATTATTCTGCTCTGTCACGACATCAAACAAGGGTGACACTAGTTTTAACTGTAGAAAATCATTATCCCACCACCAAGAACCTGGTAGAATATTTTTTGCATCTACATTTGATTTGAACCGAAGTGCAAACCATCCTCTTGACAAAGTGAAGGAATTGGTAAAATATTTAGTTTAGTTCCCCATACCTTAGATACCCATTTCTTCAAACCTTCATCTCCAATTCTCCTGCCCACAAATCTTTATATCGGGATTGTTTCGGCTGCCATTACTACTTTGTTTATATTTATATCTTCCCCTAGAGATTTACAAGTTTTGTCTTTAGTTTTATAACTCTTTTATTCTTGTGAGTAGACAATAAACTTTCATAATGTTTCTTTATCTTTTCAAATCATCCTTCCTTTGTCGATTCTATCTGATACAAACTTCCTAAAAGTTCCACTAAACTTAATTTCGATCCAATAAACCCATTTCCAAGGGATAAATCCTCATTAAATTCTTCATTAAAATCCTTTAAGGGTTCCAGTAGAGTACTTCCTTCGAAACTTGAAATCGCACATTTGTCTCCATATAACCCTTCCTTTGTTTTGTAGGAAAATCAAGACTAATCTCTGACAAACCTGGTTCAGATGTCCAACCTCCACTATTCACCATATAATCTAAACCAATTAAATTTGCCTTTGAATAATTCTCAAGATTCTCAATCTAATTACAAATCAAATCATCCTTTAATGATTCTTCATTGCATCTGGCTTCAAATTTCCCTAGACTTCAATTTATCGCCTTTGTTTGGTGAAGAGACATTCTTGGAGGACATATCAACATATATCATATATAATTGTAATTTTATATAAATAAATTATACTTTAAATAAATTAATAATAATGAAAAGAATTATAACTTTAAATAATAATATGAATGTGAATATGTTAAATCTAAACTCAGTATAAGTGGTCATTTTAAAAAGTTTGGAACTAGATTTGATTCTCAATTATGTATGCATAGATTATATGTTTCACTTTACCATATTAGTTTGGATGGTGATACAAAGAAACCAAAGATATCTTTAAAGTTTGCGAAAAATAATATTAATTTGTTTTTATTTATATAATGTATTTTCATGTGTTAAATTTTGATAGACCTATAAACCTTGATAAGACCAACCATTGACTAAGAAAAAAAATATTTATATACTTTATAAAACTTTACAAAGTTTATGAACTATTTCTATGAAAGTGTTGTATTGTTGTCACTTCATAATGTTGTACTACTGTCACTTTATATATATATTCACTACCCATTCCAAAAACTTATACAACTTAAATCCATATGTTTATATTTACACCGATAGGTGTTTATATTTTAAAATTTGGGGTGAACTAGAACCTATGCTTTTTCCTAGATTGCACGAGGATAGGACAAGTGTACTGTCTAGATTGATTCTATGGCAGTCTTTCCAAATTCAAAATAAACAATTATTAAAAAAATATGAAAAATAACCAGTAGATGATGCATGGTCAGGGATAATAGGCAATATGTGGCAGAGTTTAACTAGAAAAAAGAAGATAACAAGTAACATATAACTTATTCATGGCACTTAACTTGTGTCCTATCGGTATTCACCATCCATGAGTTAAGTGGTTGTGCTAGTGAAATAGTATCGTTAACATTCTTAATCTTCTCTTTTATATATAAAACTTAAAGTATGGGTGGTTTATTGGTCTGTGTGTGTGTGAGAGAGAGAGACACAGAGAGAGAGAGAGAGAGAGAGAGAGAGAGAGAGAGAGATCATATTCCCTATCTATTTTGAAAACTTATACAACTTAAATTTATATATTTAAATTGAAATAATGTCATATATATATATATATATATATTCCCTAGCCATTCCAAAAACCTATACGACTTAAATCCATATGAGAGAGATCATATTCCCTATCTATTTCGAAAACTTATACAACTTAAATTTATATATTTAAATTGAAATAACGCCATATATATATATATATATATTCCCTAGCCATTCCAAAAACGTATACAACTTAAATCCATATGTTTATATTGAAATAGTATCATTCATTTTTAATTTTTTAAATAAATAGTATTACTTTAATATATGTGTTTATAGGTGTTAAGAGATTACTATGATGTCAAATGTGCTTAAAAAGATTATTATGACTAAATTATATTGAAATTGTAAATTATTTTACTTAATTTTTATTGTGTTTTATTGATATTTAATTTTTATTTGTATCTCTATAATATATGTTGTGATGTAAAGCAAAGATGACTAAGTTACATGCAGCTATTGATGGATGTAGAGTATAATCTATTATACATGATACCAACCAAAAACAAAATTGTAATGCTACTTTGTCAAAGCCTCAATGCCTTGCACATATGATCATTACATCGATAGGTGTTTATAACTTAGAATTTGGGGTGGACTACCATCTATGATTTTCCTAGATTGAAGGAGGATGGGACAAGTGTAATATCCAGATTGATTTCATGGGCATCGTTCAAAATTATAAAAAAATATATATATAAAAAATAACAGGTAGCTAATGCATGAATAAACTCGTAGCTCATGCATGGATAACAGGTAGTGACAGACAACCCATTTAACTAAATAAGGTAACAGGTAGTTGAGGCATAAACAACATGTGATTACAACTAAGCATGGATAACAAGTAACAAATAACTTATTCATGGCACTTAACTTGTGGCCTATCGGTGTTCACCGGCCACAAGTTAAGTGGCTATCCTAGTTATACTGGCCATTTCTCTCCATGGTATGATGATCTATCTCATCATTCACGAGAAAAGAGACGATGCCCAACCAATGAGAAATAATGAAAAAATGCTCATCATTTCACTACACAAACCCTTTTGGTGGAGTGGTTGGTTGGAAATGGATGAGTGAAAATGAAAGAAGGAAACTAAAAGGAGGAAGATGCGTTACATAAACAATGATTGCCTCCATAAGCAGAGCTATAAGGCTACTGAATGGGAGAAATTTTAACAGATTGGGATACTAAAGAAGCAAACTGGGATATCGTTTTTTCATGGAGGAAATATGTCAGCTAAGTCAATTTTGAGTATGCTCTTGTTGGCCTTGCAATTCTACCTTGGATTTTGGCAGATTGGAAAGCTTAAACCAATTGGGGAAACCATACAATGTGTAATGGGGTGGTTGTTGCTACATTTGTGACTTACTCTCGAATTAAATGTTTTCCAGGCCATGTCCACAAGAGGGTGTGTTTCCATGTGACAACCGTAGCAGATCAGCCGATGGTGCCTGTCATGTCCCCTCCCGTCGATCCGATGCAAGGAATGGAAGATGACTAACATTCCAGGATTCTTTGGAAAGCTCAGCCCTATTTATTACTAACAAAATTCATAATAAATAAAAACTTATGCGTGCAGATTCATACTCAATATAAACACAGTGGAAATAAACATTGTCCACACATAACTACATCATGCATCCAACATATCAATAACATACATCAATTAAAAACATGGCAGAACACATAATTAATATAATTCAAACCACAGAGAATACTTATCTTTAAGATGAAACTGTCCAACAATTGGTTATGTGAGAACAACGTTCCACCCAACCATAGGTCTCTATCCATCATGTATTCTTTCAGTTGAGAGACCACCCCCGAGCTGGGATGTGTATCCACTAAGGAGAAACTAAACAGGCTCACTCACAGCCATGGTTTCACACAACCAGTCATGTTAATCCAACACATGGTTGGGTTTATCAAGCATGCAAGAGTCAAAGGAAGAGGATGTTAAGTCAGTGAGATCAACCACAGAGCTACAGGCATCTCAACTAAACTCAATCAGTCATGGCATCCACAATACCTACCACACCCAACACAAAGAAGGTCCCCTTCTCTGCTGCACAGTCCCTCAGGCGTCCCTTTCCTCCAGTTCTCTTTAGGGTGGGCATAGAAAGGTCCACCTGCTAATTTCTTGAGATTCTAGCCTTCACTGGGTTTATCAAGCAATCCAATCCTCTGTTCAAACATTCACACTTGGATTTTCTCAATTCGATGACCAAATAACTCAATCCCGTAATTGGATTTTCGGGCTATCAAAACTAGTTTTTCCCATGGATTTCTGGGAATCTAACACTCTCAAATTCGCCCCAAGGTTCATGTCTATGGATTCCCCATTGGATTTTGTTGTCCACACCAAATGCTGGGCGTTTATGGCACTTCAAAACGTGGGTTAATGCAAAGTTGTGATTTCTGGTTTTTCTCTCTGTTTGGTCTGTATGATGGATGAAAACTGAAGCTTGGGTGTTCAAAAATGGAATGGGAATGAGGAAGAACCAATTCCCATGAGGTAGAGTGACTTGTGGGTCAAGAAAAATAGAGCCCATACCTGCCATACAAATTTATGGGTTGTCCATGCTCCATTGAAGCCATGGACTGATTTCTTCAACAACTCTCTTACACATAATTAAATGTCAGCAAAGAAAGTCAAATGGGTTCACAATATGACATTTGGCATCATATGGTTCAACCCCGCAACCCCCTCACCACTCCCTAGTGGATACACATGGCCCCTTCTCATTAGTTGCTTCCATAGCCAGTTTTGGTATTTTATTGCAATATTAAATATTTACATCATTTTTCAATGTTCCATGGCTTAATAGCACATGGATAGAAAAATATCAAATACTTGTCCATTATAAATAAAATCCGAACATACACTAGCGGCGCCTTGGCCTTAAGCTCCATGCTAGGGAAACATACATCACATGTATACAATATTTACATAAAAGCCAATATTTCCTAAGGGTCAAAATGGGGTATTACATTCCCCTCCCCCTTAGAACAACACAGTCCTCAGTGTTCTCAAAACTGAACAAAAATGGGAATGTCTCTCTCATTGGATCCTCCAGCTCCCATGTCGGGGCTAAGGTGCTCCCATTGGACCTTTACCTTCCTGATGGCTCTGTTCCGGAGCAATGTGACCTTCTTGTCGAGGATGCGCATAGTCACTACTTGGAACTCTCGCTCGGGATCCACCTGTATCACATTCCAATCAATCATATGATTAGGATCATGCACATACTTCTTAAGCAAAGATACATGGAAAACATTATGAACTCTTATATTAGCAGGAAATGCAATTCTATATGCAACTGGCCCTATCCTATCAAGGACTTCAAATGGCACACAGTATCTTGGTGCCAGCTTGGAACAACTTCCCAACTTGAGAGAACTCTTCCTTGGTTTCACTCTCAAATAAACATGATCCCCAATCCAAAATTCCTTATGCACTCTTTTCAAATCTGCATAACTCTTTTGCATGTCCTAAGCTGCCTTTAAATTCTGCCTAATCTTAGCAACTTCCTGTTCCATTTATTTGATCATCTCTGGCCCAAGTATTACCATGTTCACCGGACTATCCCAATTCACTAGAGTCTTACATCCTTTTCCATACAATACCTCAAATGGACTCATTCCCAATGATGTGTGATGCCCATTATTGTATGCAAATTCTACCAAGTGTAGGTAATCTTTCCACTTGGATGGTTTATCCATCACATACATTCTCAGCATGTCTTCAAGAACCTGATTCACCCTCTCAGTTTCACCATCTATTTGAGGATGATATGATGTACTGAAATTCAATCTAGTTTCCAATTCCTGAAATAATCCTTTCCAGAAATTGGAAGTGAACTTTGTATCACGATCAGAAATTATTGCCATAGGCAATCCATGCAATTTGAATATCTCTCTCATGAATATATTTGCAATGTCATTAGCCTTGTGAGTGGACTTGACTGGAATAAAGTGAGATACCTTTGATAGCTTGTCCACCACAACCATGAGTGAATCATGCTTCTTCACTGTCATGGGAAGATCTGTTATAAAATCCATAGAGATCACTTCCCACTTCCACTCTGGGATGGGTAAGGGCTGCAACAATCATGTTGGATGTTGGTGCTCTGCCTTGACCTGCTGGCACTTTTGACACCTAGCAATGTACTCAGCTATGTCCTTCTTCATACCATGCCAAAAGTATTGCTTTCTTGTTGTTGTTATAGTTTTATGATATCTTTGGTGTCCAGAATATTGGAATGTACAGTCTGGTACCATGATAAATGAGAACATCATCATCACCCAGCTGATATCTTGCACATGCTTCATCCATATTACCCTACTGCAACTTCTCTTTAATTTGAAGGTAAGTTTTATCACTCATTTGAGCTTCTAGAACTCTTGCCTTCAAATCTGATTTACACATACTTAATGATGCAACATGAAATTTTCTGCTAAGAGCATCTACAACCTTATTCTCTTTCCCTTTTACATGCTTAATTTCAAAATCAAATTCACAAATAAATTCCATCCACCTGGCTTACCTAGCATTCAAGTTTGGTTAGTCAAACAAATACTTCAAGCTCATGAGGTTTGTCCTAAGTTCGAATCATCTTCCCAATAGATAATGTCTCCACATCTTGAGAGCATGTACTATGGCTGCTAATTCTAAATCATGTGTGACATAATTATTTTCATGCTCTTTTAATTTCCTTGACTCATAGCAAATCACAAACCCTTCTTGCATGAGCACTCCACCTAGCCCTTCAATGCAAGCATCTGTGCACACTACAAAATCCTTCCTTGGATCTACTATCTTCAAAACATGAGCGTTGGTAAGTAACTCATTTAACAACTGGAAACTTTTCTCACATTTTCCAGACCATACAAATTTGATATTCTTCCTCTGCAATGAAGTGATTGGATGTGTTATCTTGGAAAATCCTTTGATGAACCTTTTGTAGTAACCAGCAAAACCCATGAAATATCTAACATCTGAAACATTCCTTGGAGTTGACCAATCCATGATGGCATTAATCTTTTATGGATCCACTGCAATTCCTTCTTCAGAAATAACATGGCCCAAATATTGCACCTTCTTTTGGTAGAATTCACACTTGTTTAACTTGGCATACAGTTGGTGTTCTCTAAGTACTTGCAACACCATCCTTAGATGTTCCTCATGCTCTTCTTCATTCCTTGAATAGAGAAGAATTTCATCCAAGAACACAATCAGAAACTTATCCAAACATTTGTTGAAGACATTATTCATGAGACACATGAATGTGGCAGGTGCATTGGTAAGACCAAATGGCACCACAATGAACTCATAATAACCATATCTAGTTCTGAAAGCCTTCTTGTGAATTTCTTCTTCTTTTATCCTCACTTGATGATAGCCATACCTCAATTCAATCTTTGAAAACACTTTAACTTCCTTCATATGATCAAACAAGTCATCAATTCTTGGTAATGGATACTTGTTCTTCACTGTCACTTTTTTAAGTTGTCTTGGTCCCTGTGGCTAATTGAATTAGCCAAGACTTATTATGCTTCATTTTCCTAAGAGAACAACCTTCAACCACTTTTGGAGAAACATAACTATGAATAGATCTTGGATCAATCAAAACATAAATAGATTGCTTAGCAATCTTTCCTTCAACTTCCACCACTGCTGATTGATGGTCTGCTTGATAATTATCCCATGTTGCATAAATTTGAGGCGTTGCCCTTGCCATATCCTCCACTGTATCTACTCCCTTTAATTTGTGCAAGCTCTGGGGATTCTCTTTCCGATGTGGACAATCCTTAAGCATGTGATCTTCTCCACATCCCCAACACTGAAGTGGTCATTTTGATGCTTTATCTGCTGCTACTATTGGCTTGAATCCACTCCTTGCTCGCTTCCCCTGTGGAAATGTTCTAGGTTGAATTTTGAATGGTGGCTTGAAGCCACTTTTCTTTTGATCAAACCTCCCTCTTGGATTTCCTTTCCATGCTAGGTGAACCTCTGATTTTCCTTTATTCTGCTCATAGCAATGCATTGCCATCCTAATGGCTTCTTCAAGACTTGGTGGATTAACAAACTCAATTCTATCTTTGAAACCTTGAGGTAGGATTCCAAGGAAGCATTGGATCTTTATCCTCTCATCTTTGATATAGTCC
Source organism: Larix kaempferi (assembly GCA_027924585.1). NCBI lineage: Eukaryota > Viridiplantae > Streptophyta > Pinopsida > Pinales > Pinaceae > Larix > Larix kaempferi. Next base: position 11,505,358 of record BSBM01000535.1, on the reverse strand, counting down.
ACATACCTCAACAATTCCAATAATTTATGGACATTTTCTTCCATAGTTTTATGTCTCAACCTGAGTTCGTTGAACTCTTTCCTCTTGCTGTCATAATACCTAGCAGAAAGATATTTTTCCTTGAAATACTTCTTAAATATTTCCTTCCTTTCATTGATCCCTTTAACTCCCAAGAGGTTATCCCACCAAATTGAAGCTCTTCCATTTAGATTGTAAATAGAAATTTTGGCTTTTTCATTTCCTGAGTAATCATGAATCCTGAAATATTTCTTCATCCCAAGAAGCCATGCTTCTGCCTCTTGGCCCGTCTTACCCTCTCCATCAAATGTGGGAGGTCTTGCCTTTCTGAATTCTCCCTGTGGAATTCCTTTGAATCTATTCTTCCTTCAAACCTGCTAGAAGTATGCCTTTGAATTCTTTGAGAACCTCTGGAGTCACATGATCTGCTGGAAGAAGATCTTGAGAAAAGTGTTATATGCTTTTTGCTCACAGAACTCTTCACTGGGCTTGGAGTCCTCCTCCTAGAACGACCTCTAGAACGACTCCCTGCATCTCTTCCTTCTTCACCTACATTGCTTGGGTTGGACCCAAGGTTTATCCTCTGCTGCATATCAGTGAGGATCTGTAAAATGGCAGCATTGAGTTGGTTCTATTCTTCTTGAGCCTTCATCAGCCTTTCATTGAAGCTTACCATGGTCTCAACCAAATTCTGAAGAGTTATTTGCTCCCTTCTCCCATTGGATTCAGTCTCAGCATTCCCTTCTTGCACATTTTCTCCTAGAACATCTTCATCATGCTCATAAGGATCTTGAGCATCATTTATGGTCACCATTTTCCTATGGAGACCCTTTCCCTGTATGTTGCTTTTGCTACAACTATTTAAATCTTATGAGCTGCAAGCACTGTGCATTATGAAAATATTTGTTAGACATCTTAGGAATGCATATAGAAACATAAGACATCAATATTTTAACAGAATTAATTTATGGAATAATTCTCAAAGATATTATGCATTCATTTCTTTTGCCCATTCATGCAATTCTGGGAATTGCCCATATTGTCAACAATTTTGTCAAAACAGTCACTGGCACTTTTATGTTCTAAATATCTATGGTGTATGATAGCTTCATTCAAATTCTGGTTATGCACCAGTGTTCCCTACTGGATAAGCTTTCCAATGCCTATCCACATGCTTCATTCTGACTTCGGGAGTGGAATTTACATACTCCAAAAATGACAATTTTTACCAAAATTCTGCATTTTTTTACACAGTTGTATTTTGGTCTGAAATGCCAACTTCAGCCACCTGTAGAAGCAAATCTAGGAAGATTCAGGAAAAATTTTCTACCGGAAGAAGTTATTCTATACAACAAGGAACACTCAGCAACTTGCGGATCTCTGTTCCCATGCACCATTCATCTTCTAGAAAATTTTGGGTTTGATTGCCTACTTTTCACTTTTAACTTTTTCCAAAATTTCAAAATTTTAGGCCAAAAATGGCTATCTCCCAAACTGTGCATTTCTGAAAAATATCTGTCTAATGTGAATTGTCTGTTTTAATGAGAATATGAAATGTTGAGTTCAGTAAATTTCGTGAATCCTCCATCTAAGATCACTTTCATCCACTACAAGCTTTTCAAAATCCTCAAAAAGTGGCCCAAAATAGTGCTTTTTGGCCTTCTCACTCACCCTGACTCCACATCCTTTGGATTTTGGCTCCAAAATTCCAAACATAACACTGTTCCTTCTCCATGGTCGCTCCATATCAGTTTCAGCTCAATCTGACCTTCTGTCAAGCGTCGGGACTCCAATTTGTAAAAGCCATTAATTTCAATTTTATGCCAAATTGGAGCATAATGGGCTCGGTATCCTCACTGGTTCTTTCATGGCCTTCGTTAATGGCCTCAGGACGCCATAGAACTCATCCAATTATGATTATGCATGCTCCTGTTATCCAAAAATCGAGTTTCGGGGTCTATACTTTTTTTTTTGCTTCCGTAATCCGTACTACGGGTGCGGAAATGCCAATTTTTCGACCCGAAAAATACTCCTTTCCACAATCCGCAATGCAGGTGCGGAAATGCCAATTTTCCAACCCGGAAAATACTCCTTTACGCAATCCGCAATGTGGGTGCGGAATTGCGGAAATCCAAAACGCAAATTTGAAAATTTAGCGTTTCCGCAATCCGCAATTGCGGGTACGGAATTGCGGAAATCCAAAACGCAAAATTGAAAATTTTATGTTTCCGCAATCCGCAATGCGGGTTCGGAATTGCGGAAAGCCACAATGTAAAATTTGAAAATCCTCGTTTCTACAATCCGCAATTGCGGAAACACTTCTACTCCGACAACTTGCGGGGCTCATATCTCCCTCGTCCCTTAACCAAATAAGGCGAGTCTGATACCGTTGGAAATCTCTTGGAGAGCTCTATGCAACTGTGTGATCCTCTACCACACCTTAGAACTCTGATCCTATCATTTTTCTAATCCAAAATGTCGCCCAAACTTCTTCAATACCGCATTAAAATGTACTGATATCTGCCTCTAACTCACTGTTTGGCCCAAGCAGCCCCAGTGTTGCAACATGGGCTCTGATACCACTCTGTCATGTCCCCTCCCGTCAATTCGATGCAAGGAAGGAAACATGACTAACATTCTGGGATTCTTTGGAAAGCTCAACCCCATTTATTACAACAAAATTCATAATAAATAAAAACTTATGCGTGCAGATTCATACTCAATATAAACACATCGGAAATAAACATTATCCACACATAACTACATCATGCATCCAACATATCAATAACATACATCAATTAAAAGCATGGCAGAATACAGAATTAACATAATTCAAACCACATAGAATACTTATCTTTAAGATGAAACTATCCAACAACTGGCTATGTGAGAGCAACGTTCCACCCAACCATAGGTCTTTGTCCAGCCTGTATTCTTGCAGCTGAGAGACCACCCCCGAGTTGGGATGTGTATCCACTAAGGATGAACTAAACAAGCTCACTCACAGCCATGGTTTCACACAACCAATCATGCTAAGCCAACACACGGTTGGATTTATCAAGCATGCAAGAGTCAAAGTAAGAGGATGCTAAGTCAGTGAGCTCAACCACAGAGCTACATGAATCTCAACTAAAGTCAATCAGTCATGGCACCCACAATACCTACCACACCCAACACAAGGAAGGTCCCCTTCTTTGCTGCACAGTCCCTCAGGAATCCCTTTCCTCCAGTGGTCTTCAGGGTGGGCATAGAAAGGCCTAGCTGCTAATTTCTTGAGATTCTATCCTTCACTGGGTTCATCAAGCAATCCAATCCTCTATTCAAACATTCACACTTGGATTTTCTCAATTCGATGACCAAATAACTCAATCCTGTAATTGGATTTTCGAGCTATCAAAAATGGGTTTTCCCATGGATTTATGGGCATCTAACACTCTCAAATTTTCCCCAAGGTTCATGTCTATGGATTCCCCATTGGATTTTGTTGTCCACACCAAATTCTATGTGTTTATGGCACTTCAAAACGTGGGTTAATGCAAAGTTGCGATTTCTGGTTTTTCTCTCAGTTTGGTCTGCGAGATGGATGAAAACTGAAGTTTGGGTGTTCAACACTGGAATGGGAATGAGTAAGAACCAATTCCCATGAGGTAGAGTGACTTGTGGGTCCAGAAAAACAGATCCCATACTTGCCATACGAATTTTCGGGCTGCTCATGCTCCATTGAAGCCATGGACCAATTTCTTCAACAACTCTCTGACACAGAATTAAATGTCAGCAAAGAAAGTCAAATGGGTTCACAAGATGACATTTGGAAGCATATGGTTCAACCCCACAACCCCCTCACCACTTCCTAGTGGATACACATGGCCCCTTCTCATTAGTTGCTTCCATAGCCAGTTTTGGTATTTTATTGCAATATTAAATATTTACATCATTTTACAATGTTTCATGGCTTAATAGCACATGGATGGCAAAATATCAAATAGTTGTCCATTATAAATCAAATCCGAACATACACTAGCGGGGCCTTGGCCTTGAGCTCCATGCTAGGGAAACATACATCGCATGTATACAATATTTACATTAAAAGCCAATATTTCCTAAGGGTCAAAATGGGGTATTACAGTTCCAAGGAAAATCATGTGTGATGAGATATCTAAGATATATATATTAGATTCGGCGGTTTACTCCGTAGAAAGTATTGGATTCCCCATGTTCTCTAGATTTTGAGGGGGGGGGGTCCATGGATGTAGCGAGCATTGATATCTGGTGTCGTGAACCACATGATACACACACACACACACATATATATATATATATTCCAAGAAAAAAATCATATTTTCTATTCATTAGAAAAGAGAAATACATTCTTCAAGGAAATATGCATGTGTGGGTGTAAAACTATATATATATATACGCACATGTATGTATGTATGTATGTATGTATGTACATACATGTATATATGTATGTAACACTAATTGTGATTATACTTAATATTTAGTTTACTCTAAATAAATAATCCCTCTTTCCAAAATTTAAATTCCTCTACGAAGCACTATGAGATAATTTGCATAATTAAATAAATTAAAATATATATGGATCTTGTGATTAATTCTCCAACTCACGTGTCAACAAATTCAACCTGAAGCAAGCTAACCAAGGCTTACATGCCAACCCAACAACCTAACACATCTAAAGCGCCAACCCATCATGCATTACATAGTGTATTTTCCTTAGTTTCCAATTAAATGGTGTATTTTCTTAATTACGTTATAAGTGATTTTATTAATTAAGCCTAAACGATTTACACTACACCCAAGTGCCAAGCCTAAGCCCCAATTATCCTGGCCCACAAGCCTTGGTAAGATCCCATGTATAATTTTTCATGAGGCCCGCCTGCCTTTTCTCTTAAATACTTCTTATTCAAGTTGCAAAGAACAACACCCTTGCTCTGCCCTATGCAGTACCCACCTCTCCCAAACAATTATTTTACAATTCTTTCAATGGTTTTAGAGTTCGATTATTCTGTTTGAAGCGAAGATCATAGAAGTTTGGTACTATAAAATTACCCACTCGTTGATCATTATCATTCTTTTCCAATTCTCTTATTTTCTCCAAGCAACTAATTACCTCCTTTGTGTAACTATATTAAAAACAACCCCCCCATCGGATATGCTTAATCGCCCTTCTTCTGTGGAAAATTTATTTTTGTTTTCCACGTTTGCACGTCGTTATGTTTTACGCATTTTCATTATTTTATTTATTTGTTTAGGTTAGCCGACAATAATTTTTTTGTTCAAAGGCGTAATTGTCTAGACGTGTAGTGTAAGAGGTAAGGCGCAGCTCTTTCAAGTTCTCTTGGCATTAGGGTTTGATCAATGGTTGTCGGCCTCTTGTGTGTAAAGCGATTCTTAGAGATGCCAAGCATGGAAACATTGGTATATTTGGAGATGAAGATCTAGGTGGGAGGGTGTTTTTCTAGGTCGCGTAGTACAATGGAAAAGGAACTTTTTTGGGGTTTTCTGCTCATCACTCTTAAATATTTCAATGCATAGATCTCTTGGTACATTTCCATGTTAGCTATATTGTTTATGATAGCAAGACTAAGGATAAGATTCCACTCCCAATTGGCCTGTAATTCATCTTGAGGTTATTAGTGGAAAAAAACTAGTCTATTACTCATTAAATCCATCCCTCTACATTTATCTTCATTCTCTATTGGGAATCTCGAATTCAGCTTGTTGGCTTCCATTCTTAGAAGCTTAAGGATGAGTACAATAGAATCCCTAAAGGGCACAAGGAGCTTTGCAAGAAAATATTAGCTATTGAAAATATAGAGGGAGGCGTAGAAGATATGGGAAGAACCTGATCTCTTTAAAGCTGAAGCTAACGCCTAGACCTCGGTTGAAGGTAAAAAAAATATTTGGAAACTTTTACATACCCATACATGAATGGAACTCTTTATTTGGGTCATGAATTTTCTTTGTCAAGGTTGAAGTTTGCTTCATCCTACCACAAATTAAGGGGTCACGATGTTCTACTCCTACTTGGCTTTCACTACATTGGAATGTCCATTAAGGCCTATGTTGATAAGCTCATAGGGAGATTCAGATACAGACAATTACAGCAAGTGCACAATTGCAGCTTTATCCATAGCATGGAATACTTTAGGTAATTTCCAAACATCACCTCTATTTTGAGATAGGGTGACGGTCGTAGGTTCTCTAGATATCGATGCTCAGCATTAGGTTTGGATTCCTCTTAGAGGATTTGCAATATAAGTTTTTTTATTTTTTTTTAATATTAAAATATGGTCATCTATCGATACGAATTGGGGATCAGACGAATTAAAAAAATGAAAATTTGAAAGCCACATCTGAATCCGCAAGAAAATCCCAAAGGTTTGAAGTTGATTGTTGGGAAAATTGAAGTCAATCCAAACCTAAATTGATCATTGGATGAAGATTTTGAAGCTTATGTTGGATTTATCAAATGTGTGAGTGACTTCAGTAAAGATTCTTCGGCGTATCTTTGCAACTCCGGGTTAATATCTTGAAAAATAATTTCAACCACTTCTCTCATAATTTTTAAATAGATTTGCAGGCAATTTGGGGGAAGTTCAATTACCAACTATGAAATATGCTAAAGAATGTATTTTGTCAAATCCATTTAGGCATGAATCATCTGGGATAATTGCTACTCTTCGTGATCGATTGTTGAATTCTTATGAGGAAGTTTAGAAGCAAGTTATTGGAGCAATTTGTGATGTAGTAAATTATGCCCTAAAATCCATTATAATCGAGGCTATCAGATAAGTAGTGGATGCCTTCATGTCAAAATGGTTTTAGTACAAAAGTACAATTTATTGGTGAGTCACTAAGGTAATTTTGGTAAGACTAAAGAAAAATCCCCATGAGTCCTTCCTAGAATATTCAATGCTTTAGGAGAAGAAAGATAATGAATGGATGGTTTGCATTTAGTTAGTACAAACATTTATTCTAGAGGATTTCCATTTCCGTTATTTCAATTTTCCATAAAATGTACTTCCTTCAAAAATAGGTTGAATTTAACTTATGAACATATTGGCGAAAATCTTACTCAAATGTTTATAATTCATCACTATAGGTTAAAATCTGTATTTTTTAAGCGGTCTTAGGGGTTATTTGGGAATCTTGTTCTCCTTGTTGTCTATTTTTCCATTTACTAGTTTTTTTTTGTTTTTTTACTCTTCCTTGTAGCACATTGTTAGCACAGTATGCCCCTTAATGCCCTAGTTTTTAAACTTAGATTTGATTCCATGTGGAAGGACCCCCACCCCCGATGGGCTAATTCACTGGGTCCTTGAATACTATATATTTAATTATATAATTACAAATTTTTATTTATATATTTAATTATATATAAATATAACTATAATTATTATACATATGTAAAACTTTATATATATATAGTTAATTATAATTATATATAACTATAATTATATATATATATATATATATATATATATATATATATATAATTAATTTTATAGAGAGAGAGTGTGTTCTATATAGATTTATATATATAAATAGTTATATAAAATTAAAGTTTTTTATATACATAGTTATAGTTATATGTATATATAGTTAAATATATAAATATATATATACATATATAAGTTATGTGTGTGTGCATATGTGTTTGTATCTGTGTGTCTGTTAATATTGTTAATGATGGTTGTTCATTGATTCTATCTCTAATATGCAAATTTAAATGAGATATTTTGGTATGTGGATACCAATTTAAGTTAAATGTTGAATAAATGGATGAGATACTAGGTGCATGGTACATAAAAACACTTGTTACATTGTTTGTTGTTAGTAATGAAGTATGTATATGTTAATGATTACACGATATTGCATGATCTAGTGTTGGGAGACTAACCACAAGTTAAATGAGTTAAGTGATAGTTGGATACTCTGGTACAAAAGTAGCATCGATGACATGGAATTCGAAAGACGAGTGTATGCAAATGAAGCATTATTGTTTTAGAATTATTATTGGTTCATTACTATGATGTGTGGGAAGGTGCATGGTTTCAGGAAACACGGCTTCCAAAACTAGTTATTCGATGCTAAAGCTTAAGAACAACAATAACAATGCAGTTACTATGTCGATTTAGGAATTGGCCCTCGTTCCATTGGGAGGGGTGGAGGCATTTCCCACCATTTATCCTCCAAAACCTAGTGTCATGGGAGGTTTTTGCTATGGCACGCTCCCCAAGGTGTGTGATGATGACTGTCATTTCCTGCTAGGAAATCTTGGTTGATGTAGTCGATACTTCCGCTTACGGGTTCTATTTGGAGTTAGGTCAATATAGTTGACACTCAAGGATATTCCAGCAGAGGAAGGATAGGATAAGGAAGGCAGTTGTGTATTAGATAGAAGGAAGCAACTATATAAGGATGTGGTTGGAGTTATGGAGAAAAACATGATTAACTATGTGTGTGTTAAGATCCTTATTTTACACTTGAGTGATAAACTTAGTACACTGTGTCATTAGTTGTATTATCATGATCTAGTTACGAAATTGTTAGGCAATACAAATTCTAGTTTATGTCTGCATCAATAGATGATCAATTGTGTGTCTGTATGTCTATGCGATACAATGTTATCATTCTGACAAAGTTCCACAGATAATAAGAAAAATACATAATAGATAATAGGGTAGTTCATATGGTAAAGTCAAAACGGGGCATTACAATAACATCTCCAAAACATATGTACATAGGGAACCCCACACATAAAATTAGGCACTCCCCTCTTGGAAAACCCCTGCCCCCAGATGCACATATGCACATGAGTCATCAAACTAGAGCTCAAATGTGGGATGAGTCATTGTAAACCTCTCAAAAAATAGAGTAGTTAGATTTGGTGTGAAGGGGGGGGATTCTCTCCCCTGCAACAGTATACTACAGTGGTTTAAAGCTACAACAAACTGTCATCTAAAAATAACATCCCACCTGATTAACCTGTGCCTCTTTCATAAAGTCTCTACATAATACAACATAGAGCAGCTAATGTGTTGACCATCAATGAGATGGTATTCTATCATGGTAATAAATAGGCTCAAGCACCTAGCTTCCTTTGTCTAAAAAGTGTTTAGCCTCAACTGGCCCCCACTCACCTAGAACTCACTAGGGTGAGTAATATCTATACTGATAAAGCATTGTACATACATTAACTCGAGCTCAACTACAACACCAAGCGATAGATTGTGAAAATGGGGAAAGGACTCCTTCATAGATAAACATGTGATGAAATACAAATTGTCCTCCTATGTAGGTTGGTACCAAATATGGGGACCAACCCTATAGGCCCGTCTGTCATGATCCCAATGATGAATCAACTTCGTCAATAGCTTAATATACCCTCTAAGAGAAGTGGCCTCTTCTTTAAACTTAAGGAGGCCAACCTCAAATAAAAATTGTTGTGTCACTTCTGCAATAGGACAAGGAAATAAATCCATCTCCCTCTCTCAAGCCTACCATACCCAATCGACATTAGACTAGTCAATCATATATGGTGGTGGTGCTTGTCCTTGATCTACTTCAAATTTCATCATGAATTATATTAATAAAATAAAATATATATACAAATTATGTACTTGAAACACTTATTAGAATTTATTTGAATTTTTTAGGGATCAAGAAACATTTTCATCACCGATGCATGTAATTCAAATATGACACACTGCCCACGATGCTTCACTATTTTAACAAATGCACCATAAATGGTGTTAGAAAAATAGGATCGCAGAGCAATAACAATAAGCAAGATACAAATATAAATCACATAAACACAATACAAGAGAGACACCAATATAACGTGGTTCACACAAGATGGACTACGTCCACACAGAAATTTCCAGTCCTTATTATTGTACCATCCAACAAATGAAGGGATACAACCCACAACACATCCACTGCAACTTCCTCTTCACTCTCTCACAATCTCTCTTATACAATCATGGAGATCTTTACAATGCTACAATACACAACGGTATTAAAATGTGTTCCTTTTAAAGAGGGATTTCAATGGGAAAATACTATGGAACACCCAATACCATGGGCCCACCAAAACTTCCCATCATGGGCTAGGATGCAAACACGGCTGAAACACGACCTCTTAATAAGGAAGATCAGGCTCCACAACCAACAATCTCCCACTTTGATATTGATCACAACAACTCCACCGCTGCTGCACTTGTTGGACTATGCTCTGAACCTTAGACCTCGACAAATTCTCATATTCACCTTAATGCTTGAAGGCCAGCTGAAACTGAGCAGGAACTCATTTTCTCTCTGGTTACCACCTTGGTTAACAGGTCTGCAGGATTCTGGCTAGTGTGTATCTTTTCCAACTTCAACTGTTCATCTTCCAGAACAGATTGTATGAAATAGTACTTGAGTTGTATATGTTTAGTATTAGAATGGAAGGTTGAGTTCTTTGCAAGATGAATGGCACTCTGGATGTCACTATACAACCTTTTATTCTCCTACTTCTTATCCAATTCCTCCATGAACCTATGTAACCAAATAATCTCTTTACTAGCCTATGTAGCAGCAACATACTATGCTTCTGTTGTTGAAAGTGCAACAACATTTTGCAGCTTCGAAATCCAACTTACTGTCGTTCCACCTACAATAAATGCATACCCTGTGATGCTCCTCCTGCTATCTTTATCATCTACCATATCTACATCAACATACACCTATAGAACAATGTTTGAACCTCCAAAACATAATGCATGAGTAGTAGTACCTCTCAAATACCTGCAAATCCATTGTACAACTCCCGCTGCATGTGCAATATCTGGTCTTGTACACACCATGGCATACATCAAGTTGTCAACTGCTGATGAATAGGGAAACGTGGACATGTATTCTATCTCTTCTTGTGCCTTGGGACACATCTCCTTACTTATTTTGAAATGGTTGGCCAAATGTTACACCTAAAATCTCACCATCATGAACTCAGTGCCTAAATCCCTGAAGTCCCATGATCAATTTAGCCAGTTAGAGCAAGTTGATGTCCTTTGTCCACATTCCTAATTAGGATGGCGCATGTTGTCTTTGGGCAAGAAGCGTCGGCGCAGGTTGTCCTCATGCAGCTTGCGCCAGAGTCAGTTTAATGAGATAAAGGTAGCTTTTGAGCAAATTCTAGAAGTTGGATGAGGTGGATCCCTATCCCTAACTCCTAGGTGAGATGGCCTTCAGTTCCCTAACCTAATGGGAGGATCCCTTATCCCTATCCCCATGATCCTCAACCTACTCTATCCACTTGGTCCTATAAATACAAGAGCCCTCTCCATTCCAAAGGGAGGAAGGTTATAGCATCCATATGTTGGTGAAATAAAGCTTAGGAGATCATCATCCACCCATTGGAGGCACCCATTTCTCCTTAGAGGCATTGCCTTGGCTTGTTGGAGGAAGATTGCAACGTTAGGGCTTGGTTGTAATCCTCACTCTTCTATGTATTTCCACTTTTTATACAGTAATACAAAACTCTTTCCATAAATGTCTTGTCATTCATTGATATTTATAGTTTACTTCCTTAACCGTTTACTTAGATCAATTATTGTGTAGATGTGCTATTACTGCTTGTTTGTCTCTTGTATGTTCTGACAGGTCTTGCAGCTTTGGATCGGACGACCATGGAGCTTGGAGCGACGAGGGAGAAAGAGATCTACAGATCTGAAAAGTAAGATGTCTACATCTCTCAATCTCTAATTAGATCTAGGAAGGTAGATTTTTATTCTGTCCTATTTGTTCTAGATTCACATTGAACTAGGGAGATCATGCCTTAAGTCTACTTTCGGTAGATTGTCCGGTAACAAATTTACCGAAAGCGGACACTTAGGAATTAGAAATTAGAAATTTAGGCATTTTTTATTAGGAGGACACTTTAAATATATTGTGAAATTATTGTCTATGGGCGTGGCCCCAGAAGGATATATGACTGCACAGAAGAAGTATTTAGTTGTAAAGTCTGGGGACTGTAAATTGATAGTCGGTCAATTGTACAAGTTAGGACCAGATGAGGTATTGTGTCGCTATGTTTTGGAGCATTAGAGATCAATCATCTTAGTTGAGGATCATGATGGTGTTGCGAGAGGCCATTATGCAGGTAAAGCTACAAAGGAGAATATACTAAGATTCGGGTTGTGGTGGCCTACCCTCTATAAGGATTCCAAGGAGTATTGTCAGAACTGCGATGTATGTCAAAGGATCTAGAAACTTCAAGGAGAGATGAAATGCCATTAGTTCCCCAAGTTACATTACAGGCATTCGACAAGTGGGATATTTATTTTGTGGGTCCAATAAATCCACCAAGAAAAAGGACTGGTGCAAATTATATTATTACTATGACCGACTATCTTACCATATGAGCTGAAGCTGCACCGATATGAGATTGTAGTGATGCGACTGCTGCAAAGTTTTTTTCCGAGAATGTTGTCACCATGTTTGGTTGTCCCCGAGTTCTATTGAGTGATCAAGGTGCACATTTTGTTAATAAGACTATAGAAGCACTTACAAAATAATTTCATATATACCAGAGGAAGAGTGCTACATATCACCCACATGCGAATGAGACTGTCGAAGCATTCAATAATATTTTGGAACACGTACTAACAAAACTTTGTAATGTGAACCGCGATGACTGGGACCTAAGAGTTCCTGTAGTATTATCGGCATATAGAATGACATGCAAGAATTTGATGGGCCAGACACTCTTCAGGTTGGTGTATAGACAAGAAGATGTGATTCCCATGGAGTATATTGTCCCAAGTTTAAGAGTTACTACTTTTACCGGTATGTCTGATACTGGTGCTATTGAATAAATATTTTCACAGCTACTTTAGCCAGAAGAAGACAGGTTTATTTTAGGATTCTATCAGCAGGTGCAGAAAGATAGAGAAAACGCATGGCATGATCGCCACATTACCATAAAGCACTTTCAGTGAGGAGACTTAGTTCTTCTTTATGACAGTAATTTTTTCAAGCACCCTAGCAAGTTAATAATGCATTGGCTAGGCCCTTATGTCATCAACTATGTGACGGAGGGAGGAACAGTACAGTTGCAGAAGCTAGATGGAGAACTCCTTAATGGATTGGTAAATGGGAGCCAACTAAAGCCTTACATGGACGGTCGTGCCTCATCGCAATAAAGAATTATGAGTCAATGCTTGTACATAGGAAAAAAAATTGTGTCTGTATATGTTTCGTGGAAATCCCAAGTTTTATTTTTTGTTGAGGTCATTCATGTAAAAAATTTCATGTCGATGTGTTTCTATGTCAAATATTTTGGAAACTCCAAGTTTTACTTAATGTCGAATTTTTCCTTTCAAAGTCTTAATTTCGTTTTTGGAAACCCTAACTTAATTTCTCGTCAAAGTGTTATATCATACGCAGGGTTTGGGGATCTTTCATAGTTCCCTTTGACACAGTTTCTAACCTGTCGAAGTTGCAGTTAACAATAATTAATTGTTTCTTTAATGGCGAACATAGTGGCAGCATTAGTGGGATTTTTGCATTAATTGTTGAAAAGACTTAAGTGTGTGAACAAATTGGCCACTACCACCATGATTATTGCAAGGATTGAGTGCATTCATTACACATCGAGAATGACATAAAAATCACGGGGGAATTAAGTTTAAAAGTGCATTCATCAACCATTCGGGACGCATTGTTGTATTGATGTTGAAGAGTATTGATCACACCAGAGTTCGAGCTAATTACGCAGAGCAAGTTCAATGTCACAGAGGATCAAAATGCAAGTCAATATATCTGCAACCAGTCAATATCAAGGATCAGTCGAAGAGGTTAATGTGCAGGGGTTTGCGTCGGGTAGTTCAGAATGGCCAGAGGTCGTATCGCTGCACATTCCAACAAATGTGCTAAAGAAGTCAAGGAAAGAAAACCGCAAAGTGAATCTAGAGGCAAGAACCAAGGGAAGGCATGACATTGAAGCTTCTGCATCCGAGTCGGAAACAATTTTTCTTGTGTATGTTCCATCGTGGAAGATGGACGTGAGACATGTTTGAGTACCAAAGAATGCCTGGTATTCATTAGTATCAGTTCTAGTCCCAAAGGGCGTTATGATCCAGGGCGATATTTTGAAGAACATTAACAATTTGTCATATGCGGACTATGACGTCGCAAAATTTCCAAAATTCCACTACAAGAGCTACATGTAAATAGTGAATGCAGATCCAAGAGTGCCATTGGATCTTGAACCTATAGAATGGGCTTTAGGCTTGAAGAGAGTGGGCATTCTATTGCTAATGCACCTTCCACACTTTGGTAGGACTATGGAAGCCAATGCATGCATGAAGCAGTTATTACTTTGTTTCCATGGAGGTTTTTTATGGCTTGAGACTAAGGTTTCGGTGGACACCGACCCGATTACAAAAATTATAGGGTTTCCCAAGGTCGGGGTGGACCCTGCCCAGTTTTTTGTGGGAAAGGAGCGAGATAGAGAATTGGTTGCAAGAATGAAAGACAAATACCAGTTGTCGAAGAACAACGGGGGGTTTGGTGTAGCGTCAATTAATGATCAGGTCGTTCACTTCACTGCAAAGGCGCTAGTGACAAAATTATTGAGAAAGGTTCGATCGAACCAAGTCACTACGTCAGTCATCGCGGCGGAAGAGCAGTGCGCAGTAGGCATGCAAGTGAATTGGTCGACATTTATCTTAAACGAGTTCCTCAATGACTGTGTTGATTCCCAGGAAAATGGTAGTCCCTTTAATTATTCGTGGCTATTGCTATTAATATCATTTGTAGGTTGGGCGGAGCTGAAAGCTTATCAGGGAATGGATCCAATTGGGCCCTGCTATGCTTCGCAGTAGGTGAACTTGTGTTACTCTAGCATAAAAAGGAGGTAGGAAGAGAGAAATGTCACCCCGTATCTGCAGAAAGAGGCACTGAAGTATTTATGTTGTGCAGATACCCTGTGTTGAAGAAAGTGTTCTAGTGAAGTATTGGGGCATTGTGAGGTTCAAAGTCGAACCCCATCATATTTACATTCAGGCTAGGCGGGACCCACATAAACAATGGTTCATCATTGGGTTCAAGTTACCAATGGAAGAAGTCGAAGTAATCATTGAAGAATGGATAGTGGAGTAGAAATTTCATGTTGAAGTTGAGAATATTTCACCAGATCCGTCGCAGTAGCATCAACGATAGGAAGGTACATTTGGCCAACATCAAAACACAAGTCAAAACCATAGTACAAAAAACATCGGTGACAGAGGTGATGAGGAAACCCGCCCCAGTCAAAGAACGATGACAAAGAGTTAAACCAGAATCTTGTTGATCCGGGTCTGGGAGAAAAGCGCAAGGTTGGAGCAGTGACACAAAGAGGAAAGAAGAAACAAAAAGCACATAGGTATAGCACAGTGCATGCCTTGAAATATGATGATGTAAACATCCTGTTCGATAGGATGACTGAGTTTGTTGAAGAGAATCAGAAGATCACAGAAGGAAAGACAGTTCAGTTGTGTGATAGCATGACGAAACTTTTGGACACACTCTGCAAAGCGATCAAGTGGATTAGCATCTAGACTCTGCAATAGACTATTGCGCTGCGGGTCAAGGCTGCACATGAGGAAGAAAGTCGGGAGCAGTTGGCTCCACCACATTCAAGCGACAGAGTAATAAAGTTGTTTCCGCGAGCACTGGGTTTTGATGGAGTTGGGGAAAGTATGCAAGTCCCTCAAACAAGCTATGCAGAGTTGAAGTAATCTGCATTGCCTATTTTCATATTGTATAATTTACAAGAAAACATTGCACGGGAACTAAAGGCAAAGGAGAGGTCAATTTTTGACCTTATGAAGGGATATAAGAACCAAGTAGTGGTTCTTAAGGACCAGTTCGATGAGCTTCAACAGGAAAAGGACTTGCTACATTAGGAAAAGTAGAAGTTCCAGGAGGTTGTCGCAATAACATGTCGAGCAGTTCCCGAGGCAGAAGTGATTGATGCAATGGCATCTAACGAGAAGCTGCAGTGACTATAGTCTATGATTTTGGGGTATAAGCAGAAGGTGAAAGAATTAGAATCCAATTTGGTGCCCAGTACACTGCCAGAAGTGATAGAACAAAGACGGTAAGAAGAGCAAGGAGCCGTTCAAAACATTCAAGAATCGAAGTCTCAGTGTATGAAGATGTACGACTAAGTGCCGTAGACTTGGGCTATGCTATTCAAGGATGCAGATCTTCAGCAGATAAATACCAGAATTGGATCGGTCGAAAATAATATGGAAAACCTGCAAGATCTACTAAAGAATCTACTGCCAGTTTAGAGAATGAGGAAGGTTGCGGAAAATAAAGTGTTGCAGGCAGAAATCAACCGACCAAGAGTTCGACAAAATAGCGCTCAGAAAGGGTGGAAGCACTCCAATCAGAAGCTGAGCATTTTTCTAAAGTTATTTGAGGTCAACATGCACTCATTCATATGCCATTTACCTAGACTATCGAGTAGAGTATAGAGCATATTACTGCTGAGCTAGTCGAGGCCATAAACTAGAAAAAAGAAATAAGTCCGACATTCGGTCAAGGCTACCAAGAAAGTATATGAGGAATTCTTGTCGAAGATGCAGGAACCTGTGACACAGCCTTGAAGTGTCATGGGACGATCCACATGTGAGTATTGGGGGCCTGTTGGGCCTAGTATATTTTGGGTATCATTTTTGGTAAGGAAGTTTTGGTGTGGACAGACCAAAGTAAAAGTGGTTTGACGAAGTGGTCAAATTTGACGAAGCGGCCGAGAAACCAGGAAGACGGTTATTTTGAATATTTCAAAGGGTGGAGTTGAGTCATTTAGTTAGAGCTTGTCCAATTACAGTAATGATATGAGAAGTTGGTTAGTGGAGTAGTGGGATCGAGGTAGGCTGTGTGTGCCCTATAAATATGTAATAAGAGGGAAATTTTGGGTCGGTTAGAGAATAGTAGGATGTCAAAGTTAGTTCCATTTTATGTCTATAATTGGCGAAATGTTCTATGTTTTGGCATGTCAAAGATGCTATGAGAAGCCGAGACGCAAGATCTGCAGGCTGTGTGCGCATGCCTATTGTAATTGAAGGAAGAATTTGTAAGTCATAAAACATGAAGTGCTTATCTATTGGCTGTGACTCATAATAAAAGAAGCGCTTTTGTGGTTTTTTCCATCTTAGTTTCCATGTTAACGTCTGGTCTTCTAGGTGATGTGATGTGTTTCTTTATGTGTTTGTTCATTTTGCTTCTGAGTTATATGAATTAATGAATAATTGTGCCTAGATGAAGAAATATGTGAATGCAAAGTATAATTCTTGTCATATAATTTCTGGTTAACTTATGAATTATGTCGAAGTGAATGGTTTGTCAAAGTTATTAATCTGACGGAGTTATGTATTTTTTTACGAATGAGTTTTTTATCAATATATTCCCCTTATGCGCTACAGAAACCCGATTCCTCCAGTATCCATAAGTACTTCGGGTGAGACCTCATATACTTCGCAGGTGTTGTCAAAAGGGCTAAAACCCTTTTGGGATAGTATCTGTGGTGTTTGTTGGTGTTGTGTTGTATGTTGGACCCTGGTCGAAGTAGAAGTGTGCCAACAGAAGGAAAATTGAATATGAGAAGGGGAGCACTTCAAAAATAAAACTACAGTTTTCTCCTGAAAAAAAAAAAAAGAAAGCTAACCCTGGGGATAAACAAATTTATAGTAGGAAAAGGAAAATAGGAACAACAGTTATTGAAATCATTGCTAAGGAACCTAAATCTGAATGTGCAAACATGGAAACGGAGACACCTCACAACAGTAGGTCCAATAAGGAAAAGGGAAAGCAGAAAATGCAATAGGTTTATTATTTAGGGAAACCTCACACAATGCCAACCAACAAGTTCAGACTTAATGAAAAATCTATTTTTGATCCCTTATTGAAGAAAAATATATTCATTGACCTTGAAGAGTATCCAATTGAGAAAAAGGGAAAATAAAAACTAGTCCCTCAAGCTAATAAAAAGGGGAAAGGTTCCAGATTGAGGAAAATGAAAATAGCGCCTGAGCTAGAGTAACTAGTATTTTCCCAGTCAATCTCTGAAGAACAAAGTGACCCGTTTGATGAAAGGGATAAGACAATGGCCATTGTCTTAACAACCATTGAAGATGCACCTAAGGAATTTCCAGAATTACCAGAAATTACTCCTCATGGTCAAGCATTCCCAGTAATGAAACAAGTTATATAGAGAAGCTTATTCCTAGTTCATCCTTCCAAGTTGATTCGAAAGGGAAGAATATATTAAATCTCCCATATTCTCACAGCGAAAATTTAGATCTTGGAAAGCAATCAGAGATACTTGAACCTGTCACTCTGCATCAATCAAAGAGTAAGAAGCTTAAGACTAAGAAGGTACTCAAGAGAGAACTTAAGGAATACAAAGGTTTTGTCAAAAATATGCAGCAAGAGAATGAGCAACTATGGAGGGAAAATAACAACATCAACAAAAAGATGAGTAAACTTGTGTCCAAGCATAATAAGCTCTACAAATTTTCTTAGAAGTTGAGGAAGGATAAAAAGAAGTTGAACAAACAGGGGAGATTGTTGAAAATCAGGTGGCTTCAAGAAAAACATTGGAACCAAGTAAGCAGTGGAGGTTGGACATTTTAGAAGAATTAGGATCCTGGGTTCTACAAGATACACTTCAAGTTTCAATGACTAAGACATAGTAATGGTTTCATGAAGGGTTTGTCACACGTACTACCAATTTTGAAGATCAAGCATATTCTATAGTGAGATTGAATGGTTTTGGAGCTGAGAAACTACTGAAAATGTTGCACAAGTTCTCATGCAGGATATAAGACCGCTACATAAATTTTCAATTTTGTAGCACTTGTTTCACATAAATTTGCAAGATGCACTACAGAATTTCCTATAGCATGATTTTTTCACCTTGTTTTGTAGATTTTAGAATTTTACAAGTTTTGCAAGGGTATTAACCTTTAATAGATTCTTAGTCATGTTTTCCCATGTTGATAACATCAAGCATATGCCAAGTTTGGATCAAGTAAGATTATTCAAAGCTTTCCTAAAGTATAGGATCTAAGATCGGTTTTGGATTTTATACTTTAGTTATAAAATCTATTTGAATCCATGTAAATATTATCTTAGAACTATAGATAGGCATCGACCCACTTTTGTTGGATATGAGATCCAAAACTTATGTATCTTGTGTCTATAAAACAATGGATGAAAATGAAGAGAGGGGTTCAAATGGTGAGGTCTTAAGGGTCGTGTTTCAGACTGTTTCTGTAATGACAATCTATATTCATTCTCGGAGATCAATCTTGTTGTGGGTTAGACTGTGCTCCTCTTTATGTTTAAATTGTTGCTCCTTATATTGAATACAGAGTTAACTTATGAAGTGCATTACATGTCTTGCTTATTTCGTATCAAATAGAAATAATACTTTATTTTGTGTTGCCTGAAACTTGTTATCTGTGTTCATATTTAACAATATAGTTCAAGCCATTATTTTGAGTTATATTTTCCTCCTGTGAATATATGAGTTTAACAATTGTTTTCCGGATTAGTCTGTGAATGCAGAAATAAGCTGACCTCCCTAGTTTAATCACTAAACTAGAACAAAGCGAACAATCATACATACATTTCCCTACCTTGATCCAATCACAAATTGAGAGATGGAAGACATACCTTTAGCCATGAGTTGTCTTCAACGATCCAATGCTCCAGCAAGCTTGTTCATCCACTTATTAGAAACATCTACAAAACATGTAAGCCAAGCAATGCAAGAAGAAAACTAGATCTAGGATTAGATTAAGTTATATATATGAACAAGGAGATATAAAATAAATGAATAACAAACCATTTATGGGAAATGAAATGCAATATTTTCTTAACAGAAATGGTAAATAGTAAAACCGCTTAAGCCTTGGTGTCGTATCTCTTCTCCAATGGGTTCCTCTTTGCTCCAATATGTCACTTCAATGAAGGAAGGATAAGGATACAAATTCTATCACTCCTAGTGTAATTTCTCCAGCATAACCCTATTCTCAATTCCTCCTCCCCTCACCCATGGCCAAGCCTTGAATTTATAGGATAATATGGATAGGGGAGAGATGAGATATTTTGGGATAATGGATGAGATGTGATCCCAACAAGTGAGGAATTTGAGTGAGATCCTAGAAAAAAGGGAGGGGATCTCATCAAGATAATATTTGGTTCTAGAGACTTCTCGAAAGCCTCTTTTTCTTCCCATACAGACATCGACGCGACTTGGACATAGAGTAACATGCACCAGATGTGCTCGACGCGAGTTGATGTGAAGGCAAGTCGTGTCATCGACGCGGGTTGACAGTAGAGCAAAGTGCGTCGATGGATATCGATGCGTGTTGCTAATGAATCAAAGCGCATCGAAGTCACAAAAAAGTTGATTACATGACAAAAAGAATTAAGGATCATTCACCTTGGATGTGGCTTTAGGGATTGTGGCTACATGAGGTCAGATGACCTTGTGCAACTGACAAAAATTCCATGTAACAGATTGCCCCCCAAATTACGAATCTAGAGAGAAAGGTAATAGGTGAAGTACTTTGATATGGTGACAAGAGCAAGGAACCATTGGTCGGAGAACTATTGACAATACCCAAGGAATTTGTAATACAATCTCTAACACTTTGGAGCTAAATGAGTTGAAACACGACTGTCGACCAATACACTGCAGATCCATGTTGATACTAACTGACTGAACATAATCATGGCTACTAAGATACAAGCGTAGATCCATGATGAGAAAATGATACAGCCACAACCAATACAAGATTGGATATGTGTGATAGTACATCAATGAGGACACCGACATGATGTTCATGTGGGAACCTACTCAAAAAATATCCATCACAACCCCGGTAAACACATAATGAGGATCCCCAGGGTCTTCTACCCAATCTCGAATCGATACAAATCTAACTATGTGATTACAAAGTGTTGAAGTCGAACATAGTAGAAACCACTTTATTACCGTCCAATGATGTGAACCGTTAACAAGTGCGAGGGAAATCACCAGTGATGTTAATGATCCCCAAGGTATCATAGTACATCCCAACGAATGTGAATGAATGAGTTGGAGTCAAAAATTCGTGGAATCATTTGATCAGAATTCAATGATGTGAATCCATTGTCGAAAGCGAGAAGACCTGCCATTGAGGCATGCGGGATTCAAGGAACTAGATGGTTTCTAAATCTAATCCATGGATTATGTGTTGGTGTCGATAGGGATACATTTGTCAACAGAGGGCCATGATACATCCCACATCATCAACATGAAATCGATACAGGAAGAATATTTTGGGTGGTAAATCAAATGAGTGTGGACTGACACAAGGTACCTAGACTTTTAAGGATAATTGATGTAACAGAGAATTTGACGATTGTAAAGCTTGACTCAAATGGAGGACTCCCCTTGAACATTTTACGGCATGACAAATGACCTGGAAACATGGACTTGATGAGACGGAGGTCAAGACACAATGCAACATGAATGGATCATTCTTAGGATGACCCAAATGAGTAAAGAGACTCATAGACTTGACACGACTCAAAGACAAGTTGATTACCCAATTGTTAAGATAAAATGCAAACACATGCCATATTCAAGGGTGACAAAGGGATTCCATAAATGCAGATACAGATGCATTTCCCTTCCCTTATTCCCCATCATGATTAACAAGTACCTCTTTTTTTATTAACGAGCTTGAGGTGGATAATAGATGCTCGATATATCTCATCCTTCAAACGAGTCCAATCTGACTTTTTTTACGAACCTAAGAAAGGAGGGGTTCATCCCTATAAGGGTCCTTCATTGTTAAATGTTAACGAGTCCAAAGAAGGTAAACTCGGTGTCATTTCATGTTTAGAGAGTCTAGAAATACTAAAGAAGACTCCAAGGTGTACCTTTTCATAAATGTAGTCCCCAGACCCGAAAAAGTGCAAAACAATGCCTAGAAGAACTCTCCCAGTCAAAGTTTGACTAAGGTATTCCTTTTTCGTAATTAATACTACTCGGCCCGAGAAAGGGGTAAACCAAAACTGAATAGATGCCCTTTCAAATCCTTTTATGAGCTTGAAAGGAAGCAAGTTCACTCAGCGATCTTTTCATATTTTAAGAGTATGAAAAGGGATTAAAGAAAACTCCAATAGCGTCTTCGAGCATGAAAGACAATTTGGAACATAACTTCTTTATTATGTTTGACATGTAACTTCAACAACAAGTTGTTAAAAAATAACTATATAAATTAATCAACAAAGAGTCTCTTAAATTGAAATGGTAAAAAGTGATAATAAATTACAAAGTAAAATATTAAAATATTCACCCTCAATCCAATAAAAGGGAGTAAAAGTGACTTATTTTACCATTCTATCTTTGTTATTTTCACCAAGAAGGGTAAAAAACTCCTTGTAGTAGCAAGTTTGTGTTAAAGATTGTGGGAACTTCAGGCTGTGGATCCGAGCTTTGTCAACTCCAGGTAACCATCTTCACCTTCTTCTTTCATTTTCTAAGCTAAAATTATGCAAATTTCATGATTTTTTATGGATTTGGGGTCGTTTTTTAAGAATAAAATGCGTGCCCCGGTCAACGCGACCTACCTTTTCGAGAACCGCGTCACAACCCACAAAAAGGCCAAGCGCGTCGATGGCGCACTGTGTGCAAAGTCAGGTTGCGTCGGCCGTGAAAGGAAACCCCAAAGATGAAATACATGAAAAATACTTGGATTTTCTTGTAGATGAAGGGTTTTTAATCCTTATATTTGGTCTTGCAGGTCCTCAAGCAAAGAAAATGGTGTTAGAATGGAAGGAACGCGACCACAAATTGGAGGATTTGAAAGGATTACATGATGCCAATACAATGTTGGCACTTCAAGAATGTGGCTTAAATAAATTCTTCCTTACTCCAAATATGAGGGCCCAAGTGCATTTTTTGGGGTATTTATTGGACATGTGGGATCCCTATGAACGGTGTTTTCGAGTAGGGACTCACATCCTTACCCATGAGATAGATGAAAAATATTTTTTGACTGGGATTTCAAGAAGAGGGGATCGAGCCATGATTATTGGGCAGAGAGGAGGTGACGGAAATACAGATGAACTCATCACCCAGTATTGCGAGCCCAGGACTAGGAAGTCTACCGGGAAGATCCCAATTGCACAAGTCCATAGTCTACCATTGAGAATTGTGCTCTTCACAGTGGTTTGAGTAGTGGGGAGTAAGTCCCACCACCAAGAAATCAGGTCTCAGATGTTATGTGCCATAGCATTCATGGAACCTACATTGTTTATTTGGTGTGAGGGCCTCCTGAGCATCATGAAAGATCAACTGACCAAGTGCCAAATAGGTAGGACTAACAATTTGGTTGTGGTTCTATCTTGGTATCCTTCTTTATGGAGCGGGTTCCTCACTTCCGTCCTTAGCATATAAAGATAGCTAGCCCCGATCTGCGAGAGCCACGCATGAGGAGGTGGACTGAGTTGTTTGGCCGTCATGGTGTTCAATTCCATAGTTATGGGTTGGATTTCTTCTGATGGATGCATAAGTAGCTCCTTATGGTAGAGTATTATGCTTACGCAGGCACAGATTTCCGAGGAGATCCCGACTTGGCGCTACCAAAGGGGTCAGTCTGGTGTGACATAGGTAAGAAAATATATTCATGTTGCTTTAAGTGTTTATGTATTTTTTGAATATATCACTTTTTGGTGTACTAATACTTCTTATGTTTTACCAATGCAGATGTGGGGCAAGAGAGGCCACCTGGAGCTTCCCCTATACAGCGGCGAGGAGAGGGTAGGGTCATTTCTTCTTGTGACTGAGAAGCGAGCGACATACTCACATAGACTGAAGAGAAATTAGAGAGGTTGACTACTGACATCCCAGACATGTCAGTGGATGATCTGCCTCGTCGGTACCAACGCCACACGGTGGGAGTTTCTGTGAGTATCGGGCGTCTGCTCCATCGGGTAGCTCGGGCGATGATATGTTATCACGAGTGCCAGGACTAGCCCTATTATCTATATGTAGTGATGTACTGAAATCCGTGAGATTAAGAATTTTTCCATGATGATGTACTGAAATATATGAGCTTAATATTCTGCCATGAGGATGTACTAAAAGCTATGAGCTTCAGATTTTGTCTTAGTACTTATTTGTGGAACTTTTATCATACTTAATATAAAAGCGGTTTTATATACAATGTGTGTATGACGAGTATGGATCTGATATATGTTGCTTATATATGAGCATTTTACATGTTATGCTTGTTAATAAAATGTTTTAACAAAGCGAGATGTACCAATCTAAAATGAAATTGGCTAAGGAATCAGCAACCGTATTCATATGTCTCGGAATATGTAGGTATTGAACGAGCTCAAAAGACCTCTCCGAGAGACGTACTCATCAAAAAAGATGAAGTAGTGTAGGGTTGCAAACAATGTAGACTCGGTTTATATGGCAGACCACCAGTTGGGAATCCAAATAGATGACAATGTGGTCCACACCAAGGGAAGATGTGTCGGTTAACAATCCAATCATCACGTGATACTCGGCGATGTTATTAGTTGCAGGACCTAGGCAAGTTCCTCTTGAGTTTATAAATTCGTCAGCAGGGGAATAAAGTACCCAATCTACCAAGGCGACGTTGTGAGTATGCCAAATAGAACCATCTGCAAATCCTGAATAGGTTGTCATCTGCGCATTCAAGGAGAACATGGTATAAGCAGTCACGATGGAGATGAGGCCCTAACATATGAAAAGAAAACTTCACACCATAGTATATATACATCATATACAAAATGTACAAGGTACTTATGCAAGATTTCTCTGAGATTAGTACCTCTTGAGGTAGAGCCCATTTCTATGCTCCCCCAAGGATGTCCCATCATAGTCAACTAACTCGTAGGCCCCTTTTTCTAACACATGTTTCACGATGTAGGGCCCATGCCACATGG
Organism: Larix kaempferi; assembly: GCA_027924585.1. Taxonomy (NCBI): domain Eukaryota; kingdom Viridiplantae; phylum Streptophyta; class Pinopsida; order Pinales; family Pinaceae; genus Larix; species Larix kaempferi. The sequence goes on along the minus strand of BSBM01000535.1, from coordinate 11,480,299 downwards.
AATCGAACTTACATGCCCCCAGTTTGTCATGTTTTTCTCCATATGTCAAGACCAGATCTCCTTCATTGAAGATGCGAGGTTTGACAGACTTGTCATATTGGGATTTGATGCACTTCTTATGTGCTTCATTAGCGAGAGCAGCATCGACACGACGAGTTTCATCCAGTTTGGCTAAATATAGGAAGTGTTCCTCTTCAGCTGTGGTGTTTTGCAAGAGTTCGACGGCTAGTTTCAAAGACGGGATCTCGCACTCTATAGGAAATAATGCTTCCAATCCATACATTGATTGAAAAGGTGTGAACCCGGTAGTAGTTTTGACGGAGGTTCTATATTCCCAAAGGGATGAAAAGAGCATTAAGTGCCAATTTGATCTATGGGTCCCTACCATGTGTTATATCATGGTTTTCAAGACCTTATTGATGGCCTCTACTTGACCATTTTCTTGGGGATAGTAGGGGGTTGAGTGTTCATGAAGAAATCCCAATTTGGCACTCAATTCAGTTACCATTTGGTTCTGGAAATGTGATCCATGATCTGTGACAATGGCTCGTGGAACCCCAAACCTAGGAATAACATGATTGAACATGAAGAGTGCGGAAGTTTTTTGTATTCCTTATATGTAGGCATATCCTCGTCCCATTTTGTGAAGTAATCAACAGCTACAGTAGCATAGCCATGCCCCCCAACCAAGGTAGGATTACAGTGAATGAAATCTAAGCCCCATTTTGCAAAGGGGCAGATGGAAATAACTAGGTGTAAAGGGGAAGGATGAGTGCGCTTTTTGGAATGAAAAAACGGGTAGGGAGGACACTTCTTAACGGCTTCCATGCAATTTTAAAAATGGATGGCCAAAAGTATCGAGCGCATAATACCTTATGGGTTGTAGCCATCCCATTAGAGGTGAACACCACATGCCTATGAGTGGCATTCATTAAGAACACACTCGGCCTCCTCATGAGTCAAACATCGTCGTAAGATCGAATCAATACCACGACAATATAGGGTGTCGATGATTATTAGGTAATATTTGGCATCATGGCAGATGTGACGTCGTTCGTCACGGTATAGGTGAGGCTTGAAGCGTTGTGTTTGGAGATACAAGGTAATATCTTTGTACCATGGATCAGAGGTACTGATCAGGAACAATGACTCATCGGGAAGAGACTCAATGGGCTCAGATTCTTGATCAATACGGGGAAGATCCCAAATTAGCTTCACGAATACTAATGACATTTTGGATTTTTCTTTTTCAAACTGTAAATCGAATTCTTGAAGAATCACGATCCAGCGCAAATATTTTCCCCCTAGTACTTGATGAGTTAAGACGTGGTACATAAGGTTTGAATTGGCGATGATAGTAGTTGTAGGGAGCATAATGTAATGAAGGAACTTCTGGACGGTGATGACAGATACCAGATCCAACTTCTTGACATGTGAATAACGAGTTTCAGAGTCGATAAGACCCTTTCTAAGGTAATAAATCACATGGTCTTGCGCGTTGTTATCTTCCTGCACTAAAACCATACCAATAGTCGAGGTAGAGGTAGCAAGATAAAGGATATAATCCTTGGTATAATCAAGTGGTTGTAACATGGGTGCATGGGTAATGGCGTGTTTGATATTGTCAAATTCACTTTGGGCGTAATCATCCCAGACAAAAGGGACGTTCATTTTTAACAACCACATATAACCCTATATCTTTTCCGCATAATTACACATGGAACGGTGCAAGTAGTTTTCCTTACCCTACAAACTTTGAATTTCGGTGATATCCGTAGCTGGGGGTAGGGCTAGAATAGCCTCTACCTTGAGGGGATCGATACGGATCCCATATTTTGAGATGATGAATCCAAGGATACGACCGGACTCCACGCAGAATATGCACTTGTGAGGATTTAGGCGGATGTTATAGCGTCGACATCTGAGGAAAATAATCGTTAGGTGATCGATGTGAAACTCACGATGATTTGAATGAGATGGAAAATCATCGAGGTAGGGATCCATGAAATCCTTAATATCATGAAAGGCATACTAAATGGACCACTAGAATGTGGCACCAGCATTTTTAAGGCCAAAAGGTAATTTGCGGTATGCAAATGTACCCCATGGGCAGATGAACGCAGTCTTGTGTTGGTCTGTTGGGTAGATTTCAATCTGATTATAGCCATAAAATCCATCCATGAACAAGAAGATGACACAACCGGCAAAGTTGTCAATGATTTGGTCGATAAATGGGGTAGGATAATTGTCCTTGGAACAAGCGTTATTTAGATCCTAGTAATCAACACAAGTTCTGATATTCCCTTGCTTTTTTATAACAGGAACGATGTTAGAGACCCAATCTGTCAAGGGGAGAGGATAAATGAAACCAACTTTCAACAGCTTTTCAATTTCTGCTTTAATAGCCGCAGTCTTTTGAGGGTGTACTGGAAGGACTTTTTGCCGGACAGGTTTTTCATCGGGATAAGTTTTGATCTCATGGACAACAATAGCAGGATCAATCACGGGCATTTCTTCATAGCTCCATGCCAATACGTCACAGAATTGTTTGAACAAGGCCGTATAATTTTTTATTTCTTCAGAAGAACAAGTTTGGCCAACATGGATATGTTCCATGACGTCGAGTTTTTCCGAGATGTCAATGGTAGTGGTAGGCGTAATGTTTGCCAAATTCCCTTTGGTTACCGTATCCTCGGTGAGAATAGGAGACTGAGGGTTGGAAACGACATCCGGTGAAATAATAGTTTGAATCTCATTCTCTACTGTGTCTAAAGGCAAGAGGAAGGACGATCGATGGTGATGGTATTCCCATGGAAGATCATCCAAGTTCATAATCTCCATGATGGATTCATCGGAGGGGAATGTCTGGAGGAGATGATCCAGCGATGGCGAGGACGAGTTCCACCAAGATGGTAGAGAACATGGGCCTGATGCCACTTGGTGATGGTCATTAGGAAAATCGGACGCGGATTCGATGGCATAATAAGTAGCCTCAGCAGGGATGAAAGGCATCTGATCTCCAATCGAATCAATGTCAATAGATCGGGAACAATCCAAGGGTCCATTGATTTGTAGGAAAATGGGGTCATGGATGAGATCATGTTCATCGTGGCAACATGTGATGGGGGATCAAGTGTTGGAAAGACTCCCATCATGGATGATTCTTTAAGGATTCCTACCCTGACACTCTTATATATTTGTGAAGAGTTCCCTAAAAGAGGGACATTATCTGCAAGATGAGTTGTGGTGTCCAGTGTAAAAAAATCCAATTGGTCGATAGTGACAATTTTCCCTTGATGGGGAAATTGCACAATGCGGAAGACGGAATATGCAACCGCAGTAATAGCGTAAAACCAATTTCGACCAAGCAATAAGTTGTAATCTAATGTTGTTGCAACTACTTCCATGCTAATGGAAACAATCTTGCCTCCTAATTCAACGGTTAAGGATTGTAAAATATCGTGTGGTTGGAATCCACGTCCGTCAAATGTTTTCAGAGTGGTAGGGGAATGGTTCAGTTCAGGAGAGCCAATGGATCTATAGAAGGACAAGGACACTACAGAATTAGAGGCTCCTTCGTCTAAAACAGTTTGATGGATATTTTTCCCAATGATTTGGAATTACGGTTGGTGGGAAAGCCTCGGCTTAAAGTATTCCAATCTAAAGATGATGGTGTTAGATTTTTCAGGATCCACTTCTCCAATAGCAGATAGCATATTCTTACCCCGATTAGGACATTTTTGTAAGATTTCAAGGGTCAACATAGCACATGTTTCCTGGGCTAAATATTCCACAATGTTGTATTTTTTAGCGGCCCGGGCGTTGGGGTTGAAAATTGCTTTTAGGATTGTGCTTTTGGGTGGACGCAATACTACATATGATCTAGGTTTGTCTATGGTCAAAGGACCTTGTGAAGGAGGGATAGTGGATGTGGATGTGGAGGATTTTGCAGTATGACCTCCATTAGATTCTTTATCGGGAACAGAATCGTGCGTACGTGTCCTAGTAGATAGGTTAATCGTTTCACTATGCATCATGAGAACATGAGCGGTCGTGGATGTTTCTCCTTGCAAAGGAGTTGGTTGTTGTGCAACCATCTGTTGTTGTTGTGTGGGGAAGGGGTATGTTAAAACTATGGGTTGAGGGTTTCCTTTTAGGAACTTCTGGACTTCTTCACGATGTGGGAATTCTTTCGTGAAATGGTCATCACCACACAGTAAACATGGATATTTAGCCTCCTATTTCGGTCTGGCATTAAGAGAGCCTGGATTGGTTTTGTGTTCCTGCTAGTTAGAATATTTCTTAGATTTTCCTTTGTTTTTCTTCTTACCACCGGATTTCTAAGATGAAGCAAATTGGACTGAATTCACCTCCACGGTGGGAGTAGGACTAGGTGAATGGTTGGTATTATTACCATCCTATGACGGAGTTGGATTTGAAACCACATGGCTTTGTGATGCAATCTATTGGGTGGAAGGTTGGGTGTTAACGGAACCAATTATGCCATCGGCATGTGATCCCGTGGGAGGTTTCATTGGGTTGTGTGTGGGTCGAGGGGCATTGGGAATTATGTCGTATAAAGTGCCAGATTGAGCGTAGACTAAGTCTAAGTACTAGGCACGTGCAATAGCTTGTTCTTATGTAACCACCCCTCCCATAGCGACATATTTGGCTATGATAGGAAACAATGATTTGGTAAACCAATCGGCCAATAATTGATCATGAATGGGAACCTTAATGAGCCGACGTCTTCTCCTCCATTCATGAATATGATCGGAAATATGAGTGGAGGTAGATTGCCAGAGTGAAGTTAAAATATTCGTGGTTTTTTCATAGCAGATTGGTAATTGGAAATGCGTAAGAAAATCTAGAGCCAAGGATCGAAAATTGGCGAAATAATGTGGTGGTAATTCGATGTACCATTTGGCGGTTGTTTTGGTGAGGGTTCTTTGAAATAGCCTCAAACCAATAGAATCATCCATTAAAGAGTTCGAGGAACACCACAAGTGATATTTCATTACATGATTTTTGGGATCGTCATCGGGTTTGTCGTCAAACTTGGGTATGTCGGATGGCAGTATCACAGGAATGGGTGGCCAATTCATGCCATGTCGAATGGTATCGTTGGTCAAATGTGACAGGTCCGGCAAATCTAATGTAGCCAGAAATGGTAACTATCGGTTTGGATGTAGGTACTGGTAGTATTGGTATTGCAAATGAGTACCAGTAGGACCATAGATCGATCGATCATAAGGTCCGCCCATAGAGGGTTTTCCATATGGTGGGGGTCCTCCCATGTTAGGAGGTGGACCAGATGGGGGTCCTCCCATGTTAGGAGGTGGACTTGATGGGGGTCCTATGCCCGAATGAGGGGGTTGTTCGGATGGTGGGGTTGGAGGTAGGATAGGTGGTGTAGGTGGAGGTGGGACAGGTGGTGGGGGTGGGGGTGGGGGAGGGGGTGGGCCACCAACTGGAGGTCCAGTCGGTGGAAAATTATGATGCCCCCATGGGGTGTTTTTGTTTCCGGGGTAAGGTACTCTAGGATAAAGTTTTCCTAGAGTAGTTTAATAGATTTGACCCATTGCTATATTGTGATTACCCGCATATGTATAACACCATGAGGATTGGGCCCATACAGATGGTCCCCCTGTGTGATGTGCCCGAAAAGGTTGTCCCATGGCTGGGGATGAACTCCCACTCATATTATAAGTCATAAACAAAGGTTTTCCTCCACTTACATTTTGTACACTAACTATAGGTTTCCCCCTAGTTAGATTTTTCCCACTGACTAGAGGTTTCCCCCTAGTTATAATTTGAATACCAACCGAAGTTTGCCCTGTAATTATATTTTGTCCACTGCCCAGAGGTTTCCCTAAGGTCACATTTTGACCACTAACTAGAGGGTGTCCTTCGGTCATACTTTGTCTTGGAGGTTGTGTTCTAGTCATGAAGTTAACAGTGGATTAAGGTTGCCCCCCAGTGATTGGGGTCAAAAGAGGTATAGAACCAACCAAATGTAAAACAAGTGGAAAATATGGTTCGTCTGGTTTGTAGGATGTCATGTTGGGAACATAAATTCCTAGTGAAGGAAGAGCAAAAGAATGCATTGGAGAATGGTGTTTGGGATTCGCTACTTTTGAAGTGGACTGGAAAGGGAAACTCTAGCACCTTACCTATTCTCCAAGTATTCGTAAGCAAGACACGGTATCTTGAAGTGGTCCAAAAAAATATTTGTTCGAGATGATTCTGGTAGGACACGGAGGTGGTGGTGTCTCCAGAATCGGTGGTGAACCAAAATCATAAATAACATGCCCTAAAGAGGTTCCCCAAAATGAAGCGGTTGGAATGAAAGCAGTCGTTATCGGGTCATATGGAGGTCGAGTAATATCCAATCAGCAGCTCCAGTATGTCCTTCAAGTGAATGGTGAAAAGATGTGTCATGCGAAGTAAGTTGTTCCACCACCAATGGTCCCATAGGATTGGTGATGGGCAGATTTACAGGAAGAGAAAAATCCCCTCTTGATTCAGTAACTGGAATTCCTTCTTCATGTGAACCATTTGTAGTGGGTTAGTCCATATCTTCCCATGTGCTTCCTTCCTCAATGAGAGGATATTCAGGTGGAAAATTTTGTATTCTATGGGATCTCCTTAAGGGTTGCTCAGCCATAATGGCTGATGAAATTCCCCTCCTAAGAGTCTTCTAAAGAAAATCACACTTCAAGTCCTACTCAAGCTAAATCCGAAAGCAAACTTATGTGATAGGTGGGATAAAGTTTGGATGCTCACAGGAGTGTCGAGGCGATGTAACTCGCGATATACCGCAGGGTCCAACAGTAATACTCGGCCCAATATTTCAAAGCACTAACAAGGGAGGATTAGTACCATACCCCTAACTGTATTACCCGACTACCTAATAGTATGTGCGTAGTAGCTCCCCAAGTGTTGTTCTCAGTGTATTGCAACATCAAGATGGCCAATGGTTGACTCAGATGGTTTCAAGATCCTAGTGCAGTCTCCCGATGTACACAAGGTACGTGGGAGCTCCAATATGTAGTAGTGTTTTCTAATGCACAACATTCAACAGGAACCTTCCTATATACAGTCGAGTATGTGAATTACATTTCTATATACCCTTAGGTACGTGAAAGGTCATTCGATATACCGAATAGTGCGTGGAAGAACTGCAGTCCCCTGGGATGCAGTGCAAGCAAAGAACGACAACTACTACGCTTAAAGACATCGGAACACGTCTCTAACCTATCACACGAGTTTCTAAATATTTTAACTTAGACTAGTGCTTGATTTTATCTTGTACAGTTAAGTTGATGCATGAAGTGTAGACTTGAACCAAGATGCATGAATAAGCTAAATGAGATGCAAGTCTTTATTTTTTTATGAAAACTATCTAAGGAAAGGAGAGAGATATTTCTTCTTTTGTTGAAACAATCAAAATCTGTCCCAAAATACAATGCTATCCTTTCACTTTTCTTCTTAAGCACAGCCAAAAGACATTAGCAAGTAACACTCTTTCAATCAAATCCAATGATACCAAAAATAACACCAAAGAAAAAAATTATTTTTGTTTTTTCAAAAGAGATTTGACGATGCAAATCGAAAATAAAAGAACAATGGAGTCTTTTAACTTGCAAAACAAAAGAATGACTGTGAGAGAGAGGGCGCTAGGGTTTTTTGCTCTGCAACTAGGAAGAGGGTCGACTTGAAGATCTCGGTGGCCATGCTTCCTTCCATGGCTGCCAACCCTTTTTCCCCTCTGAGAGGTTCCTGGTCTTAGCGACGACCCATTGTCCTGCATTAGTGGTGGCGGCGGTGTTTCTCCCTATCTGTGGTGGCGATTTTCTGCCTGTTCGCGTGATGTCCGTGGTAGCATGGTGGCTGGTAGATTGGTTGGGCTTCTGCGGGCCTCGAGCGGCGGCGCTGTCTAAGCAGAATGGGCTTCACTTCACCATGCATCTGCAGTACTCCCCATATCTTCTTGTGGGATGGAAGGGCCCTCTCACTCTTTTCGCTCCCACAGAATAAGCCTTTCGCAATTTCTGTACCTACGCACGTCTCCAAATGCTGCCCAACGAAATTTGAGTCCCGGATATGCCCCATATCGTCCACTGTCAGGGTTCTTATCGCGCATCCATGGAGTGGACAGGCTGTTTCTTGTTCTTGAATCGTCGTCCTCGAGAAGTCACCATCATTTCCACATGCCTGAAAGTGCAGCTCCTTCAATGAATATCATAATGCCCTTCATGGTTGAAGATGCAGAGTTGATTCTGAGAAATGAGGGATACAGCATCCTGGTGTTGGCACTGGCATCAAGTCCCCAGAGATTCTGAGCCTACAAAACCTCACCATCTTTACGCTCAGCGACGATTCCATTTTCTTGAAGGGCGGTCAAGATTTTTCGAACAACATGCAATGGATGAATCTTCAATTATTCACTTCAAGGATAGGCACGATCAAGAACAGCTCGTGCAGACCTTTAGCGGCGGCGTAAGGGCAGACTCCTTTATTGAGTGGCGGCGGTCGCTACTATTTCCGCGGACGTGGTCGGATTGAGCTTGCACAGTGGTGGCTGGGCACTGATCCGTGGCGGCGGTTTGCAGAGGACTTTTCACTGTGGCGTGCAGATCCGGTGGCTTTGCTACCTTTGTGTGGGGTCGAAACTCCAGTGTCTTTCTTGTAGATTTTTCTTAGGGTTTCTTTCACCTATCTGCAGCTCATCACGAGCAGACCTTCTTAGAGCCGTTTCTTTGGGTTCTTGGAGGCCGGTGGGGGGCGGTGCCCTTGGTGGGGCTCTTGGTTTCAGGGACGCTCGGCTTGCTACGGCGGACTGCTCCAGTCCAAAATGGGGTTTGTCTGGCTGCTTCTTCATCAGGGGTTTGCTTGCTGGCTGTATTTGCCGGTTTGGGAGGTCTACCGTGTTTGCTGCTCTATCCACAGACATGGATCTTCTGCTTCCTCCGATGAGGGTTTTGGTTTTGATGGATCTATATCTTTCTGTGGAGGGTCTGCTACAAAGTGAGTTGAGCTTCTAGTTCTTTTCTGTATTCTCCATTTTTCTGTGCAATGAGGGTTTGTTCCCGAGCTCATTTACTGTACACACTTATATGTGACAATGTATGGAGCAGCTTTTGCACTCCATATATCTGCATAATGTAATTTTGTATCTTCTGATAATAAAATTACGACTTTTTCCAAGGAAAAAAAGGAAAAAAAAAAACTTGCAAAACAACTCAATTTTGAACAAAGAGTCAAAGAGTTAAAAGAATGATTTAAGAGATCTTTGGAACGTGCACTAATTGTCAAAAATGCTTGAAAATATATGAACTTTATGATCAATCTAAGAATTCTTCTTCTTTTTTCAGAGACTTTTCAAAGATCAAAAGGAAGAAAACATGTAAAATTCTTAGCTCTTTCAAGTTTTTCAAACAATTATTCAAGATCCAAAATATGTATCTTCTCAGCAAATCAAAGCACTACACTCCAAATATGAAGAGAATGAAAACCTAATTCCTTTTAACACTATGTTCAATCAGATTCGAATATGACTTTGCTCACTTTGAGAGAGTTCTGCAACTTTTGGAAACAAAAAGTATCCACTCAAGCAATCAATCTCAAATCATACAACAATCCAAACCAAACTTACACTAGCAAGAGTTGGTACAACAACACACTTTCGGAGGTTTCAAGACTTAAAACGGAGCATATTAGAGGCTCCTACAGGTCTACAAGACTATTCACGCTTGCAAGAGAACAAACTCACTCAAAGCAAAGCAAGTAACTACTTGACTATAAATACTCAAAGAGAAAGCACACTACTCCAAATTTCAAGAATAAAAGCAGAAACAGAGATTTGGGGAAAATACAAACCTTGACATAAACTCAGAAGATGACTAGGTCCAGGTCTGAACAGGGATAAAGACCTCACTACAAAAAAAACTCAATGCGACGCTGTCTGTCAGTACAACAAAGCGCGTCTTTGTGGGTAGACACGGTCTAATACACTACCCAGGCACGTCGATGGCGCACTATAGGTGAAAGGTAAAGCGTGTCGAGCTTCCAAAAGCGAATTTTTTCAAAAATGAAAGCTACAAAAACCCCTAAATTCAACAAATCTAAGTGGACCTAGGGTGCCAGGAATAATCTTGATGACCCAATGACTCTATAAAAGTAGATCCAGATCAAAAAGTGACACGATCTAAGAAAAATCCAAGTAAAGAAAAGAAATAGATCTAGGGAACAGAGTCCCCAGTATGGTCACCAATTTTGTTTTCCATATTAGTCTGTGAATGTGGACATAAGCATACCTCCCTATTTTATTCACTAAAATAGAGCAAAGTGATCAATCATACATACATTTCCCTAACTTGATCCAATCACAAATTGAGATATGGAAGACATACCTTCAACAGTGAGTTGTATTCAATGATCCAATGCTCCAGCAAGCTTTCTCATCCACTTATTAGAAACACCTACAAAACATGTAAGCCAAGCAATTCAAGAAGAAAACTAGATCTAGGATTAGATTAAGTTATATATATGACCAAGGAGATATAAAATAAATGAATAACAAACCATTTATGGGAAATGAAATGCAGTATTGTATTAACATAAATGGTAAAGAGTACAACCACTTAAGCCTTGGTGTCATATCTCTTCTCCAATGGGTTCCTCTTTGCTCCAATATGTCACTTAAATGAAGGAAGGATAAGGATCCAAAGTCTATCACTCCTAGTGTAATTTCTCCAACATAACCCTATTCTCAATTCCTCCTCCCCTCACCCATGGCCAAGCCTTGAATTTATAGGATAATATGGATAGGGAAGAGACTAGATATTTTGGGATAATGGATGAGATGTGATCCCAACAAGTGAGGAATTCGAGATATACCCTAGAAAATAGGGAGGGGATCTCATCTAGATAATATTTGGTTCTAGAGACTTCTTGAAAGCCTCTTTTTCTACCCGTACAGACGTCGATGCGACTTGGACATAGAGCAATGTGCGCCAAATGTGCTTGATGCGAGTTGATGTGAAGGCAAGTTGCGTCATCAACGCAGGTTTACAGTAGAGCAAAGCGCATCGATGGATATCGATGCATGTTTCTAATGAATCAAATCACGTCGAAGTCACAAAAAAGTTGATTGCAGGACAACAAGAGGTAATGATCATCCATCATGGATGTGGCTTTAGGGATTGTGGCACATGAGGTCACATGATCATGTGCAACTAACGAAAAATCCGTGTAACAACAATCTGTTACTTTGTATATTTGCATTCTCAACTTTATTCTTCTTTCATATTGTTAACTTCATGTTTAGACCACAGTTTGTATGCCTTTGAAACAATGATGTGTTGCTTACTAGCTTATTTTAAAGCTTGATATTTGATCCTAGATTACTCTCCTTATATGACCTACCTAAACATCATAAACCTAAAACCATTACAACAATTGAGGTGCCTTAGCTTTGTGCCATAGCAGGTTGGTGCAGAATTTAGGGATAACACATACATTGCTTATTTTAATTGTCTCTCAACCAATGACTCGTTAGTACATCTCAAAACCATTATCAAGCAATAGGTGACCATTAACTACACTAACTCATATATAAACTAATCATTGTTATTTTTTGCCACTAATTCATATTACATATCAAACACTAGAGTGATTGCACTAGGTAATTATGGGTATAGAGACAAGTCAAACCAATATATTAAATTATATTACGACTTCTAACCATAGTAGTTGAATAATTATTAAATCCAAATCATAATAAATCATTTCAAAACTTTGGGCATAAAATCATCATTATTTAAATATGAATTAAAAATCCTGTAAATTTAGAAGTCTTCATTTACATTATTATCTGCATCTATGTCATCTAATGCTTCCTTGTCGATGTTCATATGTTCTTGCAAGTTCTTGATATTATTCGTGTTACACAATCCTGCTAAAGTGGTATTATAATCATCTTCACCTTCACCTTCTTCGAACTCTAGACCATGTTGATTGTCATCTATATCTGGACCATGTTGACTATCTTCTAACTTTGGATCATGTTGATTAATGTCATGATGAATGGTGTCATGTTGTGCCTGAACATATTCATATTCACCTTATTGTGCCTGGACATATTCATCTTAAACAGCATGGGTGCCCATTTCTTCATTGTTCCCTAATCCCTCATCTATAATTGATTGGATATCATCGATTTGATCCATATTCATTGAGCAATCATCAAATACATGCCTTAATATTGTATCATAATGTATGACAAATATCCATTTCATATCCATAATATCTTCATAGAAAAATACTTTCACATGAACCATATACATATATTAGACCTGTGTTATTACAATTTTTTTAATTAATAAACACATACATATCCATAATAAACTATGAATTAACATAGTATAGATTGCTATTGGTTCTTTTATTTATAGTTATGTTTTAGGTAAAGAAATACATGCTCACAATGAATTGGTAGAACATAAGGCTCCTTATCATTTGTAAGATTGGTAAAACAACTCAATAATTTCTTGGATTTTTCCAACATACTAAAGATTCCCTTCAATAATACTTTTATCTTTTGAACTTGCTCGACTTGATTGCTTGAAATCAACCATGACACCACAGTCAAATGATCGTCTTTTTACATCTACTCTTTCCACACAATAATGTCAACCATATGCCCACATTGTAGGATATCCCCTCACCTGTGTCAGACTATTTATTTTAGTGCAACTAGTAAATACAACTATGCATGATTAAATAGTCAATGGTGTGAACAATATTTTGAAAAAATATTTTGTAAGAATTCTAAATGTACCTTTCTTTCACATCCTTTAGATATGTTGATCTCGTCTTCTATTATGTTTGCATATTTACCTTTCTCGTCTATTCGATATTGAATTTTTCCACTTACCCATTGTAATGTGCAATCTTTGCCCCATTCCCTGGATAGATCAGTGGGAAGTAGAGTATTCCTTGAGTTCGATCTCTTAAACTATCTCCTTGCTTCTAACACGTCTTCTCTTTTTTTATCATATATTTCAATCCATTTATTCATACAGTCCATGTGGAATATAATTAACTTATCAAGCACAACACTTTCATTGACACCTATTAAAAATCAACACGCACATTTTTAAACTGTAAATGCCATTCTTTTAATTTCAAAAAAAAATTATAGAGTAAATTATTGTAAAAGTAACCACAGTGATCATGATTTTACTTACTAAATTCTACTTGAACACCATTAGAGTAAGGATTTTCTCCATCTATAATATCGTATGCATGTTCTTCATCCCACAATCATGGACCATCTTCAAAATATTTACCAAGGAATTCACATAGAAATAAAAATGCTTCATTCAATACATACCCTTCATCCATGCAGCCCTCTGGATATACCTTTTTGTCACACATATATTTTTAAAAGTTCTCATATACCTCTCAAAGAAAAACATCTACCTAGTTGAAACAACACTTTACATTTCAATGTCATTGACTAGGTGTATAAGTGTAAGGTGCCCAAACAGGCACATAGACAATTAATTCATGAAGACATAGGAAATAGGTGTCAAAGCACACCATCTTCTCAATAATTAATGTACATATATATAATGAGAAGTGACCCTTGGATTTCGAATTCCAAGTGGTCTATTGGACTCCCGGGTGAATCTTGGTCTACCCTCAATGACCATTGATCTTCTTTACACATGAGTGGTGCACACCAATCCTAACACTAAGGATTAGGTTCCAACAAATCACCCCTTAATCCGAAGGGTGTATACGAGTCCAAGAAAAAGAAGAGAGTTGAATAAGTGGAAGTGGATAGCTACCACCAGTTGAACATTTCCATCTCGAACATCCTTTACCAAGAAGGTTAGCTAGAAGCTTCCACATGCTTCTGCTAAATACAAGAGCTCTCTGAAGGGATGGTTTTGGCTAACCATCAACCGAAATGGGATAGCAAAAGTGAAATCTTCTACTATGTGTGTGGTTTAATGCTGACCACAAAATCTGGAACTTGGAGACAACACTCGCTCAGATTTTCTTTGGAACTTGGCTCAAAGGCTCAGAGGTTCTATCTGGAATGGCTGGAATGGTGGTTTTAGGTTGACCACAAACCAACTGGAGAGCAGAAAAAAAGAAGTGAACAACTGCAACTTGTTGACATTTCCATCTTGACAACCTTTTTCCAAGTTAGCTAGAAGCTAGCGCATTCTTATGCTAATATAAGGTGCTCTCGATACTGGTGGTCTTAGGACGACCACCAACTTTGGAGCTCAGTCGAACATAGCTCTTCCCAGGCTTGCTTGTTACTGGCGGTCTTCCTTCCCCCCTGTCATGAACAATGTGAGGAGAGTAGAGTCTCATGGTGTCACAACTAGACACAAAACACATGAGTACTCTATGTCATTTATATCTCTTGTCTTCAGAATACATGCATATTAGAATCAGGAATCTCTGAATCTGGTGGCTATCCAAACTCACTGTGGATCAAGATCGCTTGATATGACTTACTTGAGGAAGGTTGTAAGTGTTTGTTGTCAGAAGGACAAGGCTTCGAAACTTGAAGCCTGACATCATGTTCCCCCTTGTCAGGTACAAAATAAGAAGCAGTACAATAATCTGCTACAAGTTTCACTCTTGCAGGTTTCCTCAGCTTCACACACCGATCTAAAGAATGGTTGTGCTTCCCACAATGTCGACGAGGATGAAGATAAAAACACTAATCTTTCACATGGCCAACTCTATCACATTACTGGCATCTGGAACTCTTAATAGGTAGTACATCTGACATGATTTCACTATTTTCTGGCAACTGATAGGAATCATCTTCAAACAAGGGGTTATTCTGAACAAGCACTAGTTCATAATGTTGATTCTTGTGTTGTGAATATTCCTTAATGGCTTTCAAATTCTGTAATTGATTGATGACAGTTTGGAGTGTGTCTTTGTTGATTGTGATTGAGTCATCTGCAGCTGAATGTACTAGAGTATTCAACAACTCTAATGTTTCTACTATATTAGATAGTGAAGACAATTTTAGGCCTCTTTGTGCAGGTAGGACCAAGTACAAGGACTCAATCAGACTGAGGGATTCTTGCAAATCCACCCTTTACAATTAATGTTTCAACAGATTCAAAATTAAAAGAGAAGGGGTGTCGGTCTCGGTCGAAAATGCACCCACATACAATGTGTAGTTCAACTTCACTTAAGTTTGGTACTGTACACAAACACAAATGCAACTACCAAAACAAACACTATCACTTACAAACAAAACACAGTTTGCAAGTTACATTCTTGAATGTTGAACTGAGGAATCTGTTATACCTTACTGATGTCGAACTTCTCTTCTTTTGGGGCAACTGTAGCAACAACTACAAACTTGCATGGATCCTTCAAGTAGACACACCAAACTGATCTTGAATCTTCCCTACAAGCTCACTTCTATCAATTAGATGTAATTTATCTCCAATGATGTAGGATAACTGATGGCTAGATAAAGAGTTGTTAATCTGACATATGCATAGTGCATTTCAAGAATCTATGTGCACTATTCAAATCAACTATGTAGCAATATTCAAATCCATTCTACAGCAATATTAAAATCAATTTTGCAGCTCTTAAAACAGTTATGCAACAACGTGCAAATCGATTATGCAGCACTATTCAATTCTGCAACACAAACTTTGCAGCACATAAAAATAAAATGAAACATTTTCAATGCACTCTCAAGGGAGTCTTTTTCTACAAGAAAGGCAGTCCCATAATTGTGCAACAACATGAATCAAAGAAAATAAATGTTGTACTTGCTCCAACATTCACTGGTCATTCTCAGACCCAATCACAGGTCACATTTGGAATCCATTATTCAAGAATATGGCTCGATATTTCAATTAGATTTACGACACAACTTCGATGATTTTTATACAGAGGAACTCCCTTCATAGACTTCAACAGATATGCACTGTCAGAAATTTTACTCCCACCTTCTTTCGCTCTTGTCAAGACATATTTATATGCTCAAGCAAAATGTTTCAAATGTAAAAATCCAAGCAAGGACTCCTTTGGATCCAATCTAGAGGTTCGAAAGGAATTGAGACCTCTATGCTTTGCAAACCACTCATGAGTTGGAATAAAACTCAAAGCTCAAATATAAGATATTTGATCATCATCCTTGAGATCAAAAATGCAACAACTGCAATGCGTCTCGCAACTTGATCGAGACCTTTCTACTCACTAGATCCACTGCTTTAACAGAGATGAAGGTGACGAGCCTCATTCCTTCTCGAAATTAGAGTTTCCACTTGGGAGATAAAACATCACATAGTGCAGCAAAGGGATTTCACAACTCCAATCTTCACGAGCTACACATCCTTCCACAAACACATGAGCTCCACTATATTAAGAATTAAAAATTGATTGCAACTCCAAAGAAGGCACGCAATAAAATATGATACAATGTTATTCACCACGAGGTGTGGTTCACTTCATCAATGTTTCACCAATGATATATGGCTTCACCATGGGCTATACGTTATCTCCTTGAGAGAGGTAGCAACATCAAAATGGCCACACCACAATGAATCGAACACTGCAAATGCCTTGCAAAGAATGTAATGTTGGAAACCCAGCTCAAAAATTAGGACAACTCGCAGACTCCAATACGTAGAAAACATGTCCACGTCCATCCCTTGTTGCATTAGTCGCAACTCGTTCATACTCCACCAGAAAGAGAGGTTGCATCAACAATATGCACTCTTCAACAGTCAACACTTTATGTGTATACTTTATTGAGTTTACAATCGTGTGCAAGTCAAATGGCTTCAAAGATCGTATGTCAAATATCTATGGATCATATACTAGAATCACTCTTCTTGAGAGCTCGCCACAAGATTCTATGATTTCCACGAGGTTTCCTCTGTTCAAAAGAAGTCTTCACTTCAAAATGGAGGTCGCAGCATCCTTCAACGAGTTTGACCTCATCTTCCACGCAGCTTCAACACAGCTATAGCATCACCTTGAACCCGAGTCGCTGTCACTAGGTCAAATGTGAGTGATATCTCCTTTGTGGATTCTAGATCGATGGCACAATAAAAATGATGGAAAAGTAGCAGCAACATTAGAACGTTCCAACTTCCGCATATTCAGAACTTGACCAAAAGAGAGGTCGTAGCTCTTCCAAACTAGGACGACAGCCAAGGGGACACCACATAGCTACAGTCAAATCTTCATGTGTCGTTAATTCATCCTCCTTCAAAGATTCTAAGCAATAGCGATGGGCCTTATCGGCTCTCCTTCACGTCAATGACTTCACACTATGGAGAAGGAACAATCCTTGGATCTGTCCTCCACGCTAGTCAACGCATTGACACACTGCTTTTGGAGGAGGGATTACGCATTTTTGGAAGAGAATTCACACAATTCTAGTCAATTAAGAAAGACGGACACATTCCGGGGATGTGATATCTCGGTGTCACTCAAACGCTAAACGTGTGTATATATATATATATATATATATATTTCTAAGGAAAAAAACGTAATTTAATTAATCATAACCAAATTACATATTGCGGAAGACTTTCAAGTTTCTTTTTTCAAAAAAGAGTCCAGCTTGTTAGCTGCAAAAAATTATATGCCATTTCTCAGAGCGGCATCAGGTATGTAAAATATATGAAAGAGGTCTGAGGTCCCCGTAGGGCCCCTACATTCAGCAAAAAACAGGTGTCTGAATAGGAGTCTATCGAGAGAAAAAGAAGTGTTCAGGATTATTCTGGAATAATGACCTCCATTCCATCAATGAATGGTCTGTGATAATATTCAAAAGCTTGTCCATGGTCTGTTTCCAAAATTTTCCAATGTTCGTAAGGTAGGTCCAGGCCCTGCTTTGAGAGAAAGTCCGCAGTTGTGTTCCTCTCCCTATAGACATGACGACATGAGAAGAATTCAAATTCCCTCAAGAGTCTCAAAACGTCAACCAAAATATTACTTAGGTATAAGTTGTGGCACTGCTAAATGTTGTTGACCCAATTGTTCACAGTCATGGAGTCACCAAAAATATGTATATGTGTGCAATTCTTTTCAAGTGCAAAACAGAGTAAAAGCTTGAGGGCAAAGAATTCTGCAAATTTGTTTGTTACATGTCCAATGCCCATTTAGATATGATAAAAGAGTGAATGGGTTAAGTGGAGTACAGCCCCCCCACCACAAAGATGATATTGGGCCGCCCCATCAAAGTAAGCCCAAGGTTTTGAGATATCAAAAGTTTCAGCTGATACAGAACGGATTGATGGAGAATTTTTCTTTTGCGGGAAATAGGAGAGAATATCTACACTCTGTGAGGCCACCAAGTCTGGAACTGATGGTTTTTCCTGAAAGAGAGCCTTATTACGAGCCAGCCAAATACCCCAGATTACCAGGAGTGGTAATGCCCGATAGTGATCTGTATCTGGCGAGTCATACCAATTCTTCCAGACCCCCTCTAATGTAGGACCCGACCAAATGCATTCGATATTTAAAAGAGTTCGAAGAAAAGTCCATGTTTGTAGTGTGAAGGGGCAAGAGATGAATAAGTGGTGGAGAGTCTCAGGGCCTTGTTTGCAGAGTGTACACCACCCAAGTCCTTCGATGTGCCATATTTTCATTTTATCCCAGGCCAATACCTTATTGGCCAAGGATCACCACATGAAAAGTTTTGTTTTTAAGGGACACTTTGATATTCAGAGAGATTTCCACCACCATAGTTTTTCCCCCTCTTCTAGTTCTCTAGCCATCAGCTTATATCCAATATTTGGGGTGAAAATTCCAAACGTAGATGGGGACCACATAAATTCATCCCGGGAGTCTGTAAGCCTAACATGTGAGGAGCGAAGGGCGAAAAGATATTCCTTCCATGTATCCCGAAAGACTTCCGGTAGTCCCAGAAGTTCAGGGCCTTTCCAACCCTGCTGCATAATAGAGGTATACTCCGGATCAGCAATGTGAGTAAGATGAAAATAACCATGTGAGTGTAGAAAAAATATAAGTTGTGGTGGAAGTGAATGTCTGTTCTGACTGCCCAGACATGGATTTGTTCCAATGCGAACCTGCGAACCGTCCCCAACCTTCCAAGCCATCCCAGACTGAATAATATGGAACGAGGATAGTATATATTTCCATATTACAGAGATTCCCACTGTGTTACGAACCCGACTTCTGACCCAATTCAAGATGGAAACCGACGCAATCTATTTTTGAGACACAAATTTAATCCATATTTTTTTTGTTCTCGGAAGTCTCCATCCCGCTTTTGCTGGAAGTGATTTTTTGAAAAGATGAATATTTTTGAGACCCCGGCCCCCTTGTGATTTTTGCTTTGCAAGTGTTTTCCATTTAACCCATGGGGAGATGTGTTTCTCTGATTTCCCAGACCACAGAAATCTGAAGCATATTCTCTGATATTTATCTAAGATAGTCTTTGGAATCCAAGCTAGAGACATCCAGTAGACTGGGATGGCTTCCAGCACCGATTTAATAAGGACAAATCTCCCCTCCCTAGAGAGCCACCTGTGACTCCACGAAGAAATACGTTTCTCCATATTCGCAATCAACCATCCCTAATCATATTTCTTGTAGTTGTTTGGCTTTAACATAAAACCCAGATATTTGAGCCCAGCTTCCAAATTAGTTAACTCAAAGGGAAAGAGTGTAGTATAACAAAGGGAGTCCCTTTCTCCCAGATTTGACAAAGATAGCATGGATTTGTTTATGTTGATCTCCATGCCAGTTGCCTTCCCGAAGAGGTCTAGTATACCAGCCAGTATTTCCACATCCCTCACTGTACCATTTCAAAAGAGAAGGATGACATCAACAAACAGTAAGTGAGTTAAAAACAGAGAGGTCGTGATGTTGATTCCTTGCAAAGCACCACAGCGCTTTGCATCCAAAATAGCTCTGCTTAGTCCTTCTGCCACCAGTGAAAGGAAAGGGGGGATAGGGGACAACCTTGACGAATACCCCTTCCCGCATGGAAAAAAGGGGAAGTTGACCCGTTAATAAGAACCGCAAATGAGGCAGTGGTAATGCAGTTCATAACCCATTTGGTGAATGAGTAATCAAAACCAAGGTGGGTCATCAACATTCTCAGGTATAACCAGCTAACCTTATCAAAGGCCTTTGAAAGATCAAGCTTTATAACCACCCCTTGCAAATTCTTTAGCTTTATAGAATGAAATAATTCTTGCGCATCCACAATGGCCTCATGTATTTGTCGTCCTTTCAAAAATCCAAATTGTTCCAAAGAGATGACCTTTGAGAGGACCTTTTTTAGCCTTCTAGCGATAATCTTTGCCACCACCTTATATGTGATGTTGCATAAGGAGATACGCCTAAAGTCATTGAAAGAGATCGGAAAATCAGATATGGGAATTAATGCTATGAATGTTGAGTTCAGAGACAGATGTACATGTCCCCTAGCAAGAGATTCCTCCACCAGATGAAGTAAATCGGCTCCAATAACCTCAAAGTGTGCTAAAAAGAATTCAATTGTCCATCCATCCAAGCCAGGACTCTTATCTTTTTGAAAGCTATGAAGTGTTTCTTTGAGTTCTTCTTCTGAGATTTCCTCCATGAGATCCTGGTTGTCCTTTTGTGTTATGAACCCGGGAAAAAATTGGGACAGCTGAATGATTTCAGCAAAATTTACTCTATTGTCTACTTTATAAAGGGAGGTAAAGTGGGATGTTCCAAGAGCTACCAATCCATTGAAAGAGGAAATATTCTCAAGGTTTTCATTTTTTATTTCCCAAATGGTGTTTTTATACTTCCTTCCTTTTGCAAAATTGTGAAATAATTTTGTGTTCTCATCGCCACATTCAAGCCAAATAGCTCTGCTCTTGAGGCGCCAAATCTCATCTTGATACTTTAAGAGTTTCCTACGATGAGCTTCCAGTACCCCTAGTTGTTCTTTGGATTCTTGAGTCAAGAATCCACCCCCTTCAGATTCCTGAACAAGTCGAAGATCGGATTCGACCTAGTTTAAGTCTTGTTTGTCCCTTTCTTTCTTTTTGAAAGCCCATTCTTTTAGACACTTTTTTACCTTCGAGAGATTTTTAACAAAGTGTGGAGCAGCATAAATACCTTCTGTCGGGCAAAATGGACTCCAATTGTCTTTGATAATCTTAGCTACCACCTCTTCTTTTAACCAAGTTGAACAAAGTTTCAAAGGGCCAGGAGGTTTAGAGGCATCTCCCTTAAGTTCCAGACATATAGGGGAGTGATCCGAGATCCCCCCCCATGTCCACCCACTGTCTGAAGTTTAAGTTTTGTTCCAATAAGTGTTCTGCAATGAGAAAACGATCCAATGTTTTAGTTATTCTTCTTTCCCCCGCTCTGCGATTAGTCCATGTGGGTTTCAGCTTTTCAGGGAAAATATCCACTAGCCTACAATCTTGCAATAGGTGTTCAAAATAATCTGCCAACATATTAGGTCTAGCACTAGGGCCCCAAATTTTGTGATTTCCAAGAGTGAAATTTAGATCCCCTCCAATAATCGGATTCTCCAGAAGAAGGAAGGATTTTTGTTTCAGATTGTCCCAGAAGGGGACTCTCTCCTCGAAGGGTCCATAGACATTCAGAATGTTGAAACAAGAGTTTGGCACTGCATGATAAATCTCCACTCCCAAAGTCGATCGCGTTCCCCAGGAATTTTTTAAGTAAATAGTGTGAGTATTCCATCCAATAGTGATTCCTCCTTAGTGTCCTCAAGCATCCATGGCCAAGAAATCCATATTGCTGAAAAGCGATTTTAAAAGGGAAGTAACTCCCTCTTCCGGCCCCAAATTTTCTTGGAGCAGAAAACATCAGGTTGGTGTAGAGTAATCATCCTCTTTAATTGTTTTGGGTTCACTTGCTAACCCTCTACAGTTGAGGGATAGAAGTTTCATTGGTTAACCCCACCGAGGACATCCGCTGCTCTAAGCTCCCCAAAGATGGATTTCTGCTTTCCATCCGCAAGTTCAAGGAGAGCACGGTTTTGAGCCATGGAGAGGTGGGAGGGTCTCCCCCTTCCTTTTCCTCTACAAGTAAGAATAGCATTTGTCCCTAGCCCCTGACATTGAGCCAATGACGATGATGAAACAGGAATGTCCCTCGACCTTAGTCAGAAATGTATCGGGCAGGAAACCACGGGAGATGTAAGGGGGGCCAAAGGGATGGGGTCAGATGTGGGAGGGTATGTGGTGGGAGGGACCGTGGTTGGAAGGGGCAAAGGAAGGGGAGAGCTGGAAAAGGCAATTATATCAAGGCAGACCACAGGGGTCGGTGGAGTAGTAGAAACAAAGACAGAGTCCAGTCGATCAAAACACAAAGATTTTAAATTTTCTTCCAAAGAAGAGATATGAGAAAGAATAGTATCCTACTTACTCAACGGAGCTAAAGCCAGCTGATGATGTGCTAAATATTCCTGCGACAGTTGAGACGGGTCTTCCTCGCTAGGATTTTTAGTTGTGGGGGCATCAACATGTTGGGATTCTTCCTCCCGCAGAGCATGATGATACTCATCTGCATTGACCTCCCTTATTCCAAGTTTGTGTAAGTCGAATGCATCCTCAGAGGCGTCGCGACCTACCAATCTCTTCTTGGGCCTTTCCAGAGTAGTGCTAAAAATCTGAACGCAATTCTTTGCGAGATGTCCGTAAAGGTGGCACCGATGACAGCGAAAGGGAACCCCTTCATAGTCCAGGGTTTGTATGCATCTCGCCTGACCCCAAATAATGTTCAAGTTCTCTCTTAGCCCAGTTCGGATGTTTAAGGAAACCAGAATCCTCGCCACTGTCATTCTCTTAGTATGTGTAAACGACATGTCGGCATTGATCAAAACACCCAGTACGTTTCCAATGTCCCGGAAAGATTCCCAATTCTAGAATTCCCACGGGAGACCTGGGAGTCTGACCCAGATCGGGACTATGTCAAGTCTTTCACACTCTGCATCGAACATGGGCGTCCATTTTTTCAACATGAAAGGAGTGTTGCCGAAACTCCAATGTTTCTACAGGATACGCTCCACCTCTTCCTTGCTGCGGAGTTTGAAGACAAACCACCCCCGCGAGAGAACCAAGATTTCTGGTTTGTAATCCAGAAAGGAGGCCCAATTTGTTTCAACCCATCATTCCAAATTTTCCAAGCTAGGGTATTTCCCCCTAGCCCTACCTATAACCGCAGTTTCTGCCATCTCCAAAGATTGTGCGACCGAAACGTTTTGACCGCAGATGAAATTTAGTGGTTCCTTCGAGTTCTTGAGGCACTTTGTTTTTTTCTTCCCCTCGGCAGATACTCTTAGCGAACTTTGTGGTATTTTTGAGCCGGACCCTGATGCCAAGTGTGTTTTGATGATGGGTTCTTCCTGCGGGGAACCCTACTGATCATAGGTTTGCAATAGTGAGGCTATGAAACCATCCGAGCTCTTGGCAGAAGGTAGATCATGGTTTTTGTTGAGCGTAGAGTCATGTACAAGGTTTCTAGTTAAAGGCCATCCTGCATCCAAGAAATCGTAACTCAGACCATAAAGCAGCACCCCCCAATCCTCCTATTGATGTTCATTGTGAATGTGATCCGTGTCCGTCACCACCGGGGCTCCAATGTCTACCCGCGAAGGAGGTTCAAATAGAGAGAATGGGGTTCCTCCCAACTGTGGCACCAAGGGTCTAGCAGCAAATGTCAAAAGGTCAAGGTCGTCTGAAGCATCAAGGTTTGGCAGGTCGGAGAAGACCTTGTTTTGCGTCGGAGACTCCCGAAGTGTTGGATCCCATTAAAACTTCCACCTTGTACCGCTGCCCAGATGTCTCCATCCTCTTCTCAGAATCCGATGGCCGGTATTCGATGGGGGATGTGAAAACTGATTGACCCGCAAAGGGATCCTCCATGTAATCCATTTCATCCCCCCACGGCTCCTCGTAGTTCATGTGTGAACCCCACAGTCTGTCGTCAGCGACGATCGCCATTAGCAAGGAAAAATTGTCGTATTTAAGACCTGGTATGGCAAGGAGATGCACCTACAACCCCCGTGTTAGGAAACCCTAGCAGAGCACAAAGATTTCATCTCCCAGCCAATATATATATATATATATATATATATATATAATGACTAGAAAACTTCAATGTGTAGTCCACGGTCTTCAAGTAAACATTCAGTTCGAGTCTTCAGAGGTTAATATAACCAACGACTCTAAGTCGCAGGTCGTAGGAGGTTAAAAGAACATAGGGAAGAATAGGTTAAACGCGTAGGCACACGGAGGTTTCACTGGAGGTCACAGGTTCTAGATATTTGGCACATAAAACTAGGGTTTATACAAATATCACACAGTGGGATAGTGAGGAGATCGACAAGTGCATGCATAGCATAAATAATTTGGAGGTCGAGGAACGGTCTCCACACACCAGCTCGATGCTTTGTTGAGCCGTAATTTATGAGTGAAGGACTTGTCTAAAGTAAATGGGAACTATATCGATTGTATCAGCAGTTGCAGGAATTAGGTTTGCAAAAGAATTTACACTGAGAGGAATCAACTATGAAAAAAAAGCGCCCTCAATATTAACTACGCAGGTGCAGAAATAATGATTGCAGACTGGTGAGAAATTAATATGTCTTCCAACAATGCATGCAAAATAAATGTGTACCAGGAAGAAACACATAGAGAAATGTCTCTGAAATATGGACACTGGCATGGACAGAGAATCAATGCATATTGCATATTTCTAGGAAGCTGAAAGTAGGTCTGGGGTCACGCCGAATGCCACATGCCTGGCAGAAATTCCAAGTAACGCTCAACACAGAAATGGCAAACTTCACAATGAAATCCAATGTATTTAGACTCCAAGAGATGTATTCCAACAATGGTTGTGTTCTGGTAATAATGCATGTGAGGAATAAGAATTTTTTTAGGATTAAGCAATCGAAGAACATCCAGGAGGAGCGTATAGGAGTTATGGCAGAAAACCAAAATGTAAGGAGCATAATTGGTGCACAGAGGGCATAATGCAAGGTTGAGAAGGAAGACTGACATACAGGAATTATTGCACAGGATAAGGACTCATAAGGAGCTATGATACCATTGTAAGGTGCCCAAACAGGCACATATACAATTAATTCATGAAGACATAGGAAAGAGGCGTCGAAGCACACCATCTTCTCATTAATTACTGTACATATATACAATGAGAAGTGACCCTTGGATTTCGAATTCCAAGTGGTCTCTTGCACTCTCGGGTGAATCTTGGTCTACCCTCAATGACCATTGATCTTCTTTATCTGTGAGTGGTGCACACCAATCCTAACACCAAGGATTAGGTTCCAACAATAAAAAAAAAAATGGACCTGTACGTCCATAAAACTTGTAGGTGGCTCCTTTTCAAATACACATACAATTTCTGCAATTTATTTCTTCCATCTTGATAGTTCACTCTCATGGATCTCCTTGGAGCTCACCCACCTAATATAGTAATACTAAATTAGTATGAACCTGCAACATTTAAAATGCAATGTAATATAGATCTATCCCACATACATGAATATTTCATACCACATTCCTTGTAAATGATGAGAATCGACTTATGTCATTCCTTAAGTCAACAGTAAGGCATGAATCCACCCTAATCGCCAAGGGCGTGATATGCTATCAAATTAACATGCAAATTAGATCAATTCATTAGTTTTAATATAAAATATCATAAAAAGTTTAGCAATTATATGATAACAATAAGGGTTAATTGATGTTAATACCTTCATAAAATTATGGAAATCATGTGTTTCAAATCATGTGATATGTACATCAACTGTAAAATATTTATCTAATGATGTTCCATAGCTAGTATGTGTCCTTATTGAACGGATGACATTTTTTAGTTGATATAGCTCTTTCTTTTTCAAAATTCATGGGGCTTCTGCATATGTTTCATTTTCTTTATTTGGCCATAAATGTCTTCTATCAAATTTTGTACACAAAAGAGCAATGAATCTCCTTGAAAATAAAGTGTCTTTATCTTTGCTTGATATATGTCAAAATATAGAATCTGGGACATTTTTTAAAACATGAATGGCATATAATAGATGGGATATTAATAGATCCTTCCAGTAAAGTAAATCATAAAATATGGATTTTCTATTCATTCCTTTTGGCATATCAACCACAACTTGTTCTGGTTCTTCAATTGATGGATACTGGAAAAAAATGTTCCCAACTTTTTAGTTCAGCATATTCATACTTCTGAAGCTAATCAATTGGACCCATAACCTTGGGGGGGCTCTATTTTTAATTTTCGCATTAAACTGGTTCTTGAGGCAATTCGTGAACTTATGATATGGTGGTAGAAAAACCCTATTGTTTGCATAAATAATCTTGCATAGATATTTAGAATATCACCCCTGAAATTATTCTATGAATCTTGGGCATGCAAAATCCCCTTTGTTTGAAGCCCTATAATTCAATAATTAATGTTTAGAACAAAAAAAAGAATAGCGTAATAGATCTATGCAAGTTTAACTAAAAATAAAATATGATGTGTAAATATTTTTCATACCTGAACAAACACCAAGTCTTGGGAAATCATGAATTGTCGAACATAGTACACCATAAAACATGATGGACCTATTTGATGGAGGAGGCGATATGTCATACATTCTTATTCATTTTCATAACAATTGCATCTCATCAATAAATGACGCAATATAAACATCCTTTTTTTTACTTGATGTTTTCCTAGAACGATGAGAGTTGGCATAAGGTGCTCCTTTCTAACACTCATCAATGGGGGGTATTGTATATTAATAATCCAACTTTCCAAACACTATAATTTAAACTTAGGAAAGATAAAGGGCACACTCCATCCATTGCAAGACCTAGCCTGATACTACGAGGTTCATCTTTAAATTTTCTTGACCATTTATCCTCTGTGTTGCATTTCTTTGGAGTCTACCAGAATTCACATGAATCCATCTCTACTCCTATTCTTTGCATGAAAATACATCAATTGCACAAGCAACTTGCAACAAAACATTCATTAAAGTCTATGTATAATTGGCATGTGTCTTAAAACCTTATTTGGAACTGTAGGAGTATGTACATTTGTATGATATCTCTTCTCTTTGCATACAGGACATTCTTCATGGTTTTTGTATTCATCTCTATATACAATGCAATCGTTCTTACATGCATGAATTTTCTTATATTTAATCCCAAAATGGACCAACAATTGGCGTGCTTCTCTACAAGTTAATGGAAACACATTATCTTCAGGGAATATTTTATCTTTTAGTGCCCTATAAGATTGTCAAACATGAAATAAACTAAATATTTGAATTATAATAAACTGCATATTTGAAATTGTTTAATTTAATGGCATTGTTTATATATATATATATAGATAGATAGATAGATAGATAGATAGATATAAGCATAAATAACATTGAAGTTAATACATATATACAAATTAGTTACAACAATTGACAATGAAACTCTATAAAGAATAAAGGAATTTGCAGGTTCAGTTGAGACCAATTTTACGCCCATCAGATTGTGGAACATTCGTTTTGGTCACTTGAATGTTGATAGTCGTGTTAAAATTTAACCACAAGGAAGGGTAAAGGAGTTGCCCACATTTCAGAAGGAAAATGCAAGATGTCAATCTTGCATTTATGGAAAACAAAGAAGGTTAGCATTTCTGAAAAGTACTTGGAGGGAAATTATGAGATTACAACTTGTTCACAGTGATATTTGTGGTCCTTTGGACACTTCACTTGGCATTTGCAAGTATTTTTTATTGTTCATTAATGACTTTAGTAGGATGGTTTGGGTGTACTTTTTGAAGGATAAATCGGAGGTTTTTGCAAAGTTTTAGTATTTTCAGAATTTGGTTGAAATTGCAACTAAGGAGAAAATTGCCACTTTGAAAATTGATCATGGTGGTGAGCTCACATCAAATGAATTCTTAGCGTATTGCCAAGAAAAAGGAATTAGGAGGGAATTGACTAACTTCTATACTCCATGGCAAAATGGAGTAATAGAATGAATCAATCAAACATTATTGGGTATGGCCAGAGCAATGTTGTTCTTCAAAGGATTAAGTTCAAGTTTTTGGGCTACAATAGTACATACAACATTTTATTTGATAAATCGATCTCCCTCTTCATCGTTGTATGCCATTACTCCTTACGAGGAATGGTATGGATTCAAACCTATGATTAAACATATCAAAGTTTTCGGTTCAGTTTGGTATGCCCTTTTTCCAAAGGAAAAGCAAACAAAGTTAGATTCTAGAGGTATGAAATGCATTATAATCGAGTATTCTGAACATAAAAAGGGGTATAGACTTTTATCAAATGGAAAATTTATTGTCAGCAAAGGTGTTTTTTTATGAAACATAAAGTCTAAGTGTAAAATAAACTGAGAAACAACTTAGTCACCTAGAGAAAAAAGTAACTAAGGAACAAGAACGAATACAACACTTAAACAAATCAAGGGATGATCAGTGGTTTGACATGACTTGATCTTCAAACAAATAGGTTGAAGATGAAGATTCAAAAAATTATCCACAAGTTAACTTAGAAGATTCAACTCAAGTTAACATTGATAACGGTTCTATGGAAATTACTTCGTCACTACCTCAAGTTGCACACAACACACCAAAGTGGGAAATTAAGTTACTTCAGGAAGTTAAGTCTGATGAGAAACATAAATTGGTACAAGGAGTTCTAAAATGGATCAATGGAATTTGGTTTCACGTCGCTTTTCTCTTTCTGCTATTGATCCATCCATGTTTGTCGAAGTTGTTGAACATGATGAATGGAAGGCAACGATGCAATGTGAATATGATGCAGTAATAAAAAATCAAACTTGGAAAATTGTTGAGTGTCCAAAGGATGTAAAACCCATTCGTTGTAAGTGGGTTTACAAAATTAAATACAAGGAAAATGGTGAATTTGATAAGTATAAGGCTATATTGGTGGCAAAGGGGTTTGATCGGAATAAGGGATTGATTATGAAGAAACCTTCACTCCAACGGCTAAGTGGAATACTATCAGGGTTGTGTTAGCTTTGGATGCACAAAATGGATGGAAAGTGCACCAAATGGATGTGAAGAGTGCATTTATGAATGGTGATTTACAGGAGGATGTATATATGAATCAACCTCCTAGTTTTAAGGTTGCATGAAAAGAAAGGGATGTATGTAAATTGGTTGAGGCATTGTATGGGTTAAAACAAGCTCCTAGAGTTTGGTATGCTAAAATGGATACCTATTTATAGAAAGTTTGTTTCTCCGTAGTGAGTAAGATGACACTTTGTATGTTCAAATATAGGAAAACAACTTAATCATTTTGGTTATGTATGTTGATGATTTGTTGATAATAGGTAATGATGATAATCATACTTCTCAGGTGAAGCAAGAACTTCAAACAAGTTTTGAAAAGACAGACTTGGGTTTACTTCATTACTATCTTGGAATTGAAGTTATTCAAAGAGAAATAACATATTTATTTCTCAAACTAAGTATGTTTCCAAATCATTGAAGAAGTTTGGAATGGAGGTTTCCAAATTATTGAAGAAGTTTGGAATGGAGGAATCCAAGCCATCCATCACCCCCGTGGAGAAAAACTTAAAACTTTCTAAGTTTGAAGGGGGGAACTGGTCAGCAGTACCAAGTATTGACAGTTAATTGGAAGTTTAATATACCTAATTAATACTCGTCCAGACTTGTCTTTTTCAATCAGCATCCTTTCTAGGTATATGCAGGAACCTATAGAAATTCATTGGAATGCAACTAAAAATGTACTAAGGTATCTTCAAGGAACAAAATATTTTAGACTTGAGTTTAAAAGGAACAAAATTTCTAAACTTGTTGGCTACTGTTAACACTGAAATTGTTCCCAAATTTTTTCCATTTTTCGATCTGTTTATTTTAAATAGTTTGACTCTTATTCACTTTTCATTTTATTTTATCTTGAATTTTAATGATTTTAAATGTATTTTATTGTTTATGTTATAGTTTTTCATTTTAATTTATTTTACCCCTAAGTGGCTTATTAAATGTTATATTTCTTTCAAAGTCTTCAAAATACTTATTTAGGTTCATTCTAATGCTTATATCCAAGGTTTAACTTCTATTTTGAGTGTGTTTGCCCAATTTGTCATGTTAAGGTATTCCCGCAGCGCAAATTTCAAATCACATACATCAGTGTGTTGTAGGAATCTGAGATCATGGAAGATCATGGTTCATCGATGGTGGGAGGTGGCCCATTGCATGCGGTGATGACAGAAGACCTCTAGACACATGTTCGATGAATTATGACATATGTAAAGCCCATTGAATTTTATCATTCGAGAAATCACCGATTTGAGTGGCCATGAGTTATAATTTGGGGGTTACGAATTTCAGAGCGAAGGAACGCTATTGGGGATGATTATGAGCATATTGTTGAAGATGAAATAATGGAAAAGGTACCTGATTCAAATCCTGAAGAAGTCAGTAGCAAAAGAAGCCCTAAAAAGAAAAAGAGATGCATAGTTATGCTTTTTTTTCCCTGTTTTGTTCATTGCAATTGAGCACGGATTACGAGCTAATGGAGATGAATTTTAGAAAACCAAAAGAGTTTTTTGTCCAAAATAGACTCATTCACAAAAACCTCCCTCATTTTTGAAACAGGTGTCATCATTTGAAATATTCGAATTCATCTTTGTGGCCTATTTTTCAAGGTTTAAAATATTTAATATTTTACTATTTTAGTCACAACTTTTTGGCACGTCTTCCGATTAATTGGAGAGGAATTTTTAAAAACCAAGAGAGGTTTTTGTTATTCATGGACTCATTTAAAAAAACCTCTCTCATTTTTCACACAAGTGTCATGGATAGAGAGATATGGAGGCGTCTGTGAGACCCATTTTTCATAAATTTGCCAAATTTCCCAGAGTCTGATTTACTATTTTTGGTTAATTGTCTTTAAAGATTTGAGTTAGCATGTAACTACTTAATGTAACTGCCTAGAAAGATAGACCTAAAGGTAGTTATGAAACTATCTTATTTTTTAAATGATAAAAGGAGAAAAGTTGAATTTAGCAAGGGTGGGATTTTTGTTTCAAGAAACAATATATAGCTAAGAGCATTGGAAGCATTTCAGATTGATACAAATTACTCTTATGTAAGTTTTGAAGACTAAGACTGATTTATACATGAATATAAGCCACTGTATTTTATCTATTGATTCTGTTTATGGCCATTTTGACCACTCAACCTATGATTTCATTCCTTGTTTAAATTTTTTCTCATGTGAATGCTCATGTGTTGTGAACTGAACCAATACAGTGCAAAGGATTGTTTATGGTTTATATTTATTATATTACATTTTTATATCTCAGTTCTTGGATATCATTACATGATTTAGTTTTTGCATTAGCTGGATGATTGATTACTTTCTTGAAAATGAAACTCTCAAACCAAAAAATTACAAAAACAAGCCCTATTTTTCGTTCATTGTTTTGAGATTGTACTAGCTTGTTCCCTTTGTAGTCTAGGGACAATTTCTAGCACAAACATCTTTGGCGCCATTGCCGGGGACGGAAGTGAAGAATATTTTCCCTGGGGTATTTTCATTGTTCTGGTTTTGAGAGGTGAACAAGTTCAGAATCTTTTTTAGACTACAATTTTTCACCAGGTGACTCCACAGAGGAAGGATCTGTTGGCGACTCCATGTTTGAAAAATTCAGAAGCAACTTCACACTTTCAGAATGTCAATGACTTTTGCTGCTATGTTGGCACAGAGGTTTGCTCCTTTTATCTTTCTTGATATTCTGGGATTTCTAAATGATGTGCCTACGATGGATGAATGGGGAGACTTCCTTCCAAGATTTAGAGGAGATGATCATGACCATCCGGCACAACACTTGATTGATTTTCATCAATACATGGACCAGCTCAATATTCATCATGAGGATGTATTGTTGAAAATGTTTATGTACTCCTTGGAAGGAGATGCAAGACAGTGGTACAGGTCTCTTCCCGTCTCTAGCATCTCTTCATTAAAAGATTTTCATGTTGCCTTTCATTCATATTGAAAGAGGTTTTATCCTACTGATCTCCTTTTAGAGGAATATTGTGAGCAATTTGAATTCAAGAAATATCTTAGCAATAATGATCAAGATAGCCTTACTCATGAAATTCATGAAGAAATATTTCAAAAAAACAAAGTTCGGGATATATTTGACAGTTTTCAAGAGTCAAGACGTCATTATCATGTAGAGTTTATTGTTGAAAACCCTTGTGAAGATCAACTCTTTATTGAAGAAAACGTTGAAAATAACACCGTTGATGAAGATTTACAGGACAATGTTAAAATTAGTGTTGATGATATTCGAATTAAAGATGCCCTTGATTCTATTTCAGAGGATGAAATTGTTGTTCCCAAATTGTTTGATGACCATCCCATTGTTCAAGACAATTTTCAACATATTGTTAATCATAAAGCTATTGGAGATGTTTTTCAAGTTGACTGTGTCCAAGATCACCTTGACAGTTATGCAGGTCAGTCCATTTATGGTATGTGTCCGAATGTTTTAGAGCAACAGTCTTCTGAATCAACACCTATGGAATTTTTCAGTAGTGAAGCAGTGTATGGTAAATATGATTCAGATTTTTTGGAAAGCAGTGAAGGAGATGGAAAGGAGTTAGAAGAGCAGCTTACACATTTTCCTTCTTCACCAGTTGTTGAGCAGCAGTCTCCAGAAATCAATAAACTTGTATCTACCATTTTTTAATCTGAATTTGAAGGACACACTAAACAAAATGAGGTTGTTATAGCTGAAGATAAGGGCAGCAATTTCTTCTTTTCTGCTTCTTAATTTGCAACGTTTGAAGAATAGAAGTCTGATATCTTTCATGAAGTAGAAAATATACAGAGGCATCTTTCTCTTTTAGATCAACCTTTTCTTGAAGAAACTGTTGTTTTAAATCATTTTGAAGATCATTCTTCTAAATGAATATCATGTTTGCAATGAAAAATGTTGGACAGAGCAAGAAGATAATATTTTTTCTAAGGTATTCTTTCACGATGATCCCATAAATAATTGTTTTGAGTTTCTCAATGTAGAAGGGGTTACAAAAGAGATAGTTGTTCATGATTTCTATGACTCAATAGCACCGTATTTAGAGGAGTTTCTCAGATCAAAGTTGATATTTACAGGTTGTAAGTATCAACTTCCATGTTATAATGATTTGCCATGGTATACAATTTTCTTTTTTCTAATTAATGACATGGAAGAAATCCATTGCATGCGACAATTGTTGAAATGGTTACACTGGCAATCTGATATTACTTAATCAAAGAACTGAGCTGGTTAGATTAGGAGATATATATAAATAAGCTTTCCATGCAAGCATCTACTTTCAGTTTGAAGTTTGGTATTTAATTTACAGTATGGTGGATTTGTTTTCTACATAAAAGGCAGTCTTGTGAATAGTTTTCAATTCTCAATAAACAGCAATTGTGCTCTCAAGGCTTGAAAAGTCCACAGTTTGCAGTATATGGTTGTTCTACAGTCTACCAGGCAGATGGAAATGAGCAAATTTCTATTGCAACACAGATGTAATTCCTTAGCAACAATCACATAGTTTTTGATAGCTAGGATCAGAATTTGAGGAAGGAAAAGTGTTTTTTCAGCAGAATCTTGTTACAAGATCATACAATAAGCCCATCATTAAAAAAAATATGAGCAGGCTTGCTAGTTTTTGAACACGTTGGGAACCAGATACAAATGACTCCATCGCCCAATGACTAAGGCACAAGGTCTACAGGTTCTTGAAACCTCATAAGGAGGCTTTCATCCCTCAGCAGGAGCCAGATGTTAACACTGAAATTGTTCCCAAATTTTTCCCATTTTTCGATCTATTTCTTTTAAATTGTTTGACTCTTATTCACTTTTCATTTTATTTTATCTTGAATTTAATGATTTTAAATGTCTTTTATTGTTTATGTTATAGTTTTTCATTTTAATTTATTTTACCCTAAGTGGCTTATTAAATGTTATATTTCTTTCAAAGTCTTCAAAATACTTATTTAGGTTCATTCTAAAGCTTATATCCAAGGTTTAACTTCTATTTTGAGTGTGTTTGCCCAATTTGTCATGTTGAGGTATTCCCGCAGTGCAAAGTTCAAATCACATACATTAGCACGCTGTAGGAAACTGAGATCATGGAAGATCGTGGTTCATTGATGGTGGGAGGTGGCGCGTTGCATGCGGTAATGACAGAAGACCTCTAGACACATGTTCGATGAATTATGACATATGTAAATCCCATTGAATTTTATCATTCAAGAAATCACCAATTTGAGTGGTCGTGAGTTATAATTTGGGGGTTACGAATTTCAGAGCAGAGGAACGCGATTGGGGATGATTATGAGCATATTGTTGAAGATGAAATAATGGAAAAGGTAGCTGATTCAAATCATGAAGAAGTCAGTAGAAAAAGAATCCCTAAAAAGAAAAGGAGATGCATAGTTATGCTATGTTTTTCCTTGTTTTGGTCATTGCAATTGAGCTCGGATTACGAGCTGATGGAGATGAATTTTAGAAAACCAAAAGAGGTTTTTGTCCAAAATAGACTCATTCACAAAAACATCCCTCATTTTTTAAACAGGTGTCATCATTTGAAATATTAGAATTCATCTTTGTGGCCTATTTTTCAGGGTTTAAAATATTTAATAGTTTACTGTTTTAGTCACAAATTTTTGGCACATATTCTTATTGATTGGAGAGTAATTTTTAAAAACCAAGAGAGGTTTTTGTTCTTCATGGACTCATTTAAAAAAACCTCTCTCATTTTTCACACAGCTATCATGGATAGAGAGATATGGAGGCGTCTGTGAGACCCATTTTTCATAAATTTGCCAAATTTCCCATAGTCCGATTTACTATTTTTGGTTAATTGCCTTTAAAGGAGTTAGCATGTAACTGCTTAATGTAACTACCTCGAAAGCTAGACCTAAAGGTATTTATGAAAATATCTTAGTTTGTAAATGATAAAAGGAGAAAAGTTGAGTTTAGCAAGGGTGGGATTTTTGTTTCAAGAAACAATATACAGCTAAGAGCATTGGAAGCATTTTAGACTGATACAAATGACTCTTATGTAAGTTTTGAAGACTGAGACTGATTTATAAATGAATATAAGCCACTGTATTTTATCTATTGATTTTGTTTATGGCCATTTTGACCACTCAACCTATGATTTCATTCCTTGTTTAAAGTTTTTTCTCATGTGAATGCTCATGTGTTGTGGACTGAACCAGTACAGTGCAAAGGATTATTTATGGTTTATATTTATTATCTTACATTTTATATCTCAGATCTTGGATATCATTACATGATTTAGTTTTTGCATTAGTTGGATGATTGATTACTTTCTTGAAAATGAAACTCTCAAACCAAAAAATTACAAAAACAAGCCCTATTTTATGTTCATTGTTTTGAGATTGTACTAGCTTGTTCCCTTTGTAGTCTAGGGACAATTTCTAGCACAAACAGCTACTCATATGCATATTTTGTTATAGATGTTGATGATAGGGAATCTCCTTCGGTTTATTTAATGAGTATGGGATCAGATGTCGTGTCATGGAGTTGTAAAAGACGGGACACAATTGCAAATTCTACAACGGAAGCAGAATATATCTCAGCTTGAGAAGTAGCTTGTGAAATAGTCCGGCTACGAAGGATTTATAGGATATTAAATTTGTTCAAAAAGAAGTTACTTCATTGTTCATTGTCATGCAATCAACCATCAAGTTAGCCAAAAATCCAATTTTTCATTCGAAGACAAAACATGTTAATACTAAGTATCATTACAAACTCTCATCATTAAGGAAAACATCAATCCAAAGTATTGTCCATTGGAAGAACAAATTGCAGATATCTTCACCAAATCTCTTGGAAGGATTAAAATCACTAAGTTCAGAAATTAACTTGGTATCTTCTCTAAAGAAATTTCGGATCAAAGGGGGGATTGTTAGAAATTATGATCCAAAAATGTTTAGTTTAGGACTTTAGCTTAATAAAGGTTTTGGAAAGCATTATTGTAAAATTACACCTACACACTCTCGTGATTATGTGAGGTGTCCAAGTCAATTTTAGTAACGGTATTTTTAGTTATTAGTCTTGGGTTATTTAAATCCATTTTGTATTTCATGTGAGGTATATTTTGGCCCTTAGCCCTCATGCCTATGTGTCATAGTCTTTTTCCTCCTTTAATAAAATGTGTGTGTCTGAGGACACTTTGTCACACAACTTGCCATTTTAAGTGTAAACGGAACTCACACATGTGCATGAGCTTAATTTTTTACTACGCATCAAAAATTCAATGGAAAATGTCAAAATTAGTAGACAAAATCATCCATTGTCAAAATTCCTGAAAGATTTCATGTTGAAAAGATGAGAAACAAAAAATGCTCTTATGCTTTGCAGGTTCAAATTTCATAGCCACAACTTCACAAACATTCAAGTAATGAAAGTTATATATGGATGTTAGTATCTATGTTTGTTTCTCATAAATCAACTATTATCATTGAAAATAAGGAAGAAAAACTTGCTCCCATTTAACTCTTGAATAATTGTTAGCTATTTATGTTGTTCAATCAAATTGATCATTTATGCCACAACCTCATTCTAACATGGATCATAGTTGTGCTCCATTGTGTTACAATTATGAATATTTAATAGCTTAAAATGATTTTAATGTCATATGAAATATGCAAGTGCCACACAAAACTATATTATATCCATATTATACTCTATTTTTTTAAATAAAAACTGAAGATAAACACAAAAATATTCAAATATAACCTATGCATATTTCTTCAAATCAAAATAGCAACTACACCTGCTTGGTTTAAATAATGTAACAAAACCAAAAAAGAAAATTATCTTCCTTAGGACCTAAATACTGAGAAAAACATTGAATTCAGTTCAAGTATCTACCTTTCAAACTACAAAGGTAGCATATGAAATTAGCATTATTAAGCATACGCTTATCTCTTATGAGAATACAAACATACATCAAATGCATCACAATCATGTGTAGTTTGTACTCTTTTTGGTGCATAGACCTAGAAGAGACCACTAAATTGTACACAAAAACTCCAAAAACCGATTTTTGCAAGATTTACCAATGGAACAACCAACAAAGAAGTTTTAGAATTTTCAATAGCAACACAACCTCCAACACATAAACTTGCAATGAAATGTTCATGAAATCCCATCAATATTTTCATAATATTCCATAAGAAGTGGTCATTTAATCAATCGAAGAATATCAAGGACCATATGCACACTTGTGGATTGATTACCAATGAGGATTTGGGACAAAAGCAATGGCATAATATGTGATACTAATCCACAAAACAAACTCCAACATTTAATAATACATTGAGTAAAGCTCTCCCTTGTTAAAAATAATTTGATGTCACCAAAATACACCCAACTTAAAACCACATGTGTAATCTCTTTTATATTGCATTTACTTGTTTAAGCAGCCATGAAATATTATTGATCTTCATTTTAGTTTAATTCATGTATATATCAATCACCTAAGGACTGTATATGCTTCAAGTACATGGCATCAAAGAAACAAACAAATGTGACATGCACCATTTCAAAGATGATAATATTGTAATAAAATGAAAACCACTAAATGGTAGGATGACAAAAATATTCAAAGAAATTTCCATAATCACAATAAGCCTACAATAATAAAAAAGATTGCTATGTCGCAACCAAAAAATCTCACAATAATGTCCAAAATATGGCCATCTATTTCACCTTTTCAAGCAATCAACATTTATCTATAAATGCATAAAGCATAATATATGTGCTCTTGGTGAAGGTTGTCTAACAATTTGAGTTGAATATTTTTCAAAATCAATTGAAATCCCTAAGGTACAAGTAGCTTTAAGAGGATGCCAAACTTTAAGACCTATGTTTTTTCCATGGAACTAGTGTCTGATGAATTTCAATAAACAAGGCAACCTAATGTTGCAAACTTAACATTAAACAAGTTGAATTTCTCTTATTTTTTCCCAATGGAGTCAACATTCAATTAAACTAAGAAGAAAAATTCCTATAAATTCAAGCAGTATAGTCAATATATCTTTAAAACCAAGTAAGCAAAATCTCTATCAAGTTTATGAGGAAATTTATGATTCAATGTCACATAAGAAAAATTCCACTGGACCTTTTCCATTTTTCATCAAGATTTAATGTCAGACAAGAAAAAATCCAGTAGACCTTGTCCACTTGGCATCAAGATTTAATGTTAGACAAGCAAAATTCCTCTATACTCTTCATTTGCATTCATCTCTATTTTGTAAATACTTTCATGATTTAAAGTTAAACAAACTAATTTCTCATGTAAATTGAGTATACAGAGCCAACCAAGCCGCATCACTTAAAAACGTTTGCTTGATTGTATAGGATGCAAGGCCCCAAATCCCCAAATTATCGGGCTTGTATACAATTTGATAAGGCCTCAAATAAAAGAAGCAAACCCTCTACTCTCGATCAAAAGGACTCCAACTGGTAGTTTGATCTTGCTTTTGGAAGTAAATAGAAGATGGTTATGTTTTTAAGGAAAACATCCTTCTTATATTTGAATGAGGGCAATATCTTCAATATTATGCTGAGGTTGTTATTAGATATGATATTTGCTATTGATGCCCGTTAAGAGGTGTTTCATCACATGTTAGGTCTATGGACATTATTAAAATTAACATTGTTATGCTATATCATTTTGTTTTTTGTTTTTCAAAAAGACTTGGACAGATGAATTCTATTTAATATTTTGTTATAAAATGTTCTAATCTATTTTGGGATGTACCAAAAGATGTATAAGATCCAATATAGACTCATATAGTGAAATCTATAGGAACACTTTACGATCTACCTTTTGAGAGAAAATCCAATGAATTTTCTCGTATATATATATAATTTTAGAAAAGAACCAAACTATCTTGGAGCATTTGATAAAATTATTAATATATCAACCAAACCGATAACCATGTAAATTATCTCATGCATTATGTGTGTATATAGTGCGCAATCAAACCAACTAAATAAAATGACTCAAGCATTCACCATAATAAAGAATATGAAAAAATAGAGAATTAAAATTCCTACAAAGTTGTTCATTTAATTTAATCCACCAAAACCCAAAGTGATAAGAAATTTCAAATCTGAGATGTTTTCTAGTCAAATTTCACCTTAAATTAGAATTTGACTCTAATAACAAAGTC
Source organism: Larix kaempferi (assembly GCA_027924585.1). Taxonomy (NCBI): domain Eukaryota; kingdom Viridiplantae; phylum Streptophyta; class Pinopsida; order Pinales; family Pinaceae; genus Larix; species Larix kaempferi. Next base: position 11,440,977 of record BSBM01000535.1, on the reverse strand, counting down.
TTATCAACCAACTAGGTTCAAAGGACATTAAAAATAGCATACACATATAGACTAACTCTCTTAGCATCATTGAGCATCCATGCAATCTAGGGTCCCACCATCTACAATCTTCCCTAAATCGAAACCAAGGTCTTTGGATATAAAACCTCCAAAATGGTATCCCTTCGGTGATGTGAATCCAAATAAGTAATGAAACTCACAAAGCTCTCACCACACTTCTCCTTTTTATTATTTCTTCATCCTCCCATGGAACCTTGCAGTAAATGCAAGTCCTCACCCTCTTACTCCTATTTCACCTCATACAACAATCCCTATGCACATTATTCCCACATACCCTACATAAAACAACGTCCTCCTTAGGTCCCTCTAGGGGCTCATAACACATCGGAAAATCACTCTCCGTGTCCTTTTGAACCCTTTTCTCCTCTACTTCCTTTTGACGACTCGATCATAGGATCTTAGTGAAATTCACATGCATTGCATGGTTGTCCATAATGACCTCATCATGCACAAATGAAATATGTAAGAAATAATGTAGCTTAGATGTGATGCAAGAGGGATCAATGAGAAAAAAATATTCCAGTGAATTTTGAAAAGAAATCAATAACTCACCATATCCATTGATCCCCCATGTTCAAATGGTTGTGATTCCTTGCGTTGTTTGGGAAATTACACAGAGGAGAGAGAGTGAACAAATCATAGACATCTCTCCATTTTGTGAGAATGGCTAGATCTAGCTCACGCAAGATAGTTCCTCAGGAGACACATCAGGAGGCTATATGCAATGGGATCTCATTTGTTGATCTGCATCTCATCCAATGTTCCTCATAAATTTCAGGATTCCATTTCACGTTCGCCATGACTAATCCTCCGCCGTCCAATTTTGAATATTTAGATTGGGTGGTTGGATGATCATCAAGGGTCAATTGTCTTGGTAGCTATGTTCACTTCATTTCTCCCAGTTGTCACTGCCCATGATTTAAGGAGGTACCATGGGGTTAAATTTTTTGGAGAGATATGGATTAAGGGAGGGTGTGTGGCACCATTTTGAATGGAACCCACCCCAGTTCCTTAACTATCGATTAAATGTAACTCCAAAATTATCAACAAGCTTGGATATTTTTGTCATAAGGCATGCAAACAAGAGGGAAAAGGAGCAAGGTATCAAGTTTGGGGAAGTTTTTGGAGAGACAATCATGAATTTAATAGAAGGAGGGCACTGAGTTTTGAAGGGATTGTTGGAGGTATGCATCAAGGAAAAGTAGAAGATGGAGTTTTGAGTGAAGAGGACAAGAAAAAGGAAAGCTTGGCATTGAAGAAAAAAGGAAGATTTTATAGTAGTGAGGAGAAAACAAAATAACAAAGGAATAACTAGAAAAAAACAAAGGTGAAGGGATTGAGAGGAAGTATGAGTTTTCATTTTTTATTTTTTATGTAACTTTGGTAGTTGTAAAATCCCTCTAAGACACGGAATAGAGGGGTTGAAAATATCGTTTGATGCATGAAGCCTTTGAGGCATAGATATTATAATTCAAAGTTGTATAAAACATTAACATATTAGATCTGAAATTTGAAATTTGAATTAGTTTCTTGTGTGTTTGAATTGTTGGAATGTTTTAATATTGGATGTGTACTCTATGCTTGCATCCTTGCAGTGTTTTAAATTTTAACTCCTGTAGGGATGCACCAAGTTTTGGTATCAAAGAAAAAATGTCCTATTGTAGAGAACACTTCCAGTCGAGGAAAGTGCTAGGTAGAATTTTTCTAGGAGAAAATTGTAGTTCCAACAAGGAGAATTTATTGGGATGACCTATAAGAGAGGGAAAATGTGTAGGTGTAGCAATATGGATAATAGAAGAGGAGTGGATGTACATTAGAGATATATAAGGTGGAGTGGTGGTGCTACATATAATGTGACTCGAGCACCAAGAGCTATCTGACTAAGATTGGAAGCCATAGAAACAACTCAGAGGAGAATATTTGTAGTTGAAGCGCATGTCGATATGAGTGATAAAGAAGCTAAGAAACCACAGGAAGAATTTGAGGTAGTGGAAGCCCTATAAGAGAGAATTATTAAGGCCCTAACGTATTTGAGAGGAAATCCAAAGATGGAGACACCTACTTACTCAAGAAGTTTGAACCCATCAAAGCTAACTGATTTGGTTAGGGACATGGATAAATGCTTTGACATGAAGCAAATTGAGGACCCTAAGAGAGTGAATATGGCCTACAGGAAGTTGAAAGGACATGCATACTTATGGTGGGAAACTATGCAGTTTGAAAGGAAAAGGAAAGACAGACAAAATCAAGACATGGGACATAATGGTGGCTAAATTTAAAGGTAAATTTATTCCTATTGATTATAATCTAAATTTGTGTAGGAAGCTACAAAATCGTAGGTAGAAATAAATGATCTTTAAGGAGTATATAGAGGAGTTTTATAGGCTATTTATTAAGTCTGGACATAGTGATGAAGGAGATGAATTTGTGGCTAGATACATTAATGGCTTGAGATATGCAATACAATATTAACTGAGTATTATGACTATTATAATAGTGGGAGAATCCTACCATCTTGCCTTAAAATCATAGGAGAAATTGTCGAAGAAGAATCCGAGTGCTAGAGGAAAACCAACATTTAGAAGCAAAGGTAGAAATTATATGTTTGGGAGATGGAAAACCAGTGGAGCCAAAGGATAAGAATTTAGTAGTGTAAATGCTCCAACTCGTGATTTAGAAAGAGTAATGAATCATTTAGAGGCAAAAGAACCTATAGAGGAAAAAAAAAACCTGGAGGTATAGGAGTTGGGAGATCACCAGTGATTTGTTACAAGTGGAAAACACCAAAACATAAAGCTTATGAATGTCCTGAAAACTTGCATACTATGAGGAGACAAGATAACATTACCCATGTTGCTCAAGGAGCTAAGAGTACAATTGGATTTGTAGTTGGGGATAATGTTGAGATAACTCAAGTAGAAGCTAGAGAGAGCCTACTGTTGAGAAGAACCATGTTGAATCCAAAAAAATAGCCAGAGATAAAAGAACCCAATCAAAGGAAGTATATTTTCAAGACTAAATGCAAAATCATAGGTAAGTGTTGTTCTTTAATTGTAGATGAAGGGAGTATTTAAAATCTAGTGTCCACAGAATTCGTAAAGAAAAATAATTTGAAGTGTAGGCCACATCCTTGCGATTATAGAGCCTCGTGGTTGCAAAAAGGGTGTAATGTCATTATTTCTCAATAGTATCTAATCAATTTCAATATTGGAAATCATCATGATAGTGTGTTGTGTGATGTGGTACCAATGGATGTTTTCCATCTATCATTGGGTAGACCTTGGATATGATAGGAAGATTGTGTATGGTGGAGTTAATAATATTTGTTTGCTTGAGAAGAATGGAAAACAAATGTTGATGACACCCTTAAAGGAAGATGAAAGGAAGGAGGAAGAGAAAATGGCAGCAATAGTAATTATTTTGGTAGAAGGATAATTCTATGTTCAACAAAAACATTTTTGAAAGAAGAAAGGAAAGTAAATTGTTGTTTTTCCATTATAGTTAAAGGTTTGAGCCCAAATGTGAAGAAAGTTGATTTTCCAGCAGAAGTAAAAGAGATGTTGTTTGAATTTAAAGAGATTATTTCTAGGGAGATGCCAAAGGGATTGCCACCTATGAGGAGCATTTCCCATTAAATTGATTTTATAGCAAGATCAAGTTTACCTAACAAAGCTGCACACCAAATGACACCAACTAAAATTGAGTTAAATGGGACAAGTTCATGACTTGTTAGAAAGAGGGTTGATAAGGGAAAGTTTGAGCCCGTGTGAAGTACATTTTGTACTTGAACCTAAAAAGGGAGGAGAATGGAGAATGTGCACTAATTCTAGAGCCATCAACCAAATAAGAATCAAGAATAGGTTTCCCTTTCCACAAATGGATGATTTAATGGATTGCTTGAGTGCAGCAAGTTATTTCACTAAGATCAAATTAAAAAGTGGTTATCCCTAGATAAGGATCTATGAAGGAGAGGAGTGGCAAAAAACATTTAAGGCAAAAGAAGGGATTTTTGAATGGTTAGTTATGCCATTTGGTTTAACAAATGCTTCAAGTACTTTTGAGATTGATGAATGAGGTGTTGAATCCTTATCTTGGTAAATTTATTGTAGTTTACTTAGATGATATTCTGATTTTTAGCAAGACAAGATAGGAACATCTTGAATAGTTAAGACAAGTATTAGAGTGGTTGAAACAAGAGAAGTTACTCATCAATCTACATAAGTGTATTTTCACAAAAGAGGAGTTAATGTATCTTGGTTTTGTATTTTTTCAAGAAGGCTTGAAGATGGACCTCAAAAAAGTGAAAGCAATAATGGAATGACCAATTCTTAAGAGTAAGTTTGAAGTATCGAATTTCCATAAATTGGTTAGATTTTATAGAAAGTTCATATGGAATTTCAGTGGGATATGTGCACCTTTGATTGCTTGCATAGGGAAAGGAGATTTCAAATGGAATGATGTTGCATAAAAGGGATTTGAGTTGTTGAAGAAGAAAGTTATTAAAAGGCTAGTGTTTCCTTTGTCGAACTTTGACAAAGTTTTCCAGGTTGATTTTGATGCTATTGGGACAACTATTGGAGTAGTGGTGAGTCAAGAAGGAAGACCAATTTATTTATTTAAAGAAGGAAGAAGGTATATGCCAAAATAATTTTTTGTGGACACTGATCATTAAGCATTGAGTTATATGAACAGCTACTTTAACTTGAATCAAAGACAAATGAAATGGGTCACAATTTCTACTAGTATATACCTTTGTATTGAAGTATAAATCAAGTAAAACAAATAGAGTGGCATATTTTTTTAGCAGGAGATTAACATTGTTATCTCCTATGACAATGGAGCTAATAGGATTGGAATAGATGAAGAAGACCTAGATTTCACTAAAGCACAGAAAGCAAGTAAAGAGCTATGGAGATGTGATAGGACACCATGCATTGATTATTTTATTCAATAGGGGTTTCTATTTAAGAATTATAAATTGTGTATTCCAAGAGGATATGTGAAGGAAAACCTGATATGATAGCTACATAATGGAGGATTACATTTTGGTGTTGGCAAAAGCAAAGCACTATTTGAGGAGTGCTACTATTAGCTAGGAGTGGCTAAGGATGTTAAGAAGTAGGTTGAACAATATAGAATTTGTTAACATGCAAAGGGCATAAGTGGAAATACTAAATAGTATACACCATTGTTAATACCAGAAGCACCATTGGAGTACATCAACATGGACTTTGTCTTGGGATTGACAAGAACCCAATGAGGTAATAATTGAATCTTTGTTGTTGTTGACGGGTTTTATAAAATGACACATTTTATTCCTTGTAACAATACTAAAGATACTACAAGCATAGTTGTTTTGTTCTTTAAATAAATTGTTAGATTGCATGGCTTGCATGGCTTTCCTAGAAGCATAACCTCGGACATGGACAACAAATTAATTGGGCACTTCTAGAGGACATTATGGAAGAAATTGGATACCATATTGCATTTCAATTATACTTATTGTCCACAAACAGGTGGGAAAATTGAGGTTGTGAACAAAAGTTTTGGAAATATGCTGAGATACTTAATTGGTGAAAGGCCAAGACAGTGGGACATAGTGTTGGCATAAGCTAAATTTGCAAATAATAGTTAAGTGAACAGATATACAGATAAGATTCCATTTTAGATTATCAAGGTAAGGTCACCAAGAGTAGTGGTTAACTTGGCATGATTACTAGAAAGCATCCAAAAGAATGCAGATGCAAAATCTTTTGCAGAACACATGAAACACGTCCATGAACATGTGCATCAACAATTGTAGAAAAGTAGCCAACAATACAAGCATAGAGTTGAAGTGAAAAGAAGAGTCAAATTTTTTGAAGAGGAATATTTTGTATTGGCACATTTGAGGAAGGAAAGGTTCCAAAGAGGAATGTATAATAACCCAAAAATAAAGAAAATTGGTCCTTGTAAAATTTTGAAGAAAAATTCTAATAATGATTATGTGTTAGATCTACTCAGAAAATTATATATTTTACCTATATTCAATGTCTCTAACTTGTATGAATACCATGAAGGAATAGGCAATGAAAATAGTGATTATACTATTGATCGGAGCAAGCAAAATCCTCAACATGAAAAGAAGAAATTGAAAAAATATTAGATGAAAAAGTGGTTAGAAAGATGAGGAGTCAGAAGACCAAGGAATATTTATTTTGTTAGAAAGATAAAGGTCAAGAAGATTTCGTGTGGATTCTCAAAGAAGAGTGGAAGTATGTTACAGTATACTACTGAAAGTCCTAGCAACCACGTGAGCATGAGCTCACTTTTCTTCTTACTATAGGATATATTGATGCATAAGCTATCAACGAGAAGAGTTTTTCCCAACGATTGCCAAAATAAATCCAAAACTCACCACAATTGTTGATTCCCCCCTACATGAGTGGTCGTCATTACTTGGGTTGTTCAATAAATTGCACGAATAAGAGAGAGTGACAAGATTGCAGTTCCCTCTCCATTTTACATGAATGGCTAGATCTAACTCACAAAAGAAGTTCCTCAGGAGGCTTAATGTGATGGGATCCCATCCGTTGATCTCCATCTCATCCAACATTCCTCATAAGTTTTGGGATTCCATTGCATGTGCACAACCATTAATCCTCCACCATCCAGATTTAAATCTTCGGATTGGATGCCTGGAATTTATTTTGTTGCCGCTACTCATGATTTAAGGAAGAGGTACCATGGGATCAAATGTTTTTGGATAAATATGAAGCTAGGGAGGGAGTGTGGCACCATTTTGGATGGATCCCACCCCATTTCCTTAACTATCCATTAAATTTACCACCATTATTATTAAGGGGCTTGGATATTTGTGTCACGAGGCATGCGAACAAAAAGGGAAAAGGAGGAAAGTATCAAGTTTGGGGAAGTTTTTGGAGAGATCGGCGTGAATTTATGAGAACGAGGGTGTTGAGTTTGGAAGGGCTTGTAGGTTTTAAACCCGTGAAGTGAAACAATGCATACAAATTATGAATCAAAATAGAAATTAAACAATGGCACATGTCATGCAATACACGGAGATTTAACTTGGAAACCCTTAATTGGGAAAACCAACAAAACTTGGAGACGCACTATAATGTCCCTCTTTTACCCCTATTGTTTTGCAACAGAATGTGCAATTGTGTACCTACCCATGGCTAGGAGCTCAAGGAAAAGGCTCTGCGGGTAAAAATTTGTAAGTATGGTGGTTAATTCCTAAGTTTTGTTTATAGACAATATGTTAATGCGGACAAAAACTGATCTCTCTAGTCTGAATGATTCAAAAAAAAACACATACATAACACAACTAACTTTCCTAGATATATTAAATTGCAAAATAAATCAAGAGACAACTTACCTTATGAATGCAACTCCTTTCTCCTCGTTTGATCTGACTCCCAATTCCTCAATATTCAGCTGCAAAATAAGATAGAGAAAGTGGAAACAAACGAATAATGAAAGTATATGATTATGAATCTATCTAGATCAATCCTAAACATTATAAATACAATAAGTTCATGGAAAGAAATTGTATTAAATGTAATTTGCAGCAAATACAAACTAGAGAGTTACAACCTATGCTTTGACGTCATAACACCAACTCAAGTGATCCTAAGCCTCAAATGATCAAATCCCTCTAGCCTCCTTGTGGATGAAAAGGATCTCATAGCATAATTTCACCAGCATGTAGGTACTCTATCCTTCCTCTCTTGACAATGGAGAGGGGTTTCATATTTATAGTCCAAAAGGGATAGGAGAGGTTGAGGATTTAGGGGAGAATATTAAGGGATCATCCCACTAGGTAAGGGGATCGAATGCCACATTTCCAGGTATATAGGGATAAGCCTCCACGACACCCAAGATTCGAGAAGTCACTTGAAGCTTCTCTTTATCCATTTTAACCAACAGCGACACACCTTGCACATGGAAAAATCGTGCCATTGGAAGGGTGAGGCACCTTGTGCAAGGGCAGAAGGCATCACCGACGCACTCTGCTAATGTGCAGAGCACTTTACCTTAAGTCTGACACACCTTGCCAGAGAACAGGGCACGTCGAGGTGACAACAAAAGTAAAAGGGATAGACATCAACTCTTATTTTGGTCTTTCAGCCCAGGTGCTTTAGGAAACAAGGCATATAGAGGACACAAAACTCATGATGACGAGATTTTGGTGTAAAAGAATGCCCCCCAAAGCATGAAACTGGAAAAATAGGGAAGTTGAAATGCTTTGTAGTATGAGGGATCAAGGCAAGGATCATTGGTTGGAGTGACGAACAAAGATTCCTGCAGTACAACTAACATTGATATGTATGTCTCAAAATGACTCATAACATGGTTGCCGACCAATACAATGCAGATCCAAAATAGTAAATACCGACTGAACACAATCATGGCTACTAGACACAAGCATAGATCCATGATGAGATGATAACACAGCCACAACCAATACAGAGTGGATCCGTGTGATATGTTTCAAAAAATATCCATCGCAACCTGGTTAAGGTACATGAGTTAACCCAGGGTCTTCAAGTTGAACCCGCAATTATACGAATCTAACCATGTGATTATTGTTAGGATATTCCTATACTCCACCCTATTCCTACCAACATTTTCATTATTTTCATTTTCAATCTTGCATGCATGCAATTGCATGCATCCCAGTCATGAATCCCAGCACCTAGCCCTCAGTTAGCTAGCCCTAGGAGCTTCTCACTGATCAGTTTTAGCCCTCCTAGTGCTTAGTGCGCCCTGCATGCAGTTACATGCATCTCATGCGCCCTCTCTCACCTACCATTCAGTTGTACTTCAGTTCTTTCCTTGATTTAAGGATAGACTGACTCTCAACTAATTATATCACTCCGATAGACCTCCAATGAGACTAGACTGCCCATTTTGACTCCAGTTAGCTCCTCATGTACCCTCCACTGAGCCTCCTTCATTCAATTAGTTCCAGTTAGACTCAATTTGACTGATGGTTGACAGTTACTTGTGCATTGATGACTCCACTGATGATGATGAATACTTCTAGTTGTGCTCCGATGACACTCCAGTGATCTCTTGATCTCTCCATGAAGGCTACTGTCTGAGTTCTACTTCTATTTTGCTTCTATCTGAGTTCTACTGTATTCTTATTTTGTTGCTCATTTACACTGCATTGACCACTCTTATTCTATCTTCCTGCTTAATCATAATCTTTCTTGTGAGGTATACATCAGCTCTTAGATATGCTGTGAGGATTTTCACATGGTATCAGAGCATGTTGAGAGTATTTTTTATCTCCATTCCTGAGAGTTTTTTGCAGGTTATTATCAAGATTTCGAGTGCAGCAGTTTCTTCATTTTTTGCAGCAGTAGCAGTTGCAGATATTTTCTATTGTTTTTGCAAGTCTTCTACAGCTTCCATGAATTCAGAAGAAATCCCTCCTCTTTCTCCATTCAACTATGATGAATGGAAACCAAAAAATGATAGCACATTTGAAGAGCCATGATCTCTTTGATTATTGTTTTGAAAGAGAGTTCGAGTCCTCTGAAGAAGAGAATGACTGGTTAAATAAAGGTGACAGTGTCTATGCAGTCATGATGTATGCTATGTCTCATTGCATGGTACACCACTTCATTGATTCTGCTGAATATCCAAAGAGATATGGGCCCAACTGGATGAAATATTTGGCAAGCAGAATGAATGGATTGGTCCAAACCCTTTCGAGAGCAAGCCCAGTGATGCATTCTCCCTCCTTGATGATCTCATTGATCATGAATCAGTATCAAACATATCGCATATTGAAGTTGTCCACAAAGAAGAAGAACTTGCAGATTCTACACTCATGCTCCAAATTCCTTCTATTTCGAATTATGTGCTAGCTCACACTCTAGAAATTGCAGAGGTTCCTAAATCCTCTCTTGCACTAGAGTCTGTTGGTTTGCATCATGATCTACTAAATGTTTCGGAGGTCAAATCAGCCATTGGAGGTAATGCATTCACTCTCCTTGATCAATCACCTCTTATTTACTAATGTAAGATCATTATTTCATGCTCTCAGAAGGTTAATGAAGATGATGGCCATTGCCATTCGCTTGGGATAATTTCTCATGCATTTACTGGTTTAGATCTCACCTCTAATGGTTCAAAGGATATCTTAAGCAACCATGATTCAAGTCTTGGATTTGATTTGGATTCCAAGAAATCACTGACATTTGATGGTTCTTTTGAGCATAATCTCACCCATGATGGTTCTAAGGAGAAAACAAAAGACTATCTACACATTCATGTTTTTTATCCTACCTCAACTGATTCGAATCACAGGTTCAAGGATCATCCTCATACTTTTGGATTTGTTCTCATCACATTCGATCTGAAGAGAAAGTACAAGCACATGTTTTTTGAGCATGAACCTCTTCTTCCCAAGAAGAAGATACCTCCAAACATATGACCAAGCATCACACCTGCTTGAGTTTGGAGCATTTATTTTTGTGTGTGCCTTACAGTCTATTTTGAGGGGGGTTATTTTTCCCATGAGGTTTTCCCCATTTCCTCGGTTTATTGACTATTATTATTATTCATTGTATTGGGTGACCTTTGGTCTCAGTTACCAGGGCCCAGGATGGATTAAGGGGGGGTGTTAGGATATTCCTATACTCCACCCTAGTCCTACCATCATTTTCATTATTTGCATTTTCAGTCTTGCATGCATTTCTACATGCAGCATCCCAGTCATCAGTCCAGCACCTAGCCCTCAGTTAGCTAGCCTCGGGAGCTTCTCACTGATCAATTTTAGCCCTCCTAGTGCTTAGTGTGCCCTGCATGTAGTTACATGCATCTCATGCGCCCTCTCTCACCTACCATTCAGTTGTACTTCAATTCTTTCCTTGATTTAAGGCTAGACTGACTCTCAACTGATAATATCACTCTGATAGACCTCCAATGAGACTAGACTGCCCAATATGACTCCAGTTAGCTCCTCATGCGCCCTCCACTGAGCCTCCTTCATTCAATTAGTTCCAGTTACACTCAATTACACCTACCATACTCAGTTTGACTGATGGTTGACAGTTACTTGTGCATTGATGACTCCACTGATGATGATGAAGACTTCTAGTTGTGCTCTGATGACACTCCAGTGATCTCTTGATCTCTCCATGAAGGCTAATTCGAATTTCCACCTTGGCATTCGAATCCTCATGCATTGTATTATTTATTTGTCCATTTGTGATTAATGAATTAGTGTGTGTGAAGTTATTTTGCTTCTATCCGAGTTCTACTGTATTATTATTATGTTGCTCATTTACACTGCATTGACCACTCTTCTTCTATCTTCCTGCTTAATCATAATCTTTCTTGTGAGGTATACATCAGCTCTTAGATCTGCTGTGAGGATTTTCACAATTACAATGGTTTGAAGTCGAACATGGTAGAAACCACTCACTAGTACAAAATGAAAAATTAGTGACTAAAAAACGACTAAAATTCACATATAAACAACTATTTTTTAGTTGGTAACTAATAGTAGCTAATTTCCACTATCTTATAGCTCGACTAACTTAGTCGTATTTATTTTAGTCATTAATAGTTGTCTTATTTAGTCGTATATTTGGTCATTGATTTAGTCATTAATTGCCACAATTAATGACTAAATCAATGACCAAATATACGACTAAATAAGTCAACTATTAATGACTAAAATAAATACGACTAAGTTAGTCGAGCTATAAGATAGTGGAAATTAGCTACTAATAATCGTTTATATGCGAATTTTAATCATTTTTTAGTCACAAATTTATCATTTGTAGTAGTCATTTATTGTTGTTAATTGGACATTTATTTAGTAATTGATTGTGGTTAACTAGTCATTAACTGTAGTTAACTGGCCATTTTTGTAGTCATTGATCATTGTTAACTGGCTATTTATTTAGTCATTGATTTTTGTTAACTGGTCATTTAATTATTCATTGATTTTTGTATATAGGGCACGGAGGAATCGAACCACCAACGTCTTGCCTTTAAAGCAAGTACTCTTCCATTGAGCTAGCACCCTTAAATGAGGAATCAAAGTTAATGGAGTAAGAAGCAAAATCATGCGAGTTATTCAAACGTTACATAGAAAAAAATGATAAATTGTTCCATGTTGAAATGCCACAACTCTTAAGAAAACTAAATAGTAAATACAATTGATTCTTAGTTGAACACATAGCCCAACCCACAATGTTCAAATAGGAAAAATATCGTTATCATTCCTCCAGGAACATCAATATGTCTTCAACTAGCCATGCTCTCCCTACTTATCCCTACACAACACTAGGAAAGGAGTTCCTTTTTTCTTAATGTAGTCCCTCAAGAAATCCACTTTCCCTCTAGTGCCCTAATGCAAGAAAGGGATTATCTTATGCTAGTTTCTATGGATGCCCTAGAGAATCACCACCTCGAGGATCAACACAAAGTTGCAATGACATATTTATGATCTTATTTATGGTGCTTCACATTCAAACCCTAGTTGGTCTTCACTTTGGCGTCCATAGGAACTTCAATCATGGTTTCCTCTATGGACAATTTTCATTCTAGAGTAGTGTTGACAACATAAAGAAAGTACGGAGTCCTTGAATGAGAAGAGAACTTGTAGAATAATCAACAAAGAAGACCCTTCCATCATTGAAAACATAGCTCAAATAATTTCAAGGAAACTAAAATCACATGCTTTCTCAAGGAGAACTCATATCATTATTTTGGACACCAAACTTTCAAAGATGGCAAGACTTCATTAATCATAAGGTAAGGTTGAAGAACTTAGGGTAAGGTCAAGGAACTAATAAAATATATTAATTTTCCTTGGCTCCATTTTATCAACTCATAGTCCCCTCTACTTACTTGCAACCTTTTAGAAAATGAATGACAAGATAAATATCATACAAGAAGAGTAACACTTATCTTTTCAATAATTCACAAACTGACACTTTTCTTCCCAACTATAGGCACTTTTATGCCCAACTATAAGCACTTTATTGTAGAGGCCACCCCCAAGTCGAAGTTGTGAGACCACAAGGATTAATTCCTACCGGTTGGATATGAAATCCTTCACAAAACCCAACCCACAATGTTTAAATAGGAAAAAAAACATTGTAATTCCTCCAAGCACATCAATCTATCTTCAGCCAACTATGCTCTCCCCTCTCATCCTTACACAACACTAGGAAAGGAGTTTCTATTTCTATAATATAGTCACTCAAGAAATTTATTTTCCCTCTAGTGCCCCAGTGCAAGAAAGGGATTCTCTTATGCTAGTTTCTATGGATTCCCTAAAGAATTACCACTTCGAGGATCAACACAAAGTTGTAGCAACATATTTATGATCTTATTTACGATGCTTCACTTTCAGACCCTATTTGGTCTTCACTTTGACATTTGCAGGGACTTTAATCATGGTTTCCTCTATGAATGGTCCTCATTCTAGAGTAGTGTGGACAAGAGCAAGTATGGAGTCCTTGAAAGAGAAGAGAACTTGTAGAATAATCTACAAAGAAGACCCTTGCATCTTTGAAAACATAGCTTAAGTACTTTAAAGGAAACTAAAATAGCATGCCTTCTCAAGGAGAACACATCATTATTTTGGACATCAAACTTGCATAGATGACTAAACTTCATTATTTATAAGGTAAGATTGAAGAACTTAGGGTAATCCCAAGGAACAAATAAAACATATTAATTCTCCTTAACCCCCTTTTTGTCAACTCAATCCTCTGCTTGTTTACAACCTTCTAGATTTTTTAATATTATAATCATAAAGTCCATGCATACAACCCAAAATATACCACAAGGATAGTTATCTCCACAGTGAATAGTTATATCATGCCATACTTAATAGATGCATGTATGTCAGAATTTCTATCTAAATTATCTTTAAACATATACATCATTTTCCCAAAATAATATGGGGATCAAAATCAAATCCACAATTAAAATTGAAGTATTGCAACTTTATTTTTATCTTTAATTAAAAATTATTTTTATTATAAACAATTATATAATTTTCATTTACAAGGATAGTTATCTCCACAGTGAATAGTTATATCATGCCATATTTAATAGATGCATGTATGTCTAAATTTCTATCTAAATTATCTTTAAACATATACATCATTTTCCCAAAATAATATGGGGATCAAAATCAAATCCACAATTAAAATTGAAGTATTGCAACTTTATTTTTATCTTTAATTAAAAATTTCTTTTATTATAAACAATTATATAATTTTCATTTATATTATTCCATGAACCTAAAATATATTCATAATTTTTCGAACTCTTTAACCAAAATTTAAATACTTGACACCTCACTTTTCATTAAAACTTAAAAACATAAATCATTTTCTTCCTTTTTCCAAAATTATTCTATGGATTCCTCTACCTCTTTGCATTTTGTATTGTTTAGAATCCTTGGAGTAACCTCTTTTTCTACAATGTTTATCTGAATGGCAAAGTTTTGGGAAAACTTGACACAAATAAAAACGAAATATAAGAGTTCAAAATTACCAAAGATTGCTTATCATTTATATGGGCGTTTTAAATCATGTTTTCCAACTATACTTAATCAGGATTACTATGAAACACGCAAGAATGGGTCATGGATATGTATTTTTTGGAATGAGGTGTCATTTATCATTTTTCTCAAGCCAGAACATGGGATTTTATGGTTGGATATATCCTGAAATGTTGACAAAATTTTCTTGAAACAACCCTAAAAAAAATCTAGAGACCCAAAACAACGTTTCCAGAATCTGATATGGCCCTGAAACATTTCAGGGACATATCCCCTTTGTTTCAATATTAAAAACATTTTCAGGACCTCGCATAGATTTTTCCAGTAACTTGGTATGAATGAGCTAGAAAGTCAAGTTGATTGCAATTAAAAACCTATAGCCCCCTTAAGACAACATAGAAACAGAAATTGTGAAGAAAAATGAAAAAATATATATAGTTTAAGGGTTTACAGCGCAACCAAGTGGTAAAAAGAGTTTAAGGAAAAATGAAAAAATGCATATAGTTTAAGGGTTTACGGCGCCACCAAGTGGTAAGAAGAGTTCAAAGAAAAATTAAAAAATACATATAGTTTAAGGGTTTACAGCGCCACCAAGTGGTAAGAAGAGTTTAAGGAACAATCAGTATAGTCACTATTATTGAAACTTGCCAAGTGGTTATTAAACTCAGAACTTCATTCAAATCCAATGTTCCAAACCATGAACCAAAGAGATACATTTATAAGATAAAAAGAATACTATTGGAGTTAACGGTAGTTATAGATATAGGCCCATTGTTCATGGTCTAGATCATCAAAACAATTAACAGGTTATTTGGAAAGTGTTGAAGCCTCGGATGTGTAGGTTGTTGGAATGGGTTCTAAGGCTAACAACAGAGGGTGAAAACCCAGACTGAAAGGCTTCAAAAGACTGTGCGCAAGAAAAATTCTATCCCCATCCTGTTTGGTGTAGTTTGTTGGAATATTCTCCCCATCATTTTTCAGTTTTGCATGCATGCATGCATCCAGTCATCATCATGGTGGTCCTCCCAACACCTAGAGCTTACTTCTAGCTCTCCATAGCCTATCTACATCCCCCAGGGGGCCTCCCACCTACCTAATGCGCCCTTCTTCAGTCTTCTGCATGGCAAGTGCGCCTTTCCCACCTACCACAGCCAGTTGGGCGCCTTTGCTCACCTACCTGTCAGTTATCTCCCAGTTAAAGCGCCTTAGCTCACCTACCAGTAGTTATCATTCAGTTAGAGTCTTGATTGATCAGTTCTTCCACTAATTGCTCATCCTACCTACCTACAACTCCTAGTTAGCCAGTTCTGGAGTTCCACTGACCCTTTTGACAGCCTCATGCGCCTCCCTTGGAGTCTCCCTTCCCCAATTTATGCCTAGATGGTTATGTTAGACTCAGTTAGACACACTTGACTGACCTTTACCGTTTATGACTAATACTACTGACTGGATGATGACTCCACTATTATCCAAGCCAGACTATGAGTTAGGAATTCGAATGTCCTACTTGGCCTATTCGAATCCTATATTATGCACCTTGCAGTTCTATTGTATTCATTCACTTACATTCTTATTCATTGTATGATACTGAGATATTGTCTATTATTCTGTGTTTATGAGTGATCATTGAGCGTCTCCTTCTCTTCTTATTTGCAACATACTTGATAGTTTGATTGTGAGTTGCAACAGTTGCTAAATCTCTTGCAGATTCTTACATAGTTAACTCCCACGGATACAAAGGCCTCCGCTGGCACTTATGGTTTTGATCCCAAAGGATCAGTCTTCCTACAAGGGAAGATCAAAGTGTCCTAACTATAAAAATGGATCTAAACCTAGAACAAACTACCTTAAAGGAAATCTAAACTGAATCAGATCTAATCTAAGGGAAGTGTTTTTACTGTGTGCAAGGTAACTTGGTTCGAATTCTAATAAGTCAATTCACCAACTTGACATAAATGTAAAACTAGATCATTAACTTACTACTTCAAAATATAATCAAGCAATGAAAATTATTGATAATAGTTTAAAGATCAAGCATATCCAAGGTTACCCTGTAACTCTTATGCTAATTGAAAAATTAACATGAATTATTGATTTAATAGTTTATGTGAATCATTTGCAGAAATAGATAAAGATTTTAATCAAATAAATTCAATTAAAACATAAATACACATAGACCATGAATTAAGACAAATCCAACTCAAAGATCAATGCATTAATGATTGGCTGCAAAATCAACAGTATTCATTGATAATTAAGGTGAAGAAATCAAACATCATCAAAGAAATTTGATCAAACAAAGAAGATGTCGAAAGAAACTAACTTGGATTCATTGGTCTGCAAAAAATTACATGATCACAAGTGAAACAACATTTCTCGAGTCCTTCTCTGGCGATTATCTCCCAAAAAAAAATACTCCACCTACGAGACATCCACCCCTTTAAATAATAATTACAATATTGTTACAAAGGGTAAATTCCCCATAAAAAGGGATTACAAAATCGGATTGAACTAAGAATGACCAAGAAAATCTTGCCACTTGGCACATATCTCTAACACTCCATCTAAATATGGATAGTTTGTTGAGTCGAGCCCCAGCTGGGCATCACACGTGAAACCATCCATTTAATTCTTTTCCAACTTATGCCAAATCCGCATGAAAATGTGGATCTTCCCTTCCATAGCGACAAGTTGCCTAACAAACCGATCCACATGCGCAACTTGGATATGCTCAAGCTGCTGGATCTTTTCTTTGACCTCCTCGCATCGGATTTCAACCTGTTCGATCGTGAATTTAGGTGGACAGGCATCTTCAATGAGGTCCATGGTAGGGAACTGTAGTTTTTCCATAATGCTATCCACAGCTTACCATCTCCTCCCACAAATAGCCTGTGCCTTTTGGATGGTTTCTTCAACCATATCAATGAGATCTTTCCAAGCATGCAAAACAATTTTGATCTTCCTGAGTTTGAAGCTGCTTAGAACAGGGATGTCCTCTGGTTTATCTTTAATATACTTTTGCCATTCAACAATGTCATCATAGGCCTTAGAGGCTTGTTGTCTTTTATCCATCTGCCCATTACGAATGACAGATATCTTTCCAAAGGCAATGTTAGTCTCCTGAATTTCATTCAGAGTACTAAACAGTTCAGCAAGTAGCTTGTGATGTTCCTCATTGACCTGAATAGCCAAGTCTTTAAAATCGTTCTGAGAGAATTTAGAAAAGGAAGAAGAGGTTGAACTTGCAGTTGCATCCTCCAGCTTCTTTTCTAGGAGAGATA
This sequence comes from Larix kaempferi, assembly GCA_027924585.1. Taxonomy (NCBI): domain Eukaryota; kingdom Viridiplantae; phylum Streptophyta; class Pinopsida; order Pinales; family Pinaceae; genus Larix; species Larix kaempferi. The sequence continues at coordinate 11,423,085 of BSBM01000535.1, read as the reverse complement.
TCTTTTCTTCATGGGTAGTGCTCAAGGCTTCAGCATCCTGCAATTGGATCTGCAGAGAAGCATTCTGTGCTTGAAGGTCTTCAACCTTATCCCCAAATGCTCTTCTGAGTTTACGAATATCAACTGCGTGGTCTTCATTGGCTTTAACCAGCTGCTCTTCAAGCCTCTTCACCTCCTCCTTCATCAAATCAATTTCTTTGTTCGGTGTTGTCACTGAATCAAAGTTTGCCCCTGCAAAAGCAACCATGGAAATAGCAGTATCAAGTGCTTCTTGTTGTATGTCATCTGATTGCTTAGCCCAAATGATTTGATTAGGAACAAGTGCCTGCAAGACACCTTGATCTTTGGCTCTCTTTTTACCTATCTTCACCACTGCTTTTGCTACTTTACTATAAAAGTAATCTCCAAGGGGGACTGCAATGTCGTCTTCAAATTCAGCTACCAGCTCAGTAAATGATGTGGTCACATTTGGTGTTGAAACCAATGGAGCGGTTTGGGTGACAGTGGAGCTAGGAATTGGCATAGTGATTTGAGAAGTGGTTGGTGAAGAAGGGATACCTTTTGGGACTGATGATACATAGGTTGGAGTAGGAATTGAAGTAAAAACTTCATAAAGTGGAATGGATGTATCAGCAGTTGATGGTGAGGAAGGAACAACTAGGACTTGGACATCATTGGCTGGTGGTGATGAAGGAAATGATGGTGATGGAAGAGAGACAGTTGAAGACTGGATCTATGCCACTTTTGATGGTGGAATGCGAAGTGGGACTGACAGGGTAGGAAATGGAGAAGTGATGGAGGTTAATGCATGAAATAGCTAGGATATGGTGGATGGTGGTGTTACCCCAGGGGATAAAGTTGAAAGAGCCTGAATGGATGAAAGAAAGAGTGTTGAAGTTGTGGTATCAACAGCAGTGGTGATTTCAAGAAATTGTTGATCTGGAACAGGATCTTCCATTGTTATGGCATCCAACAAATCTGCCATTGACTGAGAAATTTCAGTTACTTCTTCTATCACAGGAACAGAAGGAAGAATCTCATCTTCCACATCATTGTCTTCAATGTTTAGTGTAGGAATTTGAGAGGAAGGAGTTTGAATCTTTTGTCTTTTAGATGGTTTGCTCACAGCCATCACTTGAACATCAGCAATCAAGTTGGCTACAACAGCCACTTGAACATCAGTAGTAGGTTTGGCTACTACAACTACTTGGGTGTCCAGTACCGAAGTCATTTGTGCTAAACTCTACTTTAATTGTTGAGATGTTTGCATTAATACTTTTAGTTCTGCAGCAGTCTTTAACTTCGGAGGTTCTTCCATAAGTCCTTTGCCTTTGTCTCCATCCGGGTAAGTGAGCATCAGTGGAGCATTTGATTTTTGAGCTTCTTTTTCTTCCCTGCCTTTCCAGGTAAGTGAGCATCAGTGAAGCATTTGATTTCTAAGCTTCTTTTTCTTCCCTATCTTTTCTTGTTTTCTCATCAAGCTTGAGTTGCATTCTTCTGTAGCTCAAAACCTTGGTTTTTAACTCCTATTGGTACTGAATTATAAGATTATGTTCATCTATGCAAGGTTCCGAAAGTACCTAACATGGTCACTCAAGGTGTTGAAAAGGACCAGTAAGCACGTATAAATCCAGCTAAGAATCCTATCTCCAAGAAACATTAGTACCAAGATCATATCTAAAACATATGTAAAGAAAGACCCGATACAAGTCACTATGGTAGAAATACTTTCAACTTCACTATCATCAACAGCAGGCCTAAACAAGGCAGAGTTTTGAAATGAAGACTCTATGGTACCCAAGCCCGAGGACTTACAATCAACAAGATCAAATTCGGGATGAAGATCAAAGTTGAAGGACATGATGGAATCTGCAGAAACAAATTCATCATCACGGGAGTTGAAAATTCTAGAAGCAGAATCAAACTCAGCAGGAACTCCGATTTGTGGATCTATAGGAGAGTTCAAAGACTCAACAGTAGGAAGATCAGACTTTAAGGTCAAACCGGGGCTGGACATAACTATGACTGGATCAACATACAAATGAATGGTAGACTGTACTATGGACTCTAGGAAAACTTCATCGGAAGGAAGTATATCGTCCCAGATAGAACACATATCTAAACATTCAGATGTAGGTGTCACTTGGTCAAAAGCTGGGACTAAGTCCCGAGAAGGTAAGCATGAACTCAGAGACTTCTTCTCAGTAGCAGTTGAACTCAAGGAACAATATGCCACATAATTCCCATGTGACATAGTAGTGCCTAATGACGAGGGATCAGACTGGTCTACAGTTGGCTAATAAGGAGGATCAACAAATGCAAGTTGGTCGATAGTGACGATGCTTTTGTAATGAGGAAAATGCATCACACGAAAGAGAGTAGACACCATAGCATGCATAGCATAAACGTAATCATGCCCTAGGATCATATCAAAGTCCACAGGGTCCTTTAAAACCATAAAATCAACTAAGACTGTTTTTCCACCCAAAGTAACAGGTGCCTGACGGAGGAATCTGAATGGTTCACTAGGTCTTTTATCGAAGGTCAACAACCCATTAACAGCTGGAATAACATTAGGAAAACCCAAATCTCTCCAAGCATAAGCGGACAAGATACTAACATAAGCTCCTTCATCAACAATGCATCGGTCAACCGTATGGTTCCCGATATCAACCTTTATTTGGAAAGGTGTCGAAGAAGGAAGACGAGGCTCGGCTAGACTATTCCAATCAAAAGAAACGGTCCTAGGGCTTGGTAGGGGTTCACATGGCACAGATGAAGTGCCCCCTTTTTCAGGAACATCCAAACTGGTAATGCAGAATACTTCTGGGACAGGTGCATCAGTATCCAAAGGACTGATGGGATCGGTCGAAGATTGCATCGATTCGATCACTTCACTCTCCGAAGGAAGAGTGGGGTCAACCAAATATTGCATTGGTTCAACCACTTTATCAACCAAAGGTTGATCTTACTGTAGGGAATCTATAGACAACTCAGGAACAGAGGTTCCTTCAGACATGGACCACACTCTTCGTGCTTCTGGAATGGCAGGGCATCAGTGAGTAAGGTGATCTCCCTTACAAAGTTTACAAGGGAACTTTGGTTTCCGTCCTATAGGTTTAGACTCCTTTACAATGTCAGTACTCTCAGCATGACTAGCATTGGCTAATAGCTTGCCCCCAGCATGACTTGCAGTGGCTGGTTTCTCAGAAGCAGAAGACTTTTGAACTAAGGACCACACTTTTTGCACTTCTGGAAGTACAGGGCACAAGTAAGGTGGTCTCCCTCGCAAAACTTACAAGGTAACTTAAGCTTCTGTTTGTTGGGTTTGTCGACAATGTCAACTCCCTCAGCATGACTTGCAATGGTTGATCTGGTGTCTCCAGTATGACTCACAGGAACTGGTGACTTGTCATTAATATGACTAGCAGTGATCAATGACGTGTCCTCAACATGACTAACAGTGGTTGAAGACAAACTTTCAGTATGATTTTCAGTTACTAAAATTTTTCTCCCAGCATGACCTCCAGAGGCTGGGTAGGTGCCCCCTGCATGATTTGCAGAGGCAGGGTGCTTGCTCCCAGCATGACTTACAGAGGTTGGGTTGCTGCCCCCTTGTTTTGGCATCTTCTTCCCATTCTTCCTCCGTCTATTCCTTTTAGACTGCTGGTTACTAGTATTGCTACTTTCGCCACATGAGGTAGAAGGAGGAGGAGAAGATGTTACTAGCAAGGGAGGCACAGGGTTCTGATGCTCTTGATTTGAGGTGCTTAAAAAAGAAGCGTCAGGAGCATGCAAGGCATTCGGAGTGGAAAACAACCAAACCGCCAGCCCTATGGTGAATCCAGGAAGATTTAGAGTAGCCATTAAGGGAGTGCCAATGTTTCCAATGAATGGAACAGCACAAGGATCCCCCGGAACAGGGGTACCTTGATTGGCACTCGCCGGAACGCTAGACATAGTTTCCTGCTCAAATGAACAAGAAGTTCTCTAAGGCAAACTAAGACAAGTAGCACAAAGAGCACACCACTAAAAAAGGTCCTAGGTAAATCAAACCAGGCAAACAGATGCCTTCCAGAGAAGATTCTGGGATGATGAGGGCCCAGAACAGATCAACGAAGGATGAAGAACAGTTACCTGGGGTCCACAATACAATGACTAAGGGTGCAAGCGCTGGAATCACCCAACCGCCCTCCCAAAGACTTGCAAGGGATTTCCTCCCACGTCTGTCCTAGGTACAGCAGATATAACCCTCCGCCGTCACCTATGTATGAACCTATGGTCAAATACTAAGGATACCACCACACCGAAAACTCCTGGGGGAACAGTCTCTGGTCGAATCAGAAGGCGTGGACAGGGTAACTGAGCTCGAAACTCAAAAGAGTCCCCAAACACGATCCAATCCTGGTATATGCTCGAAATAGAAAGTAGGAGGTGTATTCCCAACAATCTAATCCCACAAGACCTACTGCATAGATCCCAGGCAAGCTTTGAATGAGGTGGGTTTACCTGTGATAGTCGAACTACGATTTTTGCGTAATGTGTGATTTTGGGTGGTTTAAGGTGTTTTAAACCCAAGATCCTAACCAAGACTAGTTGGTGAAAAGTGTAACCTAGAAAAGAAAATGTTACTAGTACATTTTATTAGGGTTCATTTTAAAGGTTACTTGCTTACTCAAAAAGGTAGTGGGTGTGTGAGAGTGGTTATAACCGAGATAGAATACTGAAATGAAATGCTTACCACTAAAAAAATCTTTTCTTTTCAATGCAAGCCTTAAAGATACGATTTAGAATGCATATGCAAATGCAATTTTTAATCTTTCGAATGCAAAAAAGGTGAAAATAAAGCCTAAATGTACAAAATTAAACTCAAAACCTAAGAATGCATCTACTCAAGCAAATAGGTATGCAAAATAAAACTTGTTCTTTTTTAATGCAAAGCACTCTTAAATCCTTTAAGCCACTTGCAAGGTACTCTACTCAGAAAATAAATCAAATTTTTTTTATGCTTTTCAATGGTAAGAAACAAAACTGAAACTAACCTACTATCAAAGTAAAAGCAAAGAAACTTTCAAGTTTCCTTATTGAAATAGTAAAAGCAACCAAAATGACTTTCAGATTCTTATTGATGTAAGCATTCCAACCATTGGGAAAAGTGTACAAAATCTACTTTTAGACCCAAACAAAGCAAATGACCTACAAAGAAGTATGGTTTGGTAAAGTCAGGTTTGCACATAAACAATGCAAACAAAGTCTTGAACAACAGCCAAAACACTTGAGCTTTCACTACAAAAGAAAACTAAAAGCATAAGGGAGGATAAGAAACCAATCTAAAAGAGAAATTTCACTCAAATGGATACAAACAAGGTCAAGTAGACTCAAAAGGTTTCAATCCAGTGGAAATGGAGCAAGCAGGTTCAGTCAGACTCAAATTAGGGTACAAAACACCAAACTGGTCCACAACCCCCCAACTTGGGTCAACAAGCCCAAATTGATCAAAAGAGGTCTAAATCATGAACATAGGATCAGTACAAGGATAGGAGACCACTTACAGTGGTTTAACTCAGACCTTGGGTCATCAAGGACCCCAAAAATGCATCCACAACCCCCAAATTTGGGTCCACAACCCAAAAACTCAAACCCAGAAAGTGTGCGCTACTCTGTATGAGGCATACCAGCGCCCATAACAGAGGAATGCGCTACTTTGCAGAGGAAAAATGGCGCATGGGTGCTACTGTGCTTCACAACAGTAGCGCACAAGTGGGAAAAGTTGAAAAAATGGGGTTAAAACCCCCCAACTTGGGTCCACCAGGGTCTGAAAGGGCTAGGAAGGGTCTGTAAGAGCCAAGGAGGGTCAAACAAAGCCTAATAACTGAATCTAATCAAGAAATTGAACAAAGACCTTCAAACAAAACTAAAGAAGTGACCTTGGATACCCCTAAGCAGTCAGGCATTCCCCAGCGAAGTTGACATTCTGTTGTGAGGAAAATGCACCTATAGTTCAGGGGAGAAACTACCAACTTACGGTGATAAAGATAGACTTACAAGCATTCTGCAAGTACAAAAAATAAGTGAAGAGACTAGGGTTTAGAGATGTATGCACCTTATTCAGAAGGTTGATCCTAGCTTTGCCTCCCTCGCTCTTCAATGCTTATCCAGTGTCGCAATGCCCAGACCTGCAAAACGACTTGATACCTTTCTCAAATACATTTGACTACTTATATAAGACTGATATTCATGACAGAAGAAGACATCAGACTATAATCAAACAGTAATCAAATCTACGACACATTAATAGGTCATATTTGGAAAGAGAAGAACGTCTGATCTTTATTAATGAATGAAAGAAAGTACATAAAGTTATACCTTCTTTCAAGCTTGGCACTTCACGAAACCTAGATTCAAGGTCTCCTGCTTCTGTTCTCCAAGGATCCCAACCTCTAATCAGTTGTGCTAGGGTTTATGAGAAACTGAGGCACAAGAGAGGGGGATGAGGGTCTCCATTCCTCTAGCATAACAATGTTATAGGCTTGGTCCTTTCACATGGCCCTTCTACCCTCCTTATATAGTCAGTGAAGGAGAGGAAAAGAAGTTATAACCGAGTAGGAGGTTCCCCAACCAAATTAACTTACCCAAATTTCAAGATTTTGACTAGTACAGGAATGTGCTCTACTCTGCAGTAGACAAACTAGCGCACATGTGGAGGTGGGCGCTACTTTAATGAAGCAGGGTAGCGCATATGCCCTACTATCATGCTTGCATACCAGCGCACATGTGGAAAAATGGCCAAAAACAGGCTTTTCTGCTCATTTTCAGGAGATGGTTTGGTCTGGAAAAATGTTCCTAAGGGTTGTAATCATCAAATGGGTCAAGAATGAGGTAATTTCAACCATTTTTAGTGTTCCAAATGACCCCTCAATCCACAAGTGTCCTGTTGTGTAACTAAACTTGATCTCAAGAAGTGTCATCATGCAACCAAGGGATGCAAGTGTCGTCACGGACAGAGAGGTGTCATTTTAAGCTATAACACCAGGACTTTAGAGAAAATATTTACCCCTGGTAAATAGAGTCATCAGGAAGATCTTGATGAACATAACCAATCTTCCTATGATTCTACTTAAAGTGAGCATTAAGAAATCCTTTAGGGCCATGCATCCTTTTGGGAGCATACCCCAATTTCAAAGAAACAATCTTATCTCCCAGGACTATAGCCCATGTTGGAGTTGGGATAACCAAAGGTCCTAGATTTAAAGGAAACTTAGGCCATCCCTTCCTTTTGGGACCAGTGAGCTTGAGGAAACTCCATCAGTAACAGTTTGATAAGAAACTTCCTCAATCACCAACCTGTCTGGAACTATTCTGGGTAGTAGGTGAACAGTGTTGCTTCCCCACACTCTGACATATGAGAAAGACTCTCCCACATACCAATCACCAATTGTAGCAATAAAATTTCTGGCATCAGCTGAGAAAGAAGGTGCTTCTTCTCTGAATATCTGGAAGTAGACAGCTCCAAAGAAGTGGTCACAAATATCATATAACAAGGGCACATAATTATTTTCCCAGAGTGTTGAACAATAAATATGAACAGGAGGGGTTGATAGAATCCAATTCCATCCCATGTTGGGATATTGGAATTCTGTGCAAAATACATCGATCACATAAGCCGAGAAAAAGAAGTGTGGCTTCCTTGAAGCTGGTGATTTCTGGTATTTTTCAATGGTCGTCTTTGGTTCGGTTGACAAAATTGAAGCCCAAGGAAATGACCCCCGGTTGTTAAGATATGATGGGCCACAGGTTCCCATTCAGCCTTAAACACTAAGCAATTTGGAAGGCCATAAAGCCTGCTAAGCATGGCTGCCAACAGGGAGTAAGGTTCCTTAAACTGTGAGACGGGATATGAATTATCAGCCCTAGGCATGAAAATAGCCAGTTTTTGCATCCAAGACTTCATCATTTCATTGAAATTATACCTAGTTGCTATCGAATTTAGGTATGCAGGATTAAGGGGTTGAACAACTGGTTTTAGGGCGTATGCTCTTATAAAAACCTCGGGGAGAAATGTGGTCAGTTGAGACCCTGCGCTATCATTAAAAGACCGGTCCTTAGGGTTGGCATGGTTGATAATCCATTTGACCGGGTTAGTATAGCGAAGTATGGCAGGTCTGGATGCTATAGCATGGAGTTGGGAATCCCTAATTTTTTCATAGGCGAGTCGGTCGTTATGAATATCGAATAGGTCATCATTATCAAAAATAGAATAAATTTTGGACCAATCGAGATGGTAAGTTTCTGAAAACTTATCACTGGTGTCGGAAAGGATGCCGAAGTTTGGGTCCTTATTCAGAGAGTCTTTCTGTGCAGTTTTGGATCAAGTGTTGCAAGACATGTTTGGAAAACTGGTAAATTCTCATAAACGAATAAACACAAATCAACAACAATTCAAACTAACAAAAGCCGTAAGAAATTGTATAAGAGAGAGACACGAAACCAACCTGTGCAAACTGCAAAATGGCGAAAATGACCCCTGGTAAAAACTTACAGTAAAATCCAAGCAGCAGGTAAATTTCTGAAAATAGAAATGATAAAAGAAAATAGAAAAAATGGACATATTTATCAATTCCTCCAAGTAAATTCGGGGCCGTAAGATGAAAACAGATCGATGACTGAGATCTAATTAAGCGAGGTGTGGAAAAGGAATTGTGGGCATTTATTTTGCAATTTTATACATTATTTCCGCAATCCTCAATCCGCAATTGCGGGTTGCAGGTTGCGGAAACACAAACCACACAATATGACAAAATGACCTTTCTGCAGTCCGCAATCCACAATTGCGGGTTGCAGGTTGCGGAAATGCAAATCGCAAAATTGAAATTAAATGTCTTCCCGCAATCCGCAATTGCGGATTACAGGTTGCGGGTGCAAACAACCGTGATTATTAAAAATGATTCCACATCCGCAATCCGCATTGTGGGTTGTGGTTTGCGGAACGAAAAAGTTTCAAAACTAAAAACCGAGCTTCCACAATCCGCATTGCAAATTTTGGATTGCGGGTTGCGGAAAGGCTTGACTTTTAGGAAAATCAAAGCTTTCCGCAACTCACAAAAACAAGGGAATTTTCCAAAGGGAAAATTACTAACTTAATCAAATGAAAGCATAATGAAAACCCCAAAATGACTATGGAATTTAATAATTACCTTTACATACAAAAAAAATTGGGGCTCCCATGTTTTCTTTCAACATGGGATCTGTTGTACCTACAATAGAAAGCTAACAAACCATAGATCCAAACTGGGAGGGAAATACACAGACTACGCTACTAGCGGGGAGCTTCAAGGCAATACACAGACCGCTTTAGGGTGAGATGAGGGAGCTGAAAGAGGAGGACCAACTTCAACAACAAAATGCATCCAAGGAGGCAATTCCAAGGCAATGAATGTGGGCACGCAAAGATCAGAAAAGGCACGGTGTAGTCACAAAACAAGGGAACAGCAAATATATTCCAGAATGGACAAATACAGGACAGAGATAGGATCAAATCCTGGTATGATACCACATGATATGGCCTCACAAACCCATATTAACAAAGAATACAACTCTTGCAAAACTCTGAAACTCGGAACTTTGTCTAATTTCAATGAACCAAACCATGAAAAAAAGGCCTATATTTATAGGCTAAAAAGATAACTATTGGAGTTAATGCTCCAACTAACTTTGTGCTTTTTCTACCTTCTGGTAGATTCAGCCATTTTGTAAGAACCTTCAATCTTCCACGTTGTTTTCATCCTTCTTATAAATCTATCTATTTTAATATGAATTTAACAAGCTATTTCTATGGTATTAAATAACTACTCATTAAAAGCAAGCCAATCCTTGCTCTTAATAGGAATAAGTGATTGACAAAACAGAGATTTTAAACCCTGGTTTATATGTGGCCCCGTACCTTTTAACACTGAGAAATGTATCTGGTGTAAACACACGAAAACCTCTGCACTACTCTGCTAGGAATGAAAAAGGGTAGATATATCAGGACTATTATGTGCAAAAATACTAGTACCAAAAGGTGTCTGCTAATGTCACTAACTTCCAAACATGTCAAATAGATACACTGAAAAGACAAGAAACTACCTTAATTGATTCTCAGAGTTTACTAAAAGATTTGACCCCCAAATCTAGACCAAAAGATCTAAATTCCCTACCCATACATTGATATAGAAACAAATAATTTGAGGCCCAATGTTTTAAAAACGGAGCAGATGAAAACTTGTAGTAAAAATATGGAGAATACTGTGAACCCAAACGTTAACAAAACACAATATGGCAACCTACACTAAAATTTAATCTGGGTAATCTTCCAGTATGAAAGTTGCCAAGAATTTTAGCTCTAATTGTACTAGAATATTTTTATAAATTTCCTTCTTAATGCTCCCAGGAATTGAAGAAGAAGTTGTCAAATCGGATCTAGTTTTAAAGATCAATTTCAGGAGACAGAACCCATTAGTCCCGAACGAAAAAGGGCATTCCACTTGCTTCCCTATATCAGGGAATTAACATTATCTTCACCTTGAAATAATTTTCAATAATGGCAATCTCAGATCCATGTTAGAAAATCTGTAAACTCAGATTCATGGAACCAGTATAATATTTGCTATGACAAAAGCGAAGTGCATTCTGCAGTTATGTGGGAATAAGGTGACCCATCAACTCTTTGATGATGCATTGGATATGGAAACTTGCCCAAGCTCTAAACCAGGATCTGATATGCACCTCCAAGTTACGAAACTCAAGGATGCATATCCGGATTTCACTCGAATGGACGATGTATACAATATTGGAACTCTAAATGAGAGATCCGGATTTAAATGGATTTGGCTAGTCTATATCCTATATATCTCAATTTATAGCAATGTACTTCAAAGAAAACCCAAGTCCCTAGACGTTAGAAGCCTTTGAAAAAATATTAAAAATCCAAATCATTGTTACCATACCTAATATATAAAATGCTTTGCAGTTAAATTTATGGAAATATAGAGGAACTTACAAACATATATTCCATTAGAAGTGCAGGAAAGAGGCTCGAAAGAGGGAAATATGGCATCATTTAAAACACTTTTTTTCTCAGGAACCACCATCTGCAGATTGTTGCTTCTATGAAGCTCTCCTCCTTTCCATTGTCCAGCGGGATTCACAGATAACCTTTTCTTCCTTCCACTTGCATCCTGAATAGGAAAACAAGAATGAGACTCGACCTTCAATGAACTACCAAATTCAATTCTTCCCATTTCCATGCTGAACACTGTCATGGAAGACCAAAAGACCACAAAATTGCTGGAAACCTAAATTTCAAAATGGGTCTATGATCAGAATCCAGAAGAACCCACAGGACAACGAGTAGTTATGTAGTCCTAAAGGTACCCAGAATACAAGGTTCCCAATAAGAAGCACACAAAAACTCAATAGCCTTCCAGGGGCCTGCGGTAATGTAGAAAAGCCCCTAAAAAACCGGTTTGGGACAGGGAATTGGATTATCAGAAATTTATCTGCTAATCCAAGATTCAACTCTAGGAAATTACAAGTTTCTATGTTGGAAATAAATTGGGTATTGCTTGAAACACGAAAAAGAACTTGTTGATTCATAAATTCGGCAAGATGAACAAAAACACGTCTAAAATCGACTACGACTCCACCAAAATATTTGGAGACGCCACGTGGGATTATTCTGGGTCTGCTTTTGGAGCAAACCCTAAATGTGGAGGCGATAATGGCCTCAAGCAATGCAGGTGCCTCCACATTTAAGGGCAATTTTGGGGTGTTCAAGGACAGTGGCAAGTTGTTGAGAAACCCATTGAAATGTGATCTATGGTGGGAAATTGGTATGGAAGGAGGGCTAGAGGCTGTTGGTCTTGACTCTTTGATGAAAAAATTGAATCCCACAAGTGTAAGGGAAGGAGGAGGTTGGTAATCTCATGGGATAGGAGGCAGATGGGATAAGCCTTCTTTTTACACACGTATATATACATATGGAGGGCCCCAATTCATATAATGTTTCAGAGACAAACCCTATTTCATATACAGTTGCAACGCATTGAATAACAATATGAATTTTGAAAAAAATCTGCTAAAGCAGGAAAAAGTAAAAAGACAGTTGTTGGTCACATAGTTTTAAAAAATCAAACCTTCGCATAAATTTAATGTGTTGAATCGGATGGAATGGTACAGTAAAGGGAACAAACATGGATATTGTAGTATATTAAACATTTGCAGAATACAAGAAAAATTAATTTTTCCAAAAGTATTGAATCTCGCATGGTTGTTGTAATAGGAATATTATATACTAAACAAAATGGGATTGGAAAAGGTATGTTGCCACAGATCTGGGAAGGGAGGAAATTTTTGAAAGTGTGGCACTGATTTATGTCACGGATGACGATATAGATATCTTGATTAAGCCATTTTTAGAGAAATGTTAGATGTTGTATTCAATTTCATTACGTCTTTGGATTCCCATAGCTTTGAAGAAGGCAAGATCAGTTTTGCAAATTGGCCACGCAAGCACGATTATATAAATAGTATTCTGTGAGGCGGACAAATAGGATTGAGTTGTGAGTCGCGACTTCAATGGAGAAGTCAGAGAGAATATTCTAGTTCTAGGTCGATGTGAGACCCTCCAAAGAAACCCGAAGGCAATGTTATACAGAAAATGCCTATAAATGGATAAGAATAGCATTTTCATAGCTGTTAATGTTATCCTCCACCATGGATTGATTGTTCAGTGCTCCCTTACATGTTATGGTGAAGCACATGGATTGATTTTTAAATTCTCCAATGTACTCTTAAGATATTTATCAAGAATACTTGTTGCAGATGTTATGAAGTTATTTATCAAATACAACTAGGTGTAGATTTTAATTTTGTGTCAATGGACATGTCATGAGTTGGCAGGTTTTTTTAAGGTGGCATTTCTTATTTCAAGGAAAGTTGAGATGTTTATAATAAGTATATTTTTCTAGTTATGTGTTGTGTTAGTATATTTTATATGGCTTTAAAGGACATGGGTTCATGGTTAAGGGTTATGAGATTTAAGTAAAGGTGAAATGACAAAGACACAATAATAATCAGAAAGGTGAAATGGTAATCAACACCTAAAAGTCCACAAGAAACAAACTTGTCAAAAAAGTAATATCCCAAGACTTCTTCTAAAATATTTCCAACAGTTGTCTTTCCACTACCCATCATACCTGTAAAAAGAAGATTTTGGTTTACACCACAATGTAAATAGGGAATAGATTATATATTGTCCGAACAAGCAGCCACCACAAGCTGTTTGTCCTGGGTAGAACCCACAGATCTCCAATTACCAACAAATTACCAACAAGATATACACATTTTCCTTTCAAATTTGGCATAATATCTTCATCCTTCTTCTGCATTGAAAATATCTTATTAGGAATATGAAACTCAATATATGCATCGTTGTTCCACATACTCGAACGTCGGCACCCAAATCGTACCACTCAAGAGTCATGATAGACAAGCACAATTTCACATTGGACTTGGAAAATAAAATTAGGAGTGGATCAAATTTGCAACAAAAAAACTTTGCACACTTGCTACTAAACTCCAAATTTACACTGACTGCATATGTCAAAACTTGAAAACTAACCTTCAATATCAATGCCTCTTGATCCCAAGTACTGATTTTATTTGTTTTGACTTCAGACACTGTTTCCCATGCACAGAAATAAGATAACATTAATTGTGATAAAAAGAGAATACTTGAATACAATGATGGAGTTAGAATGGCATGTCATGTACAGATACAGTTTCATGACATACCATTATACCAAATGAAACTTTTATATAAAACATGTTTTCATATAAAGACTTCAGAGGGTTACATGCAATGATGGTGCATTAACAACCAAACAACAACTTTGAATGTTCTGAAACATAAAAGAAATTAAACAATAAATATAAAAATCTAGTCCTTGCAATTACTAAAACAGGATTTCAAATTTTCTTCCCTTTGAAAGAACTTTTAGTTTTAAGCACTTTCTCTAGGAAATATGTATAAATGTCAATTTCCAACGGATGTTTGACTAATATGACACAGTAAATATTCCTTTCCCTTGTACAATGCTGCCTTGTTGCACCCTGAATGACTTACAAATGGAATGAAGCTCTTATGGACCAAAAACAGATCCAGTTTGTGAGTCTTGCACATTAGAGAGACTTCTGTGTAAACATTATAATCAATGATCAGGATGCATGGATAGCAAAGCATGTAATGTGTAACCTAAACTAGTTGAGTCAATGCATAAATAAGCATTGCATGCCCACTTCAGGACCTAACACAGAAAGAAAACCCAAATCATGTACAGAACAAAGGAATCCATTTACAAAGTTGATGAGTATTTGTGTAATACCATAGAACTAGCTGGTCAAAATCATATTAGACTAGATATACCTAGAAAAGGCATAAAAAGCATGTCAAAGATAGAAGGTACTTACAGGATGGTTGAAGGTCATAAAATGCACAAAGATAGTTATAAATATAGGCATGTTGTTCTGCTTTGGATCATTGAAACAATTAACAGGTTATTTGGAAAGTTAAAAACACTGCATATCCAATATGGGAGGGCAATGCATAGGCCACTATTGACAGGAGGCTTTGTGGCAATACACAAGCCGCTATAGGCAGGGAGCTTCAAGGTGATACACAGACTTCTTTGAGGAAATATGAGGGAGTTCAAATAGGAATACCAACTTCAACAACAAAATGTGTCCAAGGAGGCGAGTCCAAGGGACTGTATGTGGACACACAAATATCAGAACAAATACAGTGCAGTCACAAAACAGTGGAGGAGCAAATATATTCCAAAATGGACAAAATTCAAATATAGGACAAAGGCGAGATCAAAACCAACCCTGATAACAAACAAGACAATTCTTCCAGAAATATGAAACTCAGAACTTCATTCAATTTCAATGTTCCAAACCATGAACCAAAGACCTATATTTATAAGATAAAAAGAATACTATTGGAGTTAATGCTAGTTACAGATATAGGCCCATTGTTCATGGTCTGGATCATCAAAACAATTAATGGGTTATTTGGAAAGCTGACAAACCATAGATCCAAACTGGGAGGGCAATACACAGACTACGTGCTTGCGGGGAGCTTCAAGGCAATACACGGGCCGCTTTAAGGTGAGATGAGGGAGTTGAAAGAGGAGGACCAACTTCAACAACAAAATGCATCCAAGGAGGCAATTCCAAGGCAATGAATGTGGGAACGCAAAGATCAGAAAATGCACAGCGCTGTCACAAAACAAGGGAACATCAAATATATTCCAGAATGGACAAATACAGGACATAGATAGGATCAAAACCCAGCCTGATACCACATGATATGGCCTCACAAACCCAGATTAACAAAGAAGACAACTCTTGCAAAACTCTGAAACTCAGGACTTTGTTCAATTTCAATGAACCAAACCATGAAAAAAAGGCCTATATTTATAGGCTAAAAAGATTACTATTGGAGTTAATGCTCCAACTAACTTTGTGCTTTTTCTACCTTCTGCTGGATTCGGCCATTTTCTAAGAACCTTCAATATTCCACATAGTTTTTATCCTTCTTATAAATCTATCTATTTTAATATGAATTTAACAAGTTAGTTCTATGGTATTAAATAACTACTCATTAAAAGCAAGCCAATCCTTAAAAGACCTGTATTAAATAACTACTCATTAAAAGCAAGCCAATCCTTAAAAGACCTGTATTAAATAACTACTCATTAAAAGTTGTGATGTACAAATTCCACGAAAGGATATGAGATCATAGGTTGCACCATATTAAGATAAAATTGCCATAAGTTTGAAGAGATCATAGATTTCACGAGCCATCCTTATGTCCCTACTAGAAAAGCAGAGACCGCCTTCCAGAAAGAAGGCAGGAACTTCTAGAAGGTGACAGGTTTGAGAGAAGATGGGGATAAATAAGTTAACAAATTAATTTATGGCCATTGAAAGTTTATATCCGAGCCCATGCTTTCATTTTCTCAGCATCCTCCAGCGGCGGGTGGGTACTTTCCTTTATGAATGCACTTAGGGGGTTGGTTTTACTATTGCTCGTGTTCGGGCCAAGATGATCCCCCGGAGATATTATTTGAATGAAGATAGCATTCTCCATTAGAGGCTTTGATCACACTTGCTGGATTAAGGAATGTTAAAACCTAAGCTTATAGACTTAGGGGGTTGGTTTTACTATTGCTCATGTTCGGGCCAGGATGATACCCCGGAGATATTATTTGAATGAAGATGGCATTCGCCATTAGAGGCTTTGATCACACTTGCTGGATTAAGGAATGCTAAAACCTAAGCTTATAGCTCAAAGTCACAAGCCCTCTGATAGTTAACAGAAACAAAGGAACCATGTTGTCGGTAGTATTCACAAGCCATATCATGGTTCATAAGAAATATAACAACTACTAAAATTAAAATACAATTTGGCCTACAGGTAATAGCAAAACTCTATCATGGCATAGCAATAAGGAGGACATCAAAGGATGAGGCAATATGTGTTTAGCATCAAATATATGATAAGATGATCCACGAACCATAATTTGTGGAGAAAGCTGTTCACCTCATCGATAAGCAGGGGGACTTAGCTGCATGTTAACCAGTTGATTCACTCAAAGGATGGACAAAGTATTTACTCGAAAAAAAACTTTCATACAATTTAAATCCAGAAATTTAAGATATGCATATATGAAAACTTACCTGGACCTGAGAATTTTTTGCACCTCGAACTCGGGAGGGGACATAAACCTGTAGAGAAAGCATAGCCGAGGAATCAAAACCCTGTATCATCTTCTCGAGGCTTCCACTACCACGGAATCAAAACCCCGTGAACGAAATCTGAATAAAGCACAGACCCTGTATCATCTTCTCAAGGGCTTCCACGGTTGAGGAACCATGCCAAACACGGGATTTCAATTCATGAACTCCCGATATTGCAACATGGAGAAAAAAAATTATAAAAATCCCTAGGGCACCATTTTGAGAATAATAAAAACAAATTGTGACTAATTCTTGGACTTCACGGACCTGCATAAGGGATTCCAAACGCTAGTGTGAAATTACAGATTGGGTGGATTTCATTGGAATCAAAATCTTTTCCTCCACTTAGCATTGGTGCCCAAACCCCAAATCTCAAAGTCCCATCCTCCTTTCTGCATTGGTGCCAAAACTCTTCCTCTGGTTTGGTTTGGTAGAAAATGTTCTTTTGTTTTGTTTTTGTTTAATGTGTTTTCATTTAATTTATTTTTTATATACTATAAATTTATATTTATATATATATTTTGAATCAACAATTACACTAATGTATTTTTGGGGGTAAGAATAGTAAAGGGAATTGATACATTTTCTTACCAAATTGATCTAATTTGTAAGGCTAAAATTAATGTAAGTAAAAATATATAACGAATGTATAATGGTTTAAATTGGTTAATATGAATTTAATTTTTAGTTTCTTTTAGGTTGTATAAAAATAATTGTAAGACTTTGAAGTCTTTTTAGTAGGAATTGCTATCCAATTTTGGGTTGGTCTTCACTATTGTTTAGTTTTATAAAAGGATTTGTCCTATTGATGGTTTTTTGTTTTATAACTTGGATTTGATGGTTTTGATTTTATGTTTAAAGGTGGTTTTGAATAAAATGAGTATTTTTTTTTTTTCAATATTTATCAAAATTATATATACTCAACAGTTATAAATTTAAGATCTTGGTCTATAAAAAAAATCAATAATTAGGTGGATTAGAGACTATGGATATTACACATATCCCTATAAAAATAAGGGATAGAAGAACTCATATATCACTTGATAAACTATATGCAAGACATGATGTAATATTATATCCATAGACAAGATCAAAAAATTAACCAGGAGGCAAGCAATGGTACAAGTTGATTTCTAATTAGTCAATAACATCAAAAAATTAACCAGGAGGTAAGAGAGGGGTGTTGGTATGTAACACAAAGCAATGGTACAAGCTGATTTATAATTAGTCAAGAACATCAATATTTGGGACAAGAAAATGAAAATAATCTAGAATATTGATGGGGGTATAGTTTTTTGGTTGCGGTCTTTTCTTTGTGTTGGTGTAGTAGTGACTAGGATTTGTTTATAAGAAGCTCTTTCCATCCAAAGACAAAGATTTGGGGTTTCATGGCCTCTTCAAATCCCAACCCCTCCAATGGATAAGGGATAGAGTAGATTAGGCGCCATACTCAGGCACATGGGTGGGGGCGCACAACTAGCCCCTCGTAAACCATTCACATAAGAGAACCGGTTTACAATAATGGAGTTGTCGAACCGGGAAGAGCTCCTGGCATGTGCACAAATAGCTAACACACCAAAATTACAAAGATTACAAGAATACTAAGTTGACCCCTCTCAAGGGCGTCCAACTCTGTGACTGCTGACTACCTGCACCCCTGAACGCTGCTGCTAAAACTGTCACTATGTTGACCCAACGAGTGTGCATGTTTCTGCCTAATTGACTGCACCCCTCTCTGCAATCCTGCTGCATTTCTAGTCCAACTGTAAGAACTATGCGAAGGTGACTGAGCTCAGATAGCCTCCCTAGCTCGTGCGACCCTTCTGCATTCTTCCACACCTTGCTTCCTAAATCCCTGCGGAAATAGACTGTGAGTGAAGGCAAAGCTTGGACAGCCTCCCTAGCTCTACGGCTCCTTCCTTTGTCCGAAATTCCTTGCTTCTCTCTCCTTTGGCCTTAGCCTATATATATGGTGTCGTGTGGGAGGGTGTGACCCACCTTGGGCGCGCCCACGTTGACCTCCCACCGACGTACCATTTGAAATGACTTTGGTCCAAGTCCTCTGCAATACGTGCCTTCCGGTCCATTTTGTTGGGCGTCGTCCCCATGGCTTCCGACCCGAGCAGCCGAGCTCCCAACCCGCATTCGTTGTCACACTACCAACACTCGTTCGCTGTCGAGCTGCCAATATGAGTTCCCTTGCTGGCTCCCAACTCGAGCTCCCTCTCTGGATTCCAACATGAGTTCCTCATACGGCTTCCAACCTGAGCTCTTTGTCATGGCTCCCAACCCAAGCTCATTTCCTGGCTTCCAACCTGACCTTGTATGGGCTACGAACCCGAGCTCATCTAGGCTTCGAACCCGACTTCGCTGGTGAACGTCTTCGCCCGTTGTGCCTAAGTGTTGGTCCTTTGGGCACGTTCTCTGTGGATGTGTGGGCGCTTGGTCCGGTGTGCTACAATTCCAACACCAAGTCCACCCCATGGTCCAAACGAGTGCCAGGCCTTCCATTCATGCCAACATGTCTAGGTGCCACACTTCATGGGATTTCCAAGCTCCCTTTTTCTAAGTGTGGGATTCTTTGGTGGAGTGCGCCCATGCTCTGTCCACGGACTCTTCCGTTCGGTCCGTTCACTTTCCTTCTCGCTAAGTCATGTGCAACTGATCATTGTTTTTCCCATTTGGGCGCGAAAGCCAGCCTCTTGGGTGGGAGTGCAAGACTTCCATTCAAGTGTGGGTGTTGTGCTTAAAACGTGGCTGTGACAACCTCCCCCACTTAAGCTTGTTGTCATCCTAACAACATTTTTAAGTAGCCCCGTTGCTCAGGAACATGCTACAACCGCTGCCTATGACTACCACTATTCTGTGCGATGATCTGTAACCAACTATCGCAGCTTGAGACTAAGAGTCCCACTTTGTTCAACTATTGTGCATGCCACCTAGTACTGCATCAGTACTTAGCCAATTCTTCAAAACCTCCATCCGTTGTATACCCCTTTAGTTGAACTAGTTGGGTAGCTAATCCAACCATCCTCCCAACTATAAGGAACGAACTTTGTTGTGCCAGAACTACATTTCCTTATGCATTTTGGTGTACTCCACAACCTGCTGAATCCTTGACAAATCCTCCTCTGCCATGTTTTGAACTGTCTGTTTACTTAGACAATTCATTGCAACGCCCCTGGCTTCGTTTGATATGTGCTTCCGCACTGTTTTGGCTAAATTTGTCTAAGGAAAACTTCCACAAGGTTCCTTTGGCCTCACTTTCGTCGCCATGTGCAGCAAGCCAACTCATTCATCCCTCATCTTGGATTAAAAACGAAGTGACGTTTCCAACCGTCGCATTCCCCTTTGCCAGTGGTAAGCCTCATTTCCTCCTCGAATGTTGCTTGTGTTTCCAACGAAGCTTTTTCATCCAACTCCCCATCAAAGAGTGGTTGAGTGATCTTGCTACAATCCTTTCCTTGGTTTGGCAAGCTCTCTGCTCCAACTTTTGTTTCCTGCAATACCTCGTTTCCTTAAGGACTCGTTGCAATCTTACATAGAGTCGTCACCAACTCTACGTATTTGAGAATCACAAGCTTCAGTCGTTCTGCCAACCGAAACTTTCGTTGAGCATCCCCTCCTTGTTTCTACTCCTGCCCAACACTTTGACTGGCTTGGTTGTTTTGGTAATCAAGCTTCTGAGTAAGCTTCTAGAGTATGCCTTCCCCGATGGCCAAGTTCTTGATTTGATCTGCAATCGAACTTGCTAAACCCTTCATTCTTGTTGACTTCCGAGCTATCTGCACCAATCGTTCCTCCAGTTTGAATACTTGTCTACTCGATTTGTTGGCTTCTTGTTCCTCACGTAACACTTGTGTCGACATTCTGACTTGACTTCGACGTTCTTTCGCAAGCTCCCATGTGGTCTCATCCCACCTGGATGTAGACACAGATGTTTGCACAGACTCTCGTCTCATCATGCTCATCTCCCAAGTCTCGGTATCTCGCAAGAACTCCAAACTCATCGTTTCCACCTCTCTGGAATAATTGGTGGCTTTACAAACCTTCGTTGCAACCCTGCTCGGCGCCCTTTCAAACTTGCTGAAAAGTGATTCCATAACCTCTTGGCTTGTCAAACCGCAGGTGGGTTCTATGACCTGCTGCAACCCACCTTTAACATGCTCCTAGAACGCGTGCTGCAATAGGTCGTCCAACTCTTGCAAACACTTGTTCGTTGCTACCAACGCATCCGACAAGCATGTTCCAACCATCTCTGTTTACTCTTAGATCCACTCTAAGCATGTGCTTTCGCAAGTGGAACCGTCTCTTTCCTTACAACTTGATGGCTTTTTAAATTCCCCAGGTACATGCTTCCTTCAACTCTGTAGCAATCCTGACTTCCGCAAACTTTAGCACATAACGTGCTTCTTCCCAAGCTTCTCCAATGAACCTTTGGGTTTGCTGCACTATTCCCTCTGTTTGACTTCATTGTTGCTAAACATGTGCAACGCTGCCACCAGCACCACACATGAGCTTCCACGCTCTTTGGCTACCAACCACCTCTTGGAAACCTTCGCTTCAATCGAAACGAACCTTCAAACCACACGTTTTCTACCTCCTGACACCGTCGCGGCACCCCTGAAGAGTGGCTTGCCAAGCCAACTCTTGGATGATCCCTTTGGTTTGACTGCAGTTCTATTTGGCTTACTTGTTGTGGAAAGAAGAAGCGATGCCCCAATCCAAGTCCACAACAATGCGGATGCTTACAAGACTCCTTCAACCGAAAACTGAGCCAACTGATTTTTGTGCAAATCCTCTGCAACTGTAGGTCTCCGGTGCTGCGGAACTGCGTTTATACGAATGTACGACCCTGTGGTTCTGTGGCCCACTCCTCTGAGATTCTATTTTCCAAGTGATTCCCAGAAAACATCACATGTGGGCTTCAAACGCCCTTTTCTTCGTTCTGGCGGCCAAACTGTTACTTCATCTGAACTCTTGGTGCACTTCTTCCACACGACTGCCAAACCCTTGCGAACTGCGTTCCGGCAGCTCTGCAGATCTACTTCCTACGGGCCTGCGTGACTCCTGTCTTGCGGCAACCTTTCAGAATTTTAGCGACCAACTGAAATTTTGCACCCTGTGCAACCCACTGTGCCTGCAATTCTGGAGCCCTGCGACTGCAGTTCTACGGTCTTACGGTTCTGTGGACTTGCGGCCTTCCATGTAACCCTTGCTCTTTACGAACTTCTGTGAGCTTAACCAAGCTCTGATGTGCTAAAGAGCTTCCCATGAAATTCTTCAACTTTCGCAACAATCGTGCTCTGAGGAGGTGCACAACTAGCCAACCCTCGTAAACCATTCACATAAGAGAATTGATTTACAATAATGGATTTTCCGAACCAGGTAGAGCTCCTGGCATGCTCACAAATAGATAACATACCAAAATTACAAATATTACAAGATTGAGTTGACCCATCTCAAGGGCATCCAACTCTGTGACTATTGACTGCCTGCACCCCTGAATGCTGCTCCTGAAACTGTCACTATGCTAACCCAACGAGTGTGCATGTTTCTGCCAAACTGACTGCACCCCTCTCTGCAACCCTGTTGCGTTTCTGTCGGGTCTACTTTTAATTTCCACAGACAGTTTTCTTGTTTTTGGCTCATAGATGGAGACCTTTCTCCTCGTTTCTATTTTTTGTACCTAGCAGTTATATATACCTTTCCTCTTTTCTTTTTGGTTTGTTTCCCCATTGATGACTTTTCCATCCATCCAAATTGTTAAAGTTTAGTAAAATATGATAATTTCCCATTATCAATGTGACACAACTAAAAATGACTAACATAAACGACTAGTTCACATTAATCGTTGTTAGCTAGTCATATTTATATTCACGTGACTAAATTAGTCATTTTTATTTAGTCACTTGTTATATAGTCATATATTTTATCCCATGACTAAATTAGTCATTTTTTGTTGGCTTATTTAAAATTGCCCAATTTTAGTCGTTTATTCCTTGAAAAAACAGTGGTGACTAACTTTTTTAGTCCCCTAGTCACTTATCTCTCATTTTGTACAATGACTTGATTACCAGTCATTAATGTATACCGTTAACAAGCACGAGGGAACTCACCATTGATGTTAATGATTCCCAAGGTATCATAGTACATACCATCGAATGTGAATCAATGATTTGAGGTCGAACACTCGATGGAATATTTCAATCAAAAGTCAATGATGTAAACTTATTGTTGAAAGTGAGGTAACCTACCATTAAGGCATGCAGGTCCAAGGTACTTGATTGGTTTCTAGATTTAATCCTTGGATGATGTGTTGAAGTCGACAAGGACAAACCGGTCAAAGGAGGGCCATGATGTTTCCCCCATCATTGGCATGAAACATGATCAATGATGTTTTGGAACAAATCGGACTATAGAGCAACTTTCGAAACTAACTTAGGAGTAACCAACACGATAGAAGGTAATATGATTGCAAATATTGACTCGGTAAACAGACCTCTCTTGAACGTGGGATGGCATGACTTGGCAGCATTCACATGATGAGAATGACACTGATACCTAATTCAATTGATAATGAAAGCATTCTTTGAATGACTCAAAGGAGTAAAAAGACTCATGGAATTGGTGGGACCCGAAGATAAGAAGATTATCCAAGCAGTTCGAATGAATATGCAAACGAGTGCCATGTTCAAGAGTGACTAAGTACTGCCATATTTACAAATAAATACAAAATATTTTCTTATCCCCATCATGATTGATGAGTACCTCTTTGTTTATTAACAAGCTTGAGGAGGGTAACAAATGCTTGGTATAGCTCATCCTTCGGATGAGACCAATATCACATTTTTTACGAGCCTGAGACAGGAGGGGTTCATTCCTGAAAGGGCCCTTCAATGTCAAATTTTAACAAGTCCAAAGAAGGTAAAATCGGCATCATTTCATGTTTAGAGAGTCTAAAAAGAACTTCTTTTTCGTAAAATTTAGTCTCCTCATCCGAAAAAGGATAAAACAATATGAGCGAGAACTCTTCTAGTCATGATCAACTAGAGTGCTCACTTTTCGTAAATAGTCTCACTGGTCCGAAAAAGGGGTAAACTATCACCAGAAATAAGACCTTTCAAATACTTTTACAAGCGTGAAAGAATCAAGTTCGCTTAGCAACATTTTCCTATTTAGGGAGTCTGAAAAGAGCTTAAAGAAGAACTCCAAGGGGGTTCCTTTTTCGTGGGAGTTTTATGAGCCCGAAAAAGAGATAAAGTGTAACTCGGTAACTTACTCTCATAGTTTTATGAGCACGAGAAGGAACAAAGAGTGAGCTCGATGTCGTTAATACTAAATTTTAACGAGCATGATGATGGCATAAAAAATGCTCAAAGACTTGTTCACACCTAAGGAAAGGTATGAACTGCCTATGATGGTCACCAACATTGTCAAAACACCACTTTTTCTATCTGCGGGCTCCAGAAACTAAGTTAGAATCTGTGATGAGGTTTTAAAACGTAAAAAGGACACCAACTATAGTAAATAACCCATAAAAGAAAAATTAATAAAGGAATATTCCATTTCTTTTATATAAAAAGGTGAATAGTAAAAATTATTTACCAATTCATTTTTACCAAGTTGAAATAGTAGAAAAACGTCTTTGGAGCTCGTTTTTCTTACAACAATTATGGACACTATGATCAGTTGATTTACGCCCCATCAGTTGCAGGTAGGCCTCAATCCCATGCTTTAGCTTTTCAAAGGATCAAAATTTGATTTTAATGTGATTTTTAGGGTTTTTTCTGCTTGTAATGAAGGGGATTGCGCGCGCCCTGCGCGATGCACTTTCCCCTTGCGGGAAGTGAGTCGAGAGGGGTCTGACGCACTTACCCAACGGGAAAAGGGTGGCACCGACGCACTGTCCCCAAATGCGGGATACGTCAGTGCATTTTTAATGCCAAAAATAAAAATGGGGCCCAAAAGGTCAAGTTTGAAGCCATGAAAAGGATCTAACAATTACTTTATTAATTTTTATGAAGAGTTTGGCCAACAAGATGGTCCAGTAGAAGGAAAGAGAGCACGAACTCGGATATTCCCAAGCAGAAAATGATCCACACTCCGTGAATGCTTTGCAGGGGTGTGGCCTTCTGAAATTCTTCCATGTACAAGGGATGAGGGCCCAAGTACAACTCCTTGACTACCTTATCAGGTTATGGGATCCAGATCAGCAGTTTTTCAGAGTAAGTGCCCACATCCTCACATTGGATGTGGAAGATATTTACTTCTTGACGGGGTTATCGAGATGTGGGGACCCTGTTTCACTATCCGGGCCTCGGGTTAATGAGCAGTCTACCAAGAGTCTGGTGGCACAGTTTTGTACGCCAGGTACACAGATGCTTGCTGGGAAAATTCCCATCAAGAACATACGTGATCAACCTCTAAGAACCGTGCTCTTTACCATTGAGCGGGTGGCGGGAAACGAGGCTGAACATCAAGCCACCAAAGAACACATGTTATATGTCGTTGAGTGTATGGCACCGACAGTCTTCAATTGGTGCGAGGGACTCCTCGTGAATCTGAAGGATCAGCTCACCAAGTGCCGAAGGGGTGAGTTGAAACAGTTTGGCTATGGATCAATCATGGTTTCGTTCTTCTTAGAGCGAGTTCCACTACTGAGACCATAGGTTGAGTTGGACAATCTCGATCCAAGAGATCCACACATGGTCCGATAGTCAGAGGTGATGGCCCACCATGGAGGCGGAGACATATCATTATTATGGGCCAATGTTCTTCAGGTGGATCCACGGACAGCTCCTCATGGTTTAGGATTATGCATATGCGGGTACCGACTTCAGAGGAGATCTAGATCTAGCTCTACCCGGGGGGGAAGCAGTGGGGAGACATAAGTAAAATGGAAACTCTTTTTGTTTTTTATTTTATTTTATAGTCTTTAAATGTTTTTGTGCAGTATTGATGGTTCATACATGTTTTTATGCAGATGTTGGCCCGTCTTGACCAGTGGGTTCCTCTCTGATCGAGAGGAGGGGAGTTGTGCGATAAATGGCAGTGGCTCAACAGGAGGTGGAAGAGATTAGATGAGATGTAGGAGAACCTCCAGAGGTTGAGGGTTGAAATACCCGACATCTCTATTGATGACCTACCTCTCCATTACCTGCATAGGACAGTTGGGGTTTCAAGACGGTTTGCTCGGCTACTCCGTCGAGTGGCTCAGGCCATTATCTGTTATCACGAGAACCCTCGAGGATAGATCTATGTATTATGTATGTACTGAAGGCCATAGGCTTCAGATTTTGTAGATATGATCCACTGAAAGCTTATGAGCTTCAGATTTTTGTATCAGTACCACTTTTTGTATTTTACTGGACATGATAATATATATACAAAACACTATCTAGCGGTTTTATATACTGTGTCTTCTATGATGAATTTGGGATCTTATGGATGTTGTCATATACACTATGATTAGTTTACATGTTATGTAATTTTTTGAATCATTGATAAAAATGTTTATGAATATGTAATATACCAATCTAATATGAAATTAACTAGGGAATCAGCAACTGCGTTCATGTTTCTTGGAATATGTAGGTATTGAATGGACTCGAAGGACCTCTCCAAGAGATGTGCCGGTCGAAATAGGCGGATTGATATGAGGTCGCGGATAGTGTAGACACAGTTCAAATGAGAGACCACTAACTGTGAATCAAGATAGATAACGATGTGGTCCACACCCAGGGAAAAAGCATCGGTCAATAACCCAATCACCGCGTGATACTCAGCGGCATTGTTGGTAGAAAAACCTAGGCAGGTTCCTCCTGAGCTTATAAGTTCATCGACAAGGGAAAAGAGCACCCATGTCGCCGAAGCGAGGTTGCAGGTGTGCCGGCTAGTGTTGTCTACAAATCCAAAGAAGGTTTCCATCTACACATCCAGGTAGAACATGGTATAAGCGCAATGATAATATTCTAACACACTAAATGAAAGTGTCACACCAAACAAAAACACACGTCATGTACAGTATATACAAAGTACAAATGAAAAATGAACTAAGCATAGTATCATTTTAGGTAGATCCCATTGCAAGGCTCCCCTAAATACATCCCGTCATAATCAACTAATTCATACGCTCCCTTCTCCAAAACACATTTTACTACATATGGACCATGCCACATGGACTCAAGTTTGTCTACTCCCAACTTATCGTGATTTTGGTCATAGGTAAGGACCAAATCTCCCTTGTTGAAGATATGAGGTTTTACATATTTATCGTACTGGGTCTTGATGTGTTTCTTATTCTCTTTGTTAGCTAGAGCGGCATCATGGCAGGTTTCATGGAGTTTTTCTAAGTATAGAAATCATTCTTCCTCGGTAGTTGTGTTTGGTAAAAGTTCAACGGTGAGTTTTAGCGATGGAATGTTGCACTCAATAGGAAATACTGCCTCTAGTCCATACACCAACTAGAAGGGTGTGAAACCAGTGGCAGTTTTAATGTAAGTCCTATATGCCCAAAGGGATGAAAAAATCATCACATGCCAATTCGACTTCGGTGTACCCACCATGCGTTGAATCACGGTTTTCAAGACCTTTTTAATGGCCTCTACTTGTCCATTTGATTGAGGATAGTAGGGAGTTGAGTTTTCGTGTCGAAAACCCAATTTGGTGCTTAGTTCATCCACCATCTTGTTTTGAAAGTGTGATATGTGATCGGTGACGGTGGCTTGAGGGACTCTGAATCTCGCAATGATATGGTTAAATATAAAGAGTGCGGCAATTTCACTGTCTTCTTTGTATGTAGGCATTGCCTCATCCCATTTGGTAAAGTAGTCAACTGCTACAATAACGTAACCATGCCCCCCGACTGAGGTAGGCTTACGATGCATGAATTCAATGCCCCATATGGAAAAGGGACCAACGACGATAACTAGGTGTAATGGGGTTGGATGTGAGCACTTTTTATAATGAAAAAGCTGGCAAGGAGGACACTTCTTGATCGCTTCCATACAATATTTGAAAATGGAAGGCCAGTAGTATCCAACGTGTAAGATTTTATGGGTTGTAGCCATCCCAGAAAGATGACCGCCACATGCCCCCGAGTGACAATCATTCAGAACATGCTCGGCCTCCTCATGAGTTAAACAGCATCGTAGAATGGAATCAATGCCATTACGATATAATGTATCACCAATGATTAGGTAATATTTTGTGTGGTGACAGACACGACGACGTTCATCACGGGATAAATGAGGACCGAAACGTTGGGTTTGGAGATATAATGTAATGTCTCCATACCAAGGGTCAGAAGTACTAATTAGAAACAAGGACTCATCAGGGAGAGATTCGATGGGATCAGAATCTTGATCAGTATGGGGAAGATCGCAAATAAGCTCCACAAATACCAAAGACTTCTTTGATTTGGCTTTCTCAAATAGGAGATCGAATTCCTGGAGAATCACGATCCATCGCAAATATTTTCCCCCTAGCACTTGACGAGTGAGAACGTGGTACATGGGGTTTGAGTTGGTGATTATGGTAGTAGTGCAGAGGAGGATATAATGACGAAACATTTGAACAGCAATGACTGCTGCCAGAGCTAACTTCTCTACATGTGAATAACGGGTTTCAGAGACGATGAGACTCTTACTAAGGTAGTATATCACAGTTTCATGCACGTGACTATCTTCCCGTACTAGAACCATAGAAATAGTTGAAGTAGAGGCAGCAAGATAAAGGATGTAATCCTTGGTGTAATCGGGTAGTTGTAACACGGGCGCATGAGTGATCGCATGTTTGATATTGTAAAAGGATTGCTGGGTGTAATCGTCCCAAATGAACGGGGCATCCTTGAAATACCGCATGCATCCATGTGGTTTCTCCGCAAAATTGCACACGAAACGACACAGGTAGTTTTCCTTCCCTTGCAAACTTTGAAGTTACATAATATATGTGGGTGGTGGTAGGGAAACAATGGCCTCCACTTTAAGGGGATCAATGAGTATCATTACGTTGGAAATGATGAAGCATAGGAGGCGTCCCGACTCCACACAAAAAATGCACTTATGGGGATTTAAACAGATGTTATACCGTTGACATCTGAGAAACATAGTCATCAAATGGTCAATGTGGAAGTCACGATGATGCGGATGAGCAGATAAATCATCTAGGTAAGGTTCCACAAAATCCTTCACATCATGGAAAGCATACGACATAGCCCGTTGGAATGTAGCACCAGCATTTTTAAGGCCAAATGGGAGTTTGTGATATGGAAAAATACCCCATGGGAAGATGAAAGCAGTCTTATGTTGGTCAGTTGGGTGGGTCTCAATCTGATTATAGCCAAAAAATCCATCCATGAATGAGAAGATGACACTTCTGGCACAATTGTCGATGATTTGGTCAATAAACGGGGTAGGGTAATTGTCTTTAGGACAAGCCTTATTCAGATCCATGTAATCGACACAAACTCTAATAGTTCCTTTTTTTTTGGTAACGGGGACGATATTAGAGACTCAATCTATAAAGGAACAGGATAAATGAATTCAACTTTCAACAGCTTTTCTATCTCTGCTTTAATATTTGTAGTTTCCTAGGGTGCACGGGACAGAGCTTTTTCCATACATGTTTAGCGTCGAGATATGTTTGAATCTCATGCATAACAATGGCAGGATCAATCCCGGTCATTTCCGCATAGCTCCATGTAAATACATCACGGAACTGTTTCAACAAGGCCGTAAAAGTTTTGAGTTCCTCAGGAGAACAAGTTTGGCCTATGTGAATATGTTCCACGACTATAGGTTTGACCGAGATGTCTATCGGAAAAGTAGGCGTGATGTTTTCCAAGTTTTTCTCAGTTACCATATCAGAAGTAAGAATAGGAGATTGAGGGTAAGGAAAGACATCCAGTGAAACAATAGTTTCAATGGCGTTCTCTACCATATCTAAAGGTGGAAGGAAGGACAATCGTGATAAAGGTCTTCCCATGGGGATTCATCCACGCTCATAATCTCCATGATTGACTCATCAGAATGAAAGGTCTGGAGTAGAGGATCAAGTATGGATGAGGTCCGTTGTAATGGCAGAGAACCTGGGGTAGATGCCACTGAAAAGTGGGCATTAGGTAGATCAGGTGTTGATTGGATGGCCTCATAAGTAGATTCAGCGCGGCTGAGAGGCATAAAATATCCAATCAAATCTAAATGATCTAGGTCAGGCACAACCCATTGGTCGGTCGAGTTGGAAAAGGTTGGGATCATAGAGGAGATCATGTTCACCGAGGAAGCATGGTTTGGGGGATTAGGTGTTGAAAAGACTCACATCAAAGATGAGTCTTTGAGGAGTGCTACCCCCACACTCTAATATATCTATGAAGAGTGGCCCAATAGAGGGATTTTATCCACGGGATTAGTAGTGGTGTCTGGTGTACAAAAATCTAACTGGTCGATAGTGATGATTTTCCAATGGTGGGGAAACTGCACTATGCAGAAGACAAATGATGTGACCGCGGTCATGGCATAAAACTAGTTTCGACCAAGTAATAAGTTATAATCCAACGGGGCGGCGACGACTTCCATGTTAATGGAGATGCTCTTGCCGCCCAACTCTACGACTAAGTATTGTAACAGCCTGTGGGGTTGAAATCCATGTCCATCAAATGCTTTCAATGTAGTGGGGGAATGGTTCAACTCGGGAGAGCCAATGGCTCGCCAACAGAATAACGACATAATTGAAGTAGAGGCTCCTTCGTCTAAGACAGTACGATGGATACTTTTCCCAGAAACATTGGTAACAATCTGAAACACTAGTTGGTAGGAAATCCTCGGCTTAAAGTACTATAATTTAAACATGATGGTATTGGAGGAATCAGGGTCTACATTTCCTATGGTATATAACAGGATCTTACACTGGTTGGGGCAATTTTGTAAGACTTCTAGCGTCGACATAGCACAAAGGGCCTAGGCTATATCTTCTACAATGTTGTAGTTTTGAGCGGCGTGGGCGTTCGGATTGAAAACTGCTTTTTGAATCGTACTCTTGGGTGGACGCAATACTGAATCTGGTAAAGGTTAGTCTATGACGAGAGGACCTTGAGGTGAAGGAATGCTAGATGTAGATGCAGAGTATTTTTCAGTATTACCTCTATTAGATTCCTTTTCAGGAATAGAGTCGTATTTGTGTGACCTGGTGGACAAGTTGATTGTTTCGCTGCGCATCATGAGAACATGAGAGGTTGTGGACAATTCTCCTTGAGAAGGAGGTGGTTGTTGTGCAATCATTTGTTGTTGTTTTGTGGGGAAGGGATCAATTAAGAATGCGGGTGTGGGATTTCCCTTGAGAAACTTTTGCACTTCTTCACGATGTGGACACTCCTTCGTGAAGTGGTCGTCACCACATAGTAAACAAGGATATTTAACCTTTAGTTTTTTCTTGGTGTTGTCGGGATTATTTTTGGGTTCCTGCTAGTTATAAGAATTTTTGGATTTTCCTTTGTTCTTCTTTTTGCTACTAGATTTTTGAGGTGAAGCAGACTGAATTGAATTCACTTATTTAGTGGAAGCAGCGTTGGGTGATCGATTGGTGTTGTTTCCATCATGTGTCAAGGATGGAGTCTAACTATGTTGGTTATGTGATCCACCTCATTATGTAGCAGGTTGGGCATGAACGGAACCAATAATTCCATCGGCATGTGATCCCATGGGTGGTTTTTTTGGATCATGTGTAGG
Organism: Larix kaempferi; assembly: GCA_027924585.1. Classification (NCBI taxonomy): domain Eukaryota; kingdom Viridiplantae; phylum Streptophyta; class Pinopsida; order Pinales; family Pinaceae; genus Larix; species Larix kaempferi. Next base: position 11,391,517 of record BSBM01000535.1, on the reverse strand, counting down.
GCGTGGGGCGTTAGGAATGATGTCGTATAAGGTGCCAGATTGAGCATAGACCAAGTCTAAGTATTGAGCACGTGAAATACCTTGTTCTTTTGTAACGGCCCCTCCCATATCCACGTCTTTAGCTATGATGGGTAGTAATGACTTCGTGAACCAATCAGTAAATAGTTGATCCGGTGTGGGAGCTTTAATGAGACGTAGTCTCATTCTCCACTCATGGATATGATCGGAAATGTGGATGGAAGTAGATTGACGAAGAGAAGTCAAAATATCTGTGCCAGTTTCATAGCGGATCGGTAGTTTAAAATGAGTCAAAAAGGCCATAGCTAGAGAGCGAAAATCGACAAAAGAGTGTGGTGGTAACTCAATGTACCACTTTGCAGTAGTACCAGTAAGGGTCCATTGAAACAACCTCAAACGAATGGAATCGTCCATTAAGGAATTGGAGGAGCACCACCAATGATAAGTCATTACGTGGTTCTTAGGGTCCTCACTGGGTTTGTCGTCAAAATTTGGGATGTCTGATGGTAACTTCACAAGAATAGTTGGCCAATTGATACCGTGTTGGATGGGATCGTTGGTCAAATGGTATAGATCCGGAAGATCTAACATAACCAGAAATGGTAACTATTGGTTCGGTTGCGGATGCTGGTAATACTGATAAGGCATCTGGGTACCAGTAGGACCATGAATCGACGTATCATAGGGTCCTTCCATAGGGTGTTGGCCATATGGATGTGGGCCTCCCGGATTGGGAGGTGGACCTAAAGGGGGTCTTCCTCCGGAATAAGGTGGTCCACCGCCAGAATACGGGGTCCTCCAGGTGGAGGTGGTGGAGGTGGGATAGGTGGTGGGGGTGGTGGGGGTGGACCGCCATCTAGAGGTCCAGTTGGTGGAACATTATGATGTCCCCACGGGGTGTTCATGTTTCTGGGATAGGGTAATCCAGGAAAAAGATGTTCTGGATAGTTTTGACCCATATCAATGTTATGATTGCTCGGATATGTATCCCCATGGGGATTGGGTCCAAGTAGATGGTCCCCCCATTTGATGTATCCACGTAGGTTGTCCCATGGCTGGGAGTGAACTTCCAACCATGTTATAGTTCATGTGTGAAGAATGTCCTTCGCTCACATTGTGTCCCCTAACTGGATGGCGCCCCCCAGTTAGATTTGGTCCACTTACTAGGGGTTTCCCCCCAGTTGAAAATTGTCCACCTATTGGAGTATGCTCAGTAAGCATATGTTGACCATTAATCATAGGTTGACCCGTAGTCATTTGTTGACTACTAACTAGAGGATAACTTCCACTCAAAGTTTGAGGTGGAGGTTGTGTTCTGGTTATGAAGTTAATAGTAGTTGAAGGTTTCCCTCTAAATGTTGGGGTTGAGTAAGGTGTTGAACCGGTCGAATGAATCTGAGGTGTACTAGATGGGAAAGAGGGTTGACCTGGCTCATAAGTGGTCATGTGGGGTGTAGATATACCTAGTGAAGAAAACAACAAAGAATGTACAAGGGAATGATCTTCAAAAACTAGTACTTATGGATTGGGCCTAGGCGGAAAACTCTGGCATCTAAGCTGGTTACCGAATGTTCATAGACGGTCAAGAGTCTCATAAACTGGTGCGAGGAACACATCCTCCAGAATCCAGGGAGGAAACCAGCGTGGTGGAGTTTCCACCATCGAAAGTGAACCAAAATTGGAAACATGTTGACCTAAAGAAGTGTCCCAAAATGATGCGGTTGGACCAAAAGCTATGGATATCGAGTCGTCCCGAGGCCAACTAAAAATCCAGTCCGTAGCTCCGTGATGTCCCTCAAGCTAGTAATGAAAGGTTGTGTCATATGGAGGAATTTATTCCACCAACAAAGGTCATGTACGATCAATGATAGGTGGATTTGCAGGAGGAGAGTAGTTCACTCCTGATTCTAAGGTAGAAGTTCCTTCTTCATGTGACACAGGAATTGTGGGTTGATCCATGGTTGCTCCTGAGTTATCCTCTTGGTTAAGGGGATATTCAGGTGGAAAATTTAAAATCCTACGAGATCTTCTTAAAGGTTGATCAGCCAGTATAGCTGAAGTAAAACTTATACTAAAAGTTTCCTAAAAAGAAAAACACACTTTAATACCTACTCAAGCTAAAGCCACAAGCAAACTGTGTGATAAATGGGATTCAAAAGTTTGGAACCTCACAGGATTATCAAGGCGTCGCAACTTGTGATATACTACAAGTTCCAATAGTTATACTCGGTAGAATCTTTCAGAGCACTAACCAGGGAGAAATAAGACCATACCCCTGACCGTATAACCCGACTACCTAGCAGTACATGCATAGTAGCTCCCTGAGTGCTATTCTCGGTGTGTTGCCACGCCAAGACGGACAAATGGTTAACTCGGATGGTTCCAGGAATCCTAGTGGGGTCTCCCGATAAACTCAAGGTACGTAGGAGATCCAATCCGTAGTAGTGTTGTCTAATGCACAACCGTACGACAAGAGCCTTCCGATATACTATTGAGTACGTGAAGTACCTTTCTATATACCTGAAGGTACATGAAAGGCCGTTCGATATACCGATTGGTACGTGGAAGAAATACAAGCCCCTGGGATGCAGTGCAGGAAAATAACGACAGTTGCAACGCCTTAAGATGCTGGAACACGTCTCTAACCTAAACACACATGTTTCTATACAATTTTAACCTATGCTACCGCTTGATTTTAAGTTGTACGGTTACGTGAATCCATGAAGTGTAGACCTGGAATTTAAAAAGATGGAAAACTAATCTATATGAAAATGCAAGTCTTCATTTTATTTTTGTGGAAAACTAATTAAGGTAAGGAGAAATATTTTTGTTTTCTGATTATAAAAGTGAACAAATTACCCGTACTTTCTTTTAACCAAAAGACTAAAAATAGTACTCTTTCGACAATCCAACAAAAATGAAAATAACACACCAAATCGAAAATGTTTTTCTTTTCTTTTTAACTTAAGTAAACCTATGAGCGAAAAATGAAAAGATGAATTTCTTTTTCGAATGCAATAAATCTAATTATGAAATAAGAATTAAAAGAGGTAGAGAGAAAATCAAAAACAATATGAGAGTTTCCACGATCTTCTGAATACTTTGAGAGGTCTAAATATGCTTGAACTTTTCAAGGAAATGAACAATAACTTTTCAATGCCAAGAAAATATAAGCAAATAATCAATTTTTCAGCTCTTTCAAAGGTCCTTTAAACGATCATTCAAAAGCATAAAACTCTTCACACCAATTCCAAATAATGCACTTGAAATGGAGATAATGAGAAATTTTGATTTCCTAACGAATACACTCAGTGAATCTGAGAAATATGTGACTATTTCAACCTATGTTCAGATAACTAGAGAATGTATGCTATTGCGATCTTAAATCAATTGGAAATTATTGAAAAATTTAATCTCCCAAGATCTTCAAACACACGAAACCATGCACAAAATTTCTTGCAAAAATCCCAGCAGCTAACTATTGGAGGGCTGAGAAGTTAGATTGAACAAATCAGATGGACTGATAGGGAGTCACAATACTGAATGCGCTCATGAGGGATTGAAATTTCCCACTATGAGAGGTGCACTCGCTTGACTAACTAAGACCCAAATCAAGCTTAAACTTCAAAAACAAGCCAATGGACAAAGCATGTTGTAACTAGGAGGTTCTGTGACTTGTAAACAAACCAAAACCAAGAATTAGAGGCAAAATCAAGAAAACACAAGAATTGTAAACAAACCAAAACTACGGGCTATAGCTCCCCAGTATGGGCTATAGCTCCCCAGTATGGTCGCCATTTTTGTTTATAGACAATCTATTAATGCAGACATAAACTGATCTCTCTAGTCTGAATGATTCAGATCTAGAACAAAACACATACATAACACAACTAACTTTCCTAGATAGATTAAATTGCAAAATAAATCAGGAGACAACTTACCTTATGAATGCAACTCCTTTCTCCTTGTTTGATCTGACTCCCAATTCCTCGATCTTTAGCTGCAAAACAAGATAGAGAAAGTGGAAACAAATGAATAATGAAAGCATATGATTATGAATATATCTAGATCAACAATCAAAGAGGTCAATCCTAAACATTATAAAGACAATAAGTTCATGGAAATAAATTGTATTAAATGTAATTTGCAGCAAATACAAAGTAGAGAGTTACAACCTATGCTTTGACGTCATAACACCAACTCAAGTGATCATAAGCCTCAAATGATCAAATCCCCCTAGCCTCCTTGTGGATGAAAAGGATCTCCTAGCAGAATTTCACGAGCATGTAGGTACTCTATCCTTCCTCTCTTAACAATGGAGAGGGGGTTCATATTTATAGGCCAAAAGGGATAGGATAGGTTGAGGATTTAGGGGAGAAGCTTAAGGGATCATCCCACTAGGTAAGGGTATCGAATGCCACCTTTCCGGGTATATGGGGATAAGCCTCCATGACACCCAAGGTTTGAGAAGTCGCTCAAAGCTTCTCTTTATCCATTTTAACCAACAGTGACGCAACTTGCACATGGACAACTCGCGCGATTGGAAGGGTGACGCACCTTGTGCAAGGGAAGAAGGTGTTATCGACACACTCTACTAATGTGCAGAGCGCGTCACCTTAGGTCTGACGCGCCTTCCCAGAGAATAGGGCACGTCGGGGTGACAACAAAAGTAAAAGGGATAGACATCAACTCTTCTTTTGGTCTTTCAGCCCAGGTGCTTTAGGAAACAAGGCATATAGAGGACACAAAACTCATGATGATGAGATTTTGGTGTAACAAGTTGTAATTTGAAATTTTAGACTTAGGATACTGAAGGCCTTGATGCAACTAAATGATGGGGGAAAGAATCCATTAGGGGGAGAGGTGGACTGGATGGGTAGCCAGGATTTGATGACGGGCGTCATCTTGGTCCTGCGGGCACTTAAAGAAAAGTGAACTGTGATGTTCACTAGACGAGCACTTAAGTCTATAAGTGTCGTTAATGGTTAGTCCTTGATAAGGACGCCGAAGAAACTACTGATAGTTGCAAGGCAGTAAAAAGCTTATATGACCTAACTCAGATGCCATAAAACATTGTTAATCTCCTAAATGAAAAGAAACTAAGTATCGCTATTAGTAATAGTGAAAACATTATTAAATATTTTATGGCACAATAGGCCATTAATAATTACCATAAGTAATTTTACACACTTATGTGTGGAAACGGAATGATGAAATTGTCCTATTTATATACACACAAATGTATTTATGACAAAGTAAATAAATTGATTTTCTTACATCAAATATTATAAAGTGGGGAATATGAATATATATATATATATATATATATATATATATATATATATATATATATATATATATATTCCCGGATGTGGGTGGTAGAGGGGACCACGTACCACGAGTAATTGGAAACATGGAGCGTAGTGGGGTAGAGAACGTGTCGGAGGTGGATACCACAGCTGGCGGCAGGCGGTCGGAGTAAATGCCAGGCGTGCGAGGGGGGGACATTATGTAGAGGAGGAAGATCAAGGATTGGATCATTTATATGGACTAGACAGTCAAGGGAAATATGGTAGCCCGATTATGGAGAGGATAAGATGGTATGCATGGATCATGAGCGAAAGGTACCAGGGAAGCATGTGTGACAGTGGCGGCGAGATAGATAGAAGGAGAAGTGTTACAGAGAGCAATAAGCCAAGATTAAATGTGCATGCATGCAATATGATGCCGGAATTGATGGATGGAATTAGTGGAGGGGCTATAAGAAGCACTGTCTCAACCAAGGAGGCAAAGGAGGAGGTGAGGAGACACGTCGAAGTGTTGTTGGTAAGGAAGAGGCTTGACACTTTAGTGGTCTGGGAGTTGGCCATAGCTCCGCGCAAGTGGATGAGGAGTCGTCATGGGGGAGAAGCTGAAGTGAGAGAAGGGTGGAGGAAGGTGACTAGGGTCAGGAATTCATGGAAGGAATTCCCCTGCATGTCGATGAGCTCATCACGATCATGGAGGATGAGGAGATGGATTTATGGATGGAGGAACGAGGGATGTCTGCAGTGTTGATGCGCAAATTGTTGGCAAAGACAATGATGGAAAGGGAGAGTTTTGAGGACCTGGTTACGCAAGTATTGGGAAACCTGAAGGAGGATTTGGTAAGAAACCTAGTGGACATGGAGGGAGTCTTGGACCTTGCGAAGGCACCCTTTGGTTGATGCTCAGTGCATTGGGAGTCTCCTCCGACAGCTCTTGTGCAGACAATGTCAGTTCTCGTGGATCACCCGTTGGAGGAAGGAACGCCTCCAACGGCAGGCGAGAGGTAAAAACGGTGACACTTTCTATTATTTTTTGTTTTCTGGGTTGGGGATGCATTTTGATTCTACATATCATTGTAATGGCCAAATTCCTGGGCTATGGAAAATTCTGATACAACCATGTGCCTTGATTGTAGGGGGGAGTCTGTTTTGTTGATCTTCTACTCACAGAAGCGAACATGTTATGTAAAAGGAAGGGATGTCTAGATGTTATGAGGAACTTTGTCCTGCGTAAGGCCTCTGGGAGGCAATTTTTGTATCACTATGTACAATTTCCTTTTAAGTAATTGAAGGTTCTACATCCTACTCAAATATATATATATATATATATATATATATATATATATATATATATATATATATATATATATATATATATATATATATATATATATATGTGTGTGTGTGTGTGTGTGTGTGTGTGTGTGTGTGTGTGTGTGTGTGTGTGTGTGTGTGTGTGTGTGTGTGTGTGTGTGTGTGTGTGTGTGTGTGTGTGTGTGTGTGTGTGTGTGTGTGTGTGTGTGTGTGTGTGTGTGTGTGTGTGTGTGTGTGTGTGTGTGTGTGTGTGTGTGTGTGTGTGTGTGTGGGAGTCTGTTTTGTTGATCTTCTACTCACAGAAGCGAACATGTTATGTAAAAGGAAGGGATGTCTAGATGTTATGAGGAACTTTGTCCTGCGTAAGGCCTCTGGGAGGCAATTTTTGTATCACTATGTACAATTTCCTTTTAAGTAATTGAAGGTTCTACATCCTACTCACATATATATATATATATATATATGTGTGTGTGTGTGTGTGTGTGTGTGTGTGTGTGTGTGTGTGTGTGTGTGTGTGAAAAATAGTACATATATAAATAGAAAATAAGAATATGTATGAGAATATTTATATATGTTCTAGGGCTGGCAGGTGTAGGTGGAGTTATTTTTTACTCCAAGGGGAACAAACAGAGAGAGTTCACTTCGGGCATTGGGAGAAAGACAAATAATGGTGCGGAATGGCTTGCCTTAATTAAAGGTTTGGAGCTTGATAGAGATCTGGGAATTGAGGAAATGGTGGTTATAGGTGACTCGCTAATTGTCACAAGAGAGGAAAGAAATATAGTAAAGAACCGGAAGAATTCCTCAACAAAGATGCACTATGCATTGCCAAAGAATCCAAAGCTGTCAACTTTCTTCATGTTTTGAGAGGTCTAAATAAGCAAGCGGATATCATGGCTAACAAAGGAGCTGGGTTGAGTTGTGGAGTTCTAGAGTGTGACCATGTCACACACGAATGAATTTGGATCCCCTAACTTCGATTCTCCACCCCCTAGAAATACTGGTCTTTCTTTTTCTATGAGATTTCCTTGGAACGTGGAAAAAGAAAGCTTATTGACTGGAACTAACACTTATTTACATGAACATGGGTTTCTTGGAAAACATTCACACTCTTTCTACCCGCCCTTCGGAACTCCTATGGATCCTTGCACGCTCCCCTCTTAAATGCTCCATGACTGACCCATGTCCCAACCAGATGGCCCGCATGCGTAGCACAGAGGAGGATTTCTGCAATCGAAGCTCTCCTTTAAACCCAAGAGGGATTGATCCTGCCCTCATTTGAATTTGCTCTATTTGGTGTCTGCAGGTTGGCTCTAGAAGCACTGTTCTTGACCTCATTTGTGCTCTCTCTGCTTGGTGTTGGGGGTATTGCTTAGTCATGGAACACTTCCTTTCTGGGTCTTCAAACCAGAATTGTTCAGAGGTCCATGTGAATTTCCTGCGATGCAAAAAACCAATAAGAATTTTCTATGGAGCTCACAGTTGGGTTCAACTGTTTTCTGAAGGTGGTAGTGGTGTTGCGCACGAAGAAGAGCAGGTTAGCTCCCCTGTGCATGGTCTCTGTCAATATGGTTTAGTTGGGAATGAGGAGCGGTTTCTTGTCTCTAGACAGAGGTATGGTAGCAAGTATGACTTTGGGGAAGTTATGAACCACATAAATGACCTGGAAAATCAAATTCGTCTGGTCAGAAATGAGAATCTAGAGCTAAAGCGAGCCCTAACCCATCTTTTCTCTCTTGCTCAAGTGACACACACGGAGCTCAAACATCAAAATAGTAAAATTGTTGAGAGGGTTAGTAACCTTGACGAAGCAATGGGTGCATTTCATCCACACAAGGTCTGAAAGGAAGCACATCTGGAGGCTGTGAACAGCAAAGTCGCGGAATTTGGAAGGAAGTTGGACAAGTTAAAAAATGAAATGGTCAAAACTGGACTACAAGCCGACACAAGCTCAACGAAGGATGGGAGTGCAGAGACCTCTGAAGGCGCTTTCCTGGACACCCGTCCCTGTCCCTAGTATTATGGTTACTGGTTGCACTCTGTTTTGGTTAAGATATGCTCTCCCCTTTGATTTTTTTGGTTTTCTTAATAGGATGGTATTATGAACAGAGGCTTGAATCTTCTGAATGTCTATAACAAGGTTTTGTTATGTAGAAAGCTCTCTTTAACAGCTTCTTTTTGGATAGAAAGGAAGTTATCTGCTATGTTTTGCTTCTGCATAATTCTCCTCGGACAGTATGTAAGGAGTTATAGTGGTGCAGAAGGGAATGACCAAGAGCCAATCCAACCCGCTTCCCAGGAAATATTGTGATTTGCTGAAGTCAAACCACTAACCTTAGCTAACAACCAAGCAGGTTCTTCTCAATTGTGGCCCTTACCTTCAAACTGTTCTTTCCGCAACGTTCTGACAGTTAGAATTGACCTTTCGCAACAGTCTTGCGGAAACACCTTCTTTCCGCAAGTGCAGTGTTCTTCCGCAACGCTTCTTTCCGCAGCTTGCGGATTGCTGGTGCACCTTCCGTGCTTTCTTGAAAGAACTTTCCGCAAAACTCTTCTGCAATGTGGTTTCTGCAACTCTCGTCGTTAATGCCTGAGCTCCTTCCTCCTGCGGAATGCGATATCAACCGTCGATCTTTTTGTGGGTTCAACCTTGTCTGTTGATCTTTGATCAGTGCGGAACACTTCACATTGGCTTGCATAGATTCTAAATCTGGTGCACGTTCACTTGATCGATTATTTCCCCACCATCGATCTTCCTTTCGGCTTTGATCTGAGCCATCCAACCTCTGTTGTTTGAATCAACTAGGACTCTGCGATTTTCTCGTGGATTGATCAGAGAATCAATCAATCAGGCTCGGTCCTCGTCCATATCCGATGAGAAACTAAAGATGACAAGAAACTATCTCTACTACGCATTAATGGTCTGTTTACAAAGGATTTTGGTGTTCTTAATTGTTCATACAAACACGAAGACAAAGACTCATTCACACAGACATCGGGTTAACGATTTACGTTACTCCACCCGACAGAGTCTAAGTTCAACCCTTGTTCAAATGCACAGTACACCATTAACACACAAGACTTTCTCTTTTCATTAACTGATAGCCAAAACATCTATACAGTCGTATTTTCCTCTAGTGTGCACGAAAATATCCCACCGACTCTTTCTTACGCAGAGCTCTCTCTTGCGCTGACCAACCTCCAATCCCCTTACTGACTCCTAATCTCTCCTATTTCACCCATTCGAAAAATATCCCCCCAAACCGAATGGCTCAACAGAAAACAAACTAACTAACAAACTTTCCCCATCATTGAAGGAGTCACTATCATTTGACAACAAAATCGCTAACTAGATTGACCTCCACGCAAGGAGTATCAAATTGCCACTACGTCCTATTTCTCAAAACTAACAACAGACTGGTCGGTTACATATTGGCACTTGTTTAAACTACTTAACAAATGAATGTTCTTCCCATTTCAGGATAGCTTGTCCTCTTGCTAACCACAACATGTGAACACGTAATCACATTGTTGACTGAGCATCGATGCCCCTACATCAGACTCCCAAGGTTAAAATTCTAAACCCCTGTTCAGTAAATCGGTTACTAAGAAACCCTTTGTCCCCAATTCTTCAGCATTCATCCATGTAGAATCTTCTACAGGATATCCTTTCCATTTGATCAAGTACTCCAAGTAGTCTCTCTGTCTGGTACTTTTTGCCACTCAAGTATCCAAGATAGACTCATCTTCTGATGGCTAGGCCATAGGCATCTGCTTCAGCCACTGAAGATCTTCAATAGGATTCTTGTCTTCTGCCATTTGTCCTGTATCATCAGCCACATAAGTATACATGTCTACAACATTAAAAATAGGTGAGATCCCAATCCCTATTGGCATCTCCAGCTCATAGGAATTTGCTGAAAACTTTCTGAGTATTCTGCAGGGTCCAATCTTTTTCATTTTCAACTTGTTATACTCTCCTTTTGGAAATCTCTCTTTCCTCAAATGTGCTAAAACCAAATCTCCTACCTCATATTTTTTTCTCTTTTCTCCTGGAATCTGCTCCGGTTTTGTAACTATTGTTACTCTGCTGCAACCTTGTTTTAACTTGCTCTTGTAGTTCACTAATCCTTATTGCAAACTCCTCGCCATCTGCACTTCTCTTCTCCATTTGACCCAAATCACGAAGTTCACACACCCCTCTTGGATGCATTCCATACAGAATTTGAAATGGACTCATTCCTGTACTTCGGTTTGGTGAGTCATTATAGGCAAACTCTGCTTGAGCTCACACTTTGTCCCATTGCTTTGGATTTTCCCCAATCAGACTTCTCAACATGTTACCCAGACTCCTATTTACTACCTCAGTCTGGCCATCAGACTGTGGATGATATGTTGAACTGAAGTTCAATTTGGTGCCCAACTTCTTCCACAAGGTCCTCAAGAAATGACCCGTGAACTTTACATCTCTGTCAAATACAATGCTCTTAGGTAAACCATGTAGCTTCGCAACTTCATTGAAAAACAAGTTAGCAATGTGTGTGGAATCGTTGGTCTTATAACATGGAACGAAATGTGCCATCTTAGTAAATCTATCCACCACTACAAAAATAGAATCATTTCCCTTCTGAGTTTTTGGCAAACCCAAAATGAAATCCATACTCATAGAATCCCAAGGCCTAGTTGGAATAGGCAATGGTGTGTATAAGCCTGTGTTTTGGCTTCTTCCCTCAGCATGCTGACATACCATACATCTGCTCACAAACTTTTCAACCTCAGACCTCGTCTTTGGCCAAAAGTAGAAATGGCTCAACTATCCAAAGGTCTTAAAGGTCTTATCACTTCCAAAGTGACCTGCCATCCCTCCATTATGTTTCTCCTATATCAGGTTCTCCCTCATGGAACACTTTGGAATACAAATTTTACTGTTTTTAAAGAGTAAACCATCTTGCAACATATACTCCATCCATGGCTCTCTGTCCACCTCCACCGAATTCTTACAAACTCTGTATGCATCCTGAAAATCAATGTCAGTTTCATACAAACCTCTCAAATGCTCAAATCCCAAGACTTGGATCTGATTTTCATGCACAATCAATTGTCTCCTGCTTAAGGCATCAACTACTCGATTTGATTTCCCACTGATGTGCTTCAATACAAAGGTAAAGCTTTGCAAGAATTCAACCCATTTGACATGCTTCTGATTCAATTTAGGTTGACATTGCATGATGTATTGCAATGCATGATTATTAGAAAACAAAACAAACTCTCTAGGCATCAGATAATGTCTCCAATTCTTTAGTGCTTGGACAATAGCATAAAATTCCTTGTCATAAGATGAGTATTTTTGTTTTGAATCATTCAACTTCTCGCTGAAATATGCTATAGGTCTATCTTCCTGACTAAGTACAGCTCCAATTTCTACTCCACTGGCATCACATTTCACTTGGAAAGGGTGTTTGAAATCTGGTAACTTCAATATTGTTTTCTTAGTAATCTTTTTCTTCAAAAACTGAAAGCTTCTTTCAACCTTTGCTGTCCAGTTAAATGGTTGTTTGTCTTTTCTAATTGTTTCAATTATTGGTGCACAAATACCACTGAAATCCTTTATGAACTTTCTATAAAAACTTGCCAATCCATGGAAACTTCTTACCTCAAATATGCTCCGAGGTGAAGGCCAATCAATGGTTGCTTGCACTTTTTTTGGATCCATCTTCAGTCCATCTCTTGAGATAACAAAACCCAAATACACTAGTTATGATTTCAGAAATGTACACTTCTTCACATTCACCAACAAATTTTCCTTTTGTAATTTCTCCAAGACACATCTTAGATGCTCCAAGTGTTCTTTTTTTGTTTTACTGAAAATCAGAATATCATCAAGGTAAACTATTACAAATTTACCTATGAAATCTCTCAAGACTTCATTCATTAACCTCATGAAAGTTCTTGGTGCATTGGACAGTCCGAATGGCATAACCAACCACTCATACAACCCGTCATTGGTCTTAAAGTTTGTCTTCCACTCATCTCCTTCTCGAATCCTGATCTGATGGTATTCACTCTTCATATCCAATTTTGAAAAACATGTTGCCCCACTCAGGCAATCCATCATGTCATCCATCCTGGGTAATGGAAACCTATATCTTATGGTAATCTTGCTGATGGCCCTGGAATCAGTGCACATCCTCCATTCCCCATCCTTCTTTGGGGTGAGAACTGCTGGTACTGCACATGGACTTAGACTTTTCTAAACCAACCCCTTGTCTAACAATCCTTGTACTTGCTTTCTAACTTCTTCATTCTCTTGAGGTGTCAATCTCTATGCTTCCTTGTTTGGTAAGATTTCTCCAGGAATAAAATCAATATGGTGACTTATATCCCTCTTCAGTGGTAACTCATTGGGAAAATCATCTACCACAATGTCACTAAACTCCCCTAGCATCTCTTGAATTTCCTCAGGTAGATCTGTAATATTGGTCTTCATTGTTACCACTCTATGTTTACATACTACATCATAGTTTAGTTCCTTCTCATCAATTTGTTGTAAATACTCTTTTCCTGTCAACATTAGGACCTTAGATGCTTGTTGTTCTGTTGTACTCCCTTCTTGCAAAGGAAGAAGAACATGTCTTATCCCATCTTTCTCAAAACTATGACAATTTCTCCTACCAGCATGTATCACCTTTTTGTCAAATTGCCATGGTCTCCCTAGAAGAATATGGAAAACATCCATGGGAATAACATCACATATAATATTATCTTTATAGGTGCCTATTTGCAAATCAACTTCACATTGTTCACTTACCAGGATTTGATGTCGTTTATGTAGCCAGGATACCTTGTATGGAACAGGGCTTTTGGTTTTCTCCAAACTCAACTTCTCCACCATCTCTGTGGAAACAATATTGTTAGTGCTCCCACTCTCAATCACCATATTACAGCACTTCCCCTTGACTTTACACATGGTTCTGAATAAAGCCTTCCTTTGAGCGGGTTCCACCTTCTCCTTCTCAGGCTTCAATAAGAATTTGTTCATCATCAAAGCCTCTCCCATCTCTGGCAGATTCTCAGTCACTGTCATATGCTCTTGTTTTTGCTCGTTCTGAGCTATATAGGATCCTCTCTATCATGTCTTCCTTCTCATGGCATTCAAAGGATTTGTGCCCCAATTTGTTACATTTGTAACATCTATAGGCAGCTTCTCTGCCTCTTCCTCTACTTGTACCTCCTTGTTAAGGTCTTCTCCCTCTTGGGTCACCTCCTCTACCTTGCTGCTCCTGTTGGTTTGAGTTGTTGGATTCTCCTTTTTGGGATGCAAACCTTCCTCTTCCGGTGGTTTTCCCCCTTCCTCTGGTTGAACCTCTTCTCATATTGAAGTTATGTTTTCTCACTAGTTTTTCTTCTACTCTCAAGGCACATTGGTATGCCTCTTCCATGGTTCTTGGTGATATCATGTTGATCTCATCATGAATTTCCATCCTTAGACCATTTACATATCTAGTAGCCTTCTCTGATGATTCTTCTACATAACCTGCCCTCAGGTTCACTTTGTAGAACTCTTCAGTATACTCTCTTACAGTCAATAACCTTTGCCTAAGGTTCTGCATTTGTCTATACAAAGTCAGTTGGTAATCCTTTGGCATGACTCTCATCTTAGCTACCATCCTATCCCAGCTCTTTATCAATGGCTTATTCTTCCTTCTCCTTTCAGCATGCACACTATCCCACCATAGGGATGCATGTCCTTTCAATCTTGTCACTGCCAACCTGACCCTCTTGTTTTCTTCAACTTCATCATACTCAAAGTACTTGTCTAACTCGTTGATCCAATCAATGAGGTGCTCAGCAGTGATACTTCCCTCATAGGTAGGAAACTCATATTTTGGTCTCGGCGTTTCTCCAAGAATTGACCGAAATTATCTTAACTCAGGTGTCTCTCGCATGGGTGTTGCTTCTTCTTCGTGTTCCTCTTCTTCAGGTTCACTCACATCTCCTGCTTCTAGGTCTCTTCGTCTACCCATCTCCATAGCTTCCATGTGTGCTTGTAGTTCTCTCATTTCCTCCACGACCTCTGCATTCGTTGTTGGTCTTCCTCTATCACGACCTGTTGCTCCTCCTACACGTATCGCCATGTCTTTCTTCTGCTGCGCTGAGCAAAGCTTGCTCTGATACCACAAATGGTGCAGGGGGGAATGACCAAGAGCCAATCCAACCCGCTTACCGGGAAATATTGCGATTCGCTGAAGTCGAACCACTAACCTTAGCTAACAACTAGCTAGGTTCTTCTCAATTATGGCCCTTACCTTCAAATTGGGCTTTCCGCAATGTTCTGACAGTAAGAATTGACCTTCCGCAACAGTATTGCAGAAACACCTTCTTTTCGCAAGTGCAGTGTTCTTCTGCAACGATCCTTTCACAACGCTTATTTCCGCAGCTTGCGGATTGCGGATTACGGGTGCACCTTCCGTGCTTTCTTGAAAGAACTTTCCGCAAAACTCTTCCGCAATGTGGTTTCCGCAACTCTCGCCGTCAATGCCTGAGCTCCTTCCTCCTGTGGAACGTGATATCAACCGTCAATTCTTTTGCAGGTTCGACCTTGTCCGTTGATATTTGATTAGTGCGGAACACTTTGCATTGGCTTGAGGAGACGCTAACTCCGGTGCATGTTCACTTGATCGATTCTTTCCTCGCCGTCGATCTTCCTTTCGGCTTTGATCTGAGCCGTCCAACCTCTGTTGTTTGAATCGACTGTGACTCTGTGATTTTCTCGTGGATTGATCAGAAAATCGATCAATCCGGCTCAATCCTCGTCCAGATTCGATGAGAAACTAAAGATGACAAGAAACTATCTCTACTACGCATTAATGGTCTGTTTACAAAGGGTTTGGGTGTTCTTAACTGTTCACACAAACACGAAGACAAAGACTGATTCACACAGACATCAGGTTAACGATTCACGTTACTCCACCCGACAGAGTCTAAGCTCAACCCTTGTTCAAATGCACAGTACGCCATTAACACACAGGATTGCTATTTTCATTAAGTGATAGCCAAAACATCTATGCAGTCGTATTTTCCTCTGGTGTGCAAGAAAATATCCCACCGACTCTTTCTTACGCAGAGCTCTCTCTTGCGCTGACCGACATCCAATCCCCCTACTGAATCATAATCTCTCATTTTTCACCCATTCGAAAAATATCCCCCCAAACCGAATGGCTCAGAAGAAAACAAACTAACTAATAAACTTTCCCCATCACTAAAGGAGTCACTATCATTCGAAAACAAACAGGCTAACTAGATTGACCTCCACGTAGGGAGTATCAAATTGCCACTACGTCCTATTTCTCAAAACTGACAACAAACTAGTCGGTTACATATTAGCACTTGTTTAAACTACTTAAGAAACGAATCTTCTTCCCATTTCAAGACAGCTTGTCCTCTTGCTAGCCACAACATGTGAACACGTAATCACATTGTTGACTGAGCATCGATGCCCCTACATCATATAGCCTCCATAGACTAGGAAAATTTCTTAATAGTTACAAGCTAGCGAATGATGAACAAGGTGTGGTGCATGTTGTTCTACTTTGGGAGCAATCCTACCTAATTTCTTTGTAACCTCTGTTTTTATATATAATCAAAAGCTCTTCAACTGTTTCTGTTGAAAAATAAGAGAGAGAATATTTATATATGTACTATATATAAATAAATACTATTCAAATCCAAAAAGGTTACCTGCTTTAAAATTATAAAAAGAGTCTAGTATATGCTTTAATCCTAAATGCTTTAAAACTAAGACCAACAAAAATGCTTTAAAAATAAAATAAAGGCTAGTTATCTTTTTATTCAAAAGCTATTTTGAAAGCCATTTTAAAGCTATCTTTTTATTCAAAAGCTATTTTGAAGCCATTTTAAAGCTATTCTCCAAAAAGCTTTTATAGTAAAATAAAAATATATTTTAAGGCTATTGTGGGGGAGAAAAGATGTTTGGAGGCCTCTATAAGAGAGAGCCAAGCCCCGAGAATATTTTACTTTGATTTCTGGTTTGTGAAAAGGGGGGGCACAACTCGTAGAGCATCTCATCTCCATTTATATATATATATATATATATATATATATATATATATATACAACTCGTGGAGCATCTCATCTCCATTTATATATATATATATATATATATAACTGCTTGCTAGATTGGGGGAGAGTGTTGAGGAGGCCGTAGCGTGGGATCCACGCAGTTATTATTAATTTTTTTTAAATTATTTATATTAGGTGTCCTTTCTAAGATCAGGCATGAGCCAGGGAAAGGGCGCAGACCCTGGAGGCTTTTGGTTGGAATTATACAGCTATAAACTTGCATTCGTGGGTTGCTAGGGATGGAAGATAGCTCCCTTATCTCTTTTTATATGTTTCCCTTGCCTGCAAGGGGAGGAAGTAGCTCTTATATCTTTGTTTTCTTTTATCTATATTTATGTTGCTTGCAAGTGAAAGAGGGATCCCCTCTAGGAGGACGCAACTCTAAGGTTTTAATTTTCTTATTATATGCTTTCACATGCTTGCAAGGGGAGGAAAGGCACTCCTCTTGGAGGGCGCAGCTCCAATATTTTACCTAATTTCATATTGTTGATTGTTTATTAGTAAGCGGAGAAGGGAGCTCCTCATGGAGGACGCAGCTCCCAGGTCCTTGCCAAATTTATATTTATATTTTCTTTTATATTCACAAGAATATTAAGGTGCTAGTTAAAGTGGTGCAGCCCTTGAAGGACCTTTTGTACACTTACACAGGGAAGAGCACAACTATTGTGGGTGTGAAGCCCTATGACACATGTTTTATGAATTACAATTGTATTTGCTAATGAAATGGAGAGGGCGAAACCATTGTGAGTATGCATCCCTGTGACCCATGTGTTACATATATAATGATTATAGTTTGTGTTTGCCAGGGAAATGGAGAGGGCGCGACCCTATGATCCATATGTCATCTATACCAAATTATAGTGTGAGCTTTGTGAGGGCGCAATCCCAGAACTCTGTTGCAAACAATTTATATGTATTTATTATGTTTTCCCAAGCTCGCTGTGAGCTTTGTGAGGGTGCATGTCTAGAATTTATTTTTCTTTCCATAATCTAGGAGGGAGCAGACCCTATTCTTTTGTATTTTATTTGTTTGCATGCCTCTGGGAGCATGGGAAGGGAACAACTCTTGTGGGAGCAGCCCACATGAACCCATGTTTTTGGTTTGAATTGACTAATTGTAGAGCCAAGAGGGCGCATCCATGGGAGGCACAGCTCTAAGCAAAGTTTTGTATTGCCATTACTATTTATATATTTTATTATATATATTAATGGGTGAAGAGCTAGATGAGGGCGCATCCCTCGACTCTTTTTGTATTGGAATTGCTATTTATATATTTTACTATATACATCTTAATTGGTGAAGAGCTAGAGGAGGGCGCATCCCTCAGCTCTATTTTGTATTTGCAATTGATAATTACATATTTTATTATATAGCTTAAGTGGTGAAGACCTAGAGGAGGGCGCAGCCCTCAACTCTGTTTTATAATTATAATTGATAAATATTAACATGTTGTTTGTTTGGTAAAAAAGGTGGAGGCCTTGGTTCCATGCTTTTTAACAGTAGGAAGTTGAGTAAGTTGGGGTTCAACCCCAACACTCTTGTGTTGGCATAAATAAAATTATAAATAACTAAGTAAATATACACGCGAGGAGTGTGTTTTGAGAGAACGGCAGGCCTCTCGGTAAAATAGCAACCATAGTCCTAGCGGATTCTTGCCCAGCTCGGGGGTGGTCTCTCGGTGGGAAAACATACACCAGGAAGAGAACTAGTTGGTTGGGTGGAACGTTGCAATCAAGTCTTCAATCGCTCAAGTCTATGTGAATCAGATAAGTACTCTTCTATTATATGTTAAGTTATATTCTGATTATGATGAGCTATTGGAACGAATTCAAGCTTATAATTGTTCTATCTTCATAGGAGGTTATTAAGAGTAATGTTTTTGTGACTCTCTAATAGATCTTAGCGTTAAGAAAGTGTTGATTGGATATTTATTTACAATTATGAATGTCTTTATATATTTCAAAGCATTTAACAAAGTGCTGATTAAAATGTATGCATATAGCTGGATATAATTACTATGATGTCGTTAGATACATGGATAAGCATTCTTGATAGTAAGCATTCATTGTTTGTGTACACTTAGCATAGGTAAAGTTGAGTAAAATTTATAAGAGGAGATTGTAGGATCGGTCGGTTAAATGTTAAGTTGTAGTAAGAATAATGGTAATGCTAGTAGAAACTAGTGTTTACTATCTGAGATAGACTATATCATTAAAGTGTATTAATGGTTGTGAACAT